>JAWPHD010003710.1:0-208621 GCA_037043455.1 Cyrtodaria siliqua | reverse complement strand
TATTTATTGTGTAGTACACTACTTTAAATTATTTCAATATCAAACTAAAATAATGTTGATAAAAAAAACAGCCGATACATCGTTATATATTGTTATGTATGTTACATTGTTGATGAAAATAACATAAACCCGGAAGAAAACAGAACGATCATCATGTGCACCACCAAGTAATGTCAACAGAAGTCTTTCTTGAATATGATTAGTCTGGTACCCTTCCCCTACTGCGCTCGCTACTCTCTCTTCGTAGGGTCAGGCAATGGCTGGTGGCATTTTGAATAATGCATTGTGGGTCAAAGTGTAGCAGGACATGTTATGATTTTAAGTACGTAGTTCTATCTGAAGTCGATTATTTTCAAAAGTATGCTATAATAACTGTGACCGAGGTGAGGGATCGATGCGCTAAGGTACAATTTATCTGATTCACATACTTTTTTAGTAAAGAATGCTTTAAATAAGATATTTGCACCAATGTTGTGATGGCGGGTCGAATCTCCAGGTAGGTGTCAACAACCTGCTTTATCGTCAATGGAAACTAAAATAGGCGTCTCCTTCTCCTATAATATCATTTGGTGAATAGCATATTGTCTGTTCTTTGATTTAAATCCGAGTTCATGTCTATGGGCCTATAAATAAGGAAGTTAAGTCAGGTTTTATGATTTGTAGTACCCCACCCACCTTCTGTTTACATGGCCCATATGTGATATTGTCGGGTACATGCTCGTAGGAACGTTTCAGTGTTGGAGGGGTGGGGAGAAGAGGGTGTGTGGTGGGGGTGTGTGGGGGGAGGGGGACTTTTTCAGAGAAAACATATTTGGCAAGCAAAAACATTTAGAAAAAAGTGTGTTTGAATTATTGTTGGGAGGAGACGGACTTCTTGACAAAATATTTTACAAGCAAAATAAAAGAACAATGTTATTCATGCTCATTGACAACAGTAACCCTTATTTTTCTGTAATTATGGGGGGGGGGGGGGGGGGGGGGGGGGGCAAAGGGCAAAGCAAAGAGTCCCATTCCCCTTTCATCCCAATGTTTTTTTTTAAATGAATGCTTTTTGTTCATGATACAGCGTTAAATGTGGTATATTCAAGGTAACGTTATGCCTCTGTATATGTACAGTAGCAGGTGGGTGTTGTGTCTTCACTAAGTCACAGTAAGTGTATGTTATTCAGAGTGACACATTGTTTTAGCAAACTATGTTGTAGATTATTGATCGTAACGTTGGTACATGTATAACAGGTGGTGAAAAAATTGACACAACCAGGATTGAACCCAATCTCTCAGGACTTTTTTTCTAAAAATTGTGAAGATTCCCTAGCCTGGACTTTTGTGGAAAAAAAGTGTGATAATGTCTAATTTGTAAAAAAATAATGTTTACAAAAAAAAAAAAATTGTGTATGAAAAATAGCCGTAATTCCGAATGTCGGCACCTGTTATAGAAGGAAAAGAAGCAGGTGTTTGTTAAGTAACAAACACACTACTCCATATGCACACTGAATGTCTCATATCTCACTGAATGTCTGTTTTAATCAGTGATACAAAAAATCACAAACCCTTCTCAGAAATGAGGCTGCCATGATATTAAAATAAAATTGATTGTGTTCATTATCAGTAGAAAGAAATAGAAAGAAAGAACTCATTCTTCATTATACCCACTACACAGTGATAATTAGTAAGTGATAATGTACATGTACCTATACTTGCCATATATTTTTAGCATCTCGTTCTGCAAGAAACCAGGACAGATAGTCATTAGGTGATAACAGCAGTCAGCATTTGTGCCAGACCATAAAGGAAGAGGGACATAGTCATGACCTCTTGCTATCACATGAAACTATCCATCTCGCAACTTTGTATTTAAGTCCTGCATTTGCGATTGGATAGTGATTTGGGATAAGCATGTTATTTCTACAATGTATTTCATCACATACATCTGCCCATGGATTTCCTATCACACAGAAGACAGAACAGACTTGCATGACAATTGTAAGTATTAACTAAAGTCTATAAACCTACAAACATATATTATGCAGAGCTACAGATAAGCTTTTTGATCAATTGGGTATTTACCCTTTGGTATTTATTTAATTGGGTATTTCATGGTTTCAGTTGGGTCAAATAAAACAATAATATTGTTTTTTGGTAGCATTCCACTAATATTGTATACACAAAATCTGATAAAATCAACTTCTTTTGCAATATGCTTTATACATGGTGGCTGGGTGTCCCTTCAACTACACATATATTGCTCAATTTGCATTGACTGTTTTATCTTTATTGGTACCCAAGCTTTTTATTTTAATTGGGTATTTTGGCATTTTTTAATTGGGTATTTAAGCAAATACCCTTCTTATCTGTAGCTCTGTTATGTTGGGGCCTTCTTAGATCAAGTTAATTGCTTAAACATACAAGAACTGATCCTAAAGAGCAAACCTAAACTTTTTATGCAAAAATGAAAAAATAAAGAAATTGTGCAACATAACGGTAATACCATTCTATCTTTTCTGTAATTCCCTGAGCACTGGTGGTATAATTACACAGTTGTATGAAGGTCAAATATTAGCGTAGACCTGCATATCGTTGAAGAATGGTCACAAAATTCTGATTTTGACAAATCAAAAATGAACTCATGCAAAGTCCAAACGCTCTACACGATTAGAATTTGGCATTTTTTCAATTATTTTGCTTTCAAAATAAAGGCTGGACATATTTGTCCGGAATGACATTCCCCGATTTTGGGGAATTGGACATAAAACGTCTTGATAAAAAAACCACACAATTTCACACTCACCTTTTGACGACAATTTCTGCGCTGGGCACCGTAACGGAAAATGCACGGTGACAATTTTAACGCATAACAATAACGTTATGGTGCCTTTGATTCCCCACCGTGATATATAAGACTTTTTTTTAAACCGGTATCTGTGCCTTTAACATTTAGCAAAATATAGACATACATACATGTACATGTATTTATATAATATTTTCATAAAAAGAACAAAGATTTTTTTATCAGTTATTAAATAAGTGCAAATGTGTTCTTTGTCAGCCATTCTGAACCTAGGAATTTAAATGTATTAAAAAAAAAGAAAGTTATCCGTTGTCCTGGAAACAAAATTCAATGAACAATGCGACCTGTATATCCAGGTCATCAGAGTTTACAAAAAAGTCAGGGATTACAATGTTGGCTACTCTGCCAATTAATTCTTCAAAACACCCTTTTGTAGTACAAATGGACATACCGGTACAGCAAAATCTATTTTAATTTCAAGTAAAGCTTATGTGACTTGAGAGCCACTATCAGGCATACCATTAAACTGTGTGTAAGTGTAATTTCAGTAAAATGTAAAATATGTAAAGCCTCATTTTCAACGAAGAGTTTATTTATTAAGAGATTTTGTATGGCTGACAGTGACAGCAGTTCAGAGATATTTAATGTACACACAGGATATCCCCACCCACCCACCTGCACACAGGACCAATGACTTTACATCCCCTCCAAATCAGTTCATAATCTCACAGTGCCTTGCCCAGGTAAAATAATATCGGAGAGCGTTTGATATACCTTGGATGTGGTCCCAATGCGGATAAAATGTTTAACCCATTGACTTCTAGGACGAGAGTAAAGTATGCTATCCACTCGACCCACAGACCTAATAACAATATTAATATGTATGTGACTCGACCACAGCAACTCCATTTACAAAATAAATTTATTTGTTATTTAAGCATTAATATAACTATTTTAAACTAACATCACAAAAAAAATCAAGTCTGGTCCCGCGAAATATGCACTGACCCGACAATATCAAATAGGGTCCATGTAAAATGAAGGTGGGTGGGGTACTACAAATCATAAAACTGACATAACATAACATGAAATCGGTTTTAATTCAAAGAACAGACAATATGCTATTCACCAAACGACACTATGTGAGAAGGAGACGCCTACTTTAGTTTCCATCGACGATAAAGCGAGTTGTTGACGCTCACCGTGATTTTCACCAGCCATCATAACATTGGTGCAATAATCTTAATTAAAGCATTTTTCAAACAAACTTCACATGACTTAGGTCAATAAGATCGTATTGCATCGAATCCTCACCTCGGTCACACCTTTTGTATGTTAGTTATGAGTGAAACTATTTTTTAAACAAATGACATTCTCAAATTTAGAAACACCTTGTTGACACTTTGACCCACAATGCCTCATTCAAAATGCCACCAGCCATTGCCTGACCCCACGAAGAGAGAGTAGCGAGCGCAGTAGGGGAAGGGTACCAGACTAGAATATGATCACATAAACATAAGTCACCGACTCGTGATAACAATCGCATGTCTAGATATCATGCGTAATTTAATCTTGAGAGATGTTGCGATTGATAAACGCTGAACGAAACGCAAACGGAATGCATTTTTGAGGTATTTGAACGCAACTGGGTCTGTACCTATACAAATACAAAAATAAACTAATATTATTGTTTGGTTCATTGTCTTTGACACGTTTACAGGAATATCCTTATCCTTAGCTTCTTATGGCAATGATCCTTTTTATCAGAAACCTGTAATTACCATGTATCTTTCTCTAAAATAACATACCGTTTTAAGACTTTTTGGTATGATGGAGTGGCATCAGTGATTTTGTGGTCACCACTATCGGGATGGTACTACGAAACTATTAATTATACAGGATGTGCATGTGTGTGCCGTGTGGTGACAGTCGATGTACATGTGTGTGCCTTGTGGTGACAGTCGATGTACAAATGTGTGCCGTGTGGTGACAGTCGATGTACAAATGTGTGCCTTGTGGTGACAGTAAACAGTTTCCTCGTACAACCAATCAATAGTATATTTTTTGTCCCACAAGGATTGCATGCCATTCAAAGTTCCAGTTTTTTCCATAACATATTGAGTTCTGCTCGCACTGGGGCTAGAGAGCGTGAACGATAGTATTTTTCATTACCCTTTACAAACATTTATTTTGTATTTACTGTGTTCGGCGATTTCGAAATTTCTTCTTTCACTCTCATTTATACTTATATATTTTGGTTTTGAATGCGTGTTTTTGGCAGACTGCATTCAATACGGCATGTCATGTTTTACTTTTGTATCTACTGTTAGCAATGCAATCAAAGCAGATTTGTTTGTCAATTCATTCTTTTATCGAGTTAAGCAATTTCCAAGAAGTATTTATGTTTTCATCGTGTGTGCAGTGTGTCATAGACTGAGTGGTGTCTCCGTGCTATTTCAGAGACATTTACGATCCTATAATACGGTATAGAGAGCTACAACCAAGAATATGTGATAGCAGTATCAAAGCAGACCGACAACTTGGTGGTCTTATTGCACTTTATCAAAGTAGGTATACAAGTCATCAAAACACACTTACAGCAAACAACAATTACAAGAAGGTAAAACGAAGCAAAGTATGTGACACCATACATATAAAAGGGTTGACAGTTATTCCGAAAAAAATAACAAAAAACCCACCCCGTTCTGAACGAGTTACACACATCATGTGACCATGTGAAAGCTTTTAACCATAGAGCCAGGTGCTCAAACATGAATACATGCACATTATGAACAATAAGAAATAAACATTCTTGTATTTAAAAGAAGGTACGCAAATGGTTTTACTGTGTCAAATTTGGTATCGTGTCTCACATAGATAGCTTCCAGAGTGATACGACGCAATTATACGTAGCATCACATAGTGGGATTAACAGTCAAACCTGTACTTAGAGACCCCTGAAAGAACCAAATTGGTTTCTTTAACACAGGTATGCTCTTAATAAAAGTGCATTTTAATTTCAAGCAATACAATTGGGAACTGAAGCAGTGGCTTCTTAAAAGCAGGTGATCTTCCGTGAGGAACAAGTGCCATTTTCGACTGGAGCGATTATCAAATTCATATACAGGTATAAATAACCTGTAGATTTCATCATTGTGTCGCTTTATCACTTATTTCATCTTCAGCTCTACTTTCTCTTTCATCTTCAGCTCTACTTTCTCTTTCATCTTCAGCTCTACTTTCTCTTTTATCTTACGTTATGCAAACCACATTTAAACACCAGTCACATTTCACAGGTGAGTATATTTAACCTTTGCCAAAACTAACCTGGAGGGAAAAGTATGCTCGAGGTTTATTATTTGTAAGATAAAGTCTATACACTCGTTATTAGGTTACGTAAAGGAAACTGAACAGGGTATTGCTGTTTAGTTTAAGAATATTCTTATGACATAGATTGCGAAACAAGTTCTTGTAAATGATATTATTACTCCCGATGACTGGAACTGAACAGGGTATTGCTGTTTAGTTTAAGAATATTCTTATGACATAGATTGCGAAACAAGTTCTTGTAAATGATATTATCACTCCCGATGACTTCCTGGGTAGAACCCGTATTTAGCTATGTGAGGTAAATATCTTGCTCAAGGATAAATACCATGGCCACGGCGAGGATCGAACTCACGACCTCTCGATCTCGAGTCCAGCGCTGTACCGCTGGACCATGAACTCCATTTCTCTTTACGCGCGCTGATTTTATAACGCTGTTAACGGTGACTTTCCAATGCGCAAAAAAACATGGATGTAAAACGATTATTTTACGAGTGTGCAATAATATTATGTGTATCACTCTTGTTGATTCCTGAATAAAAACGTGTAGGTTGATGAAAAGTAGTAAAGTAGATAGACTTCAGAGAAAGAATATATTGCTACATAATAAAAGAAGATTACCCATCCTCAACATTTCTAGAGAAATGTGAATTAATCTTGAATTGCGTCATAAACATTGACATTCTATGTTATATTATCTGTGCAAAACAGTTTTTATAAAATCCATTTCCCTGAAAAATAAATAAATAAATATATATATACACACACAAATGGCAATAAAGATGTCTGCAAATTTGAAATAAACATTTACGAGACCCAGCAATCTTGATTTACTAGCAATGGTCTGGAATAACATGAAAGAACCCTGTTTATGTCCCATAAAGTTGCTATGTTACAAATCATTAGTGATTGTTTCCCATATTTTAAAGTGTAAACAAGTCGTATCAAACACATTACAGTTCAGATTATTGTGTTGCGTCCAACTGTAAATAAAGTTCTTGAATTCTTACTTTTTCTTTATTTTTTTTAAATAAAACAATACCATTTGTTTTTAATTACTTACACATGATTAACCATTTAATTACTTATCCTAATCCTAGTTTCATTAAAAAAAAATTCGAAAATCCATCAAACCTTTGACGATATAGAATCAATATAATTTATTTATTATTACAGTGAAAACACCTAAAATAGGTGAGAAATAAGTGGATTAATGACGGTCGACCGAGAGGTGCAACATTTATATCTTATGCAAATTATAAACACGCAGAATCGTCTTTCCGCTGTTACCATAGAACATGAGTGGAAGAATATTTAGTAGAAATAATTGAAGATATAGATAAGACTGCCGTAATGGACAGCGGTCTGTTATGGCGTAAAGTGAACTGCTTGCAATAGCGTCGGTAGCGAGATTAGATTTGCTGATGCTACCCACAGAGATCCGAATGAGGTGACGCATACATGGTGAGAATATTTTGAGAATATTTATTCCGATATAGATAAACCTCAATTTGATATCAATTTGCTGAGTTTATTAATTCAGAAATAGAAACGATAACATGCATACATGAAGAAAGGTTTAATACAAATTTTACCGTGGACTTAATAACAATACATATACAGAAAACAAGTAAAGGGATATCAGGCTAATGCGATGAGTTTATTCCTAGCATTTGCTATTTGGTGGTGAAAAACTATACAATAGTCTTTCTTTCCTATTTACCGATCGATATGCATAATAGATGTTTCATCCCGGTAGATATGAAAAAGTGTATTATAATTAACATATTCAAGGGAGGAAAGGAACGTAAGGACGATCCTAATAGTTATAGAGCGATAACATTGTCATCCGCTATATTAAAACTTTATAAATGAAAGCGTTAAACTTGAAAAGGTAATATACAGTATAGAAGAACCTCGATTACAGAGGGGTATTTAGACCCGGGTGACGCTGTAGTATGACTTCGTTTATGTTACGTGAAGTAATTTAATTCAATACAGAAAAGAAAAGCAAACTGTTTGTTGCGTTTAATGATGTAAGGCAAGCATTTGATAGATTATGACATAATGACATCTTTTATAAATTGCATAATATGGGCTTATTTTTACTGGTCCTTTGGGACCAACGAGCCCAATATAGGTGGCTTTGAAGTAGAATACCGCTTAAGCCGGTGCAAGTGGGCGTGAGAGGTGTTGCTTTTTTTCATTACTTCTCATAAACAGACTCAATAAAGCCGAGTCTGCTGCTTTATTCTCTTTATTGTGCTTTTTGCTCCTAAAGGATCACCTTTATCAGTATTTATTAATATCAAATTACTGAAGATGATCATGGATATGCACACATCCATGACAAGCTGTGTATTGTATAAGGGGTACAGATCGGTGGGGTTCTGTATTAAGCAAGGCACACGGCAAAGTGGGAAAATCTCTCCCTTTATGTACATATGCTTCATAAATGAACTGATGAATATCATGTCTGCTAGCACTAGCGGTTATCGTATAGTTGATACAAGTTTCTGTTGGTCAACGTCCGTGGATGATATTACTTTCTAAAAAGATCTTGAAAATATGTTGGCCATTTGTGATAATTATGCGAAGAGGTGGCGATTTGAATATTATGCATACAAATGCGGGAGTATACAAGCTCTAACTGATTGTGGTACATAGGTAGTAACGAGCTATCTATACACATATATAGTATAGTTGTTGATAAATATCTTACTTTAAGTAAATCTGGTGATGAATCTTGTAAGAAAGTACTTTGTTTGGTCTGATAAACATTGGTTTGATAGAGGATCAAGGAGTACATCCACTGACATGCAGGACTATATATAACTCCATCGTCTTACCCAAAGAAATATAAAAAGATCGGACAGGGAAAGTAGCATTCAAGGAGGACAGTCAACCACAAAACACAGAAACAAACATGCAAACAGACAAACAAGAAGGCAAAAGTAACAATAAAAGCAAACGACATCACAAACACAAAAGGGTTGACTTTATTTGGTTGACAAATTCAGATTTTTTATCATTAGAGCGAGTGCTTCGTTTTTGCATAACATTTAGGCAAACATTGCCAATTGAGTACGATATAAATAAGAACAAGCTGCAACTTATTGGTCAATTATGTCGTCTTAGGGTTCGTTGTGCAGCAAAGGAAATATATTTTTGTCACCTCTTTGGGAATCAATGAACACGCGCAACAATTTGCATCCTTTTCCGGGGAAAAATAACTAATACGGTTCGTATCTGTTTCATGTTGAGTAAAAAACTGAATGTATAAGCTTTATTTTAAGTAAACTTGGTTATTATTTGCAATTTTATGATGATCATATGTTAAGAAATACTCCGCCTTATTGTAGATTCATCATGCTTTGTTTAATGAAATTTTTCGCAGATTATTGTCTTTGTCTGGAAGGAAATTCTTAGAATCGATGACCGTAAGCATATCCAAATTTATTATCTCTTAAGTTGGTAATACTGGCGAACTCATATCACGGTAGAGTTTTGTAATGCATATTTAAATTTTAAAGTTACGTTTGTAACACTTAGTTTGCTTGTACGTAAAGGCGGCTAAACAGCTTCCTATGCATAGCATCTTGGCATATAATTACACATTCACCCAGTTCTCACGAACTCGGTGCACTGGCAGTTAATGGAAAACTACCAGACCAACTGTACACTTTATAAAGAGATAATGTCATGAGCAATTGTTTACCTGTGGAATTGTTTTAGAAGGAAATGCAAATTATTCATGGAATTGCATTAGAATTTAACACGTTTGCGATAATAGAATATAACAAACGTATTTTCTAGAATAGAACAAACGTACTTTCGTAGACCTTTTGAAAAATATGAATTTGCCCAAAATAGTTTTAAAAAATAATTATTAATCATTTATTTTTAAATACAGACATTGAGACATCATTGAAAGATTGAAGATCTTTACTGTTTGTCTTTGTTACACTCAACAAATTTCACACATTAACATTTGGCTGATAAAACTATGTTTAATTTTATTTGCAGTTAAAATGAATGACTTTAAAAACTTTAATTAAGAACTTATAAATGCTTCCACTTATTTCACACACAAAAAATATGACTGTTGCTCTTGACTGAGAAAATATTATAAAATGCAAGACAGCATGTATTGATTTTAATAGTTGTAGGAGGATTTACTAATTATTACATTTTTTTATAGGCATTATGTGCAAGCTCTGTTTCAAGCAGAAAAAAATAAATTAATGTTAAAGTGGATTTTTTTTTTCATTATTAAATTTTCATTGTGTTAAAACTAGATAATGAAATTGAAATACTAAGTATAGGGATTGGAGTGAACACAATAGAGTCCACCAAATCAAAAACGCAACACACCCTCGTAAATACAGCGCCTGCTCTTTTTCCTGGGGAAGACCCTATACTCTGAATACGAAACATGTCATAAATCCAATTTATCCGCCGAATAATAATTTACCCCTGAATACTTGCGAGTGCGGCTGTTTTCTTTCGCGCATGCGCGTTGCGCTAAGTTATTACGAATTGATCAAATGTAAGAAAACTTAGTATACATATCGTTGTCAATTTTTTTGTTTTGGGAAAAGTATTTAAGATAGCTGGCTATTTCAAAGGCGAGTTGAAAGATAAATCTTTATTCTATACAGTGATGTATGTTCTGCTTTACTAGAAACGAACTAAATAACAAAAATACGCTCGTTTGACCGTATGTGAAACTGCGACAGTGACGTGACTCGGCAAATTAAAAAATATAATATATATACATATCGTTGCTGATTTATATTTACACGAGCATATTTGTGTTTTACTTATATTGCCTATTGATGCTGCCTTGTTGGTTAGAGATTAGATCATGGCGGGGATTTCTTTATTTACATTGTCCTGTTTTAATTGGATGACAGTAGGGTAAGTGTGAGTGTTGGTGCACCCCAGAACCGGTTTAAATCCCCCAGTGGCCTACTTTGCCACTGACCGTTCCAAGGCGGTAGCCCTATTGTCAACCCTTTTGTGTTTCTGATGTCGTTAGCATTTATTATTGCTTTTGCCTTTTTGTTTGTCTGTTTGCGTGTTTGTTTCTGTGTTTTGTGGTTGACTGTTCTCCTTGAATGCTACTTTCCCTGTCCGATCTTTTTATATTTATTTTTTGTTTATTTTGGGAAAAGTATTTTAAGTTAGCTGTCTAATTTAAAGACAAGTTAAGAGATACTTCTTTCTTCTATAACGTGATGTCTGTTTTAGCTTTACTAAAAACGAATAAATATCCGTTCGTTTATCCGTATTTGAAACTGCGACAGTGACGTGACACGGCAAATTGTTAAATATATATATATACAGATCGTTGCTGATTTGTTTCTTTTGGGAAAAGTATTTAAGCTAGATGGCTAATTCAAATACGAGATGAGAGAGTATTCTTCATTCTATAAAGTGACTTCTGTTTTAACTTTAATAAGCGAAATAAATAATATGACCGTATGTGAAACTGCGACAATGATCATGTGACTCGGCATATGTAAGTACATAAGTTAGCTGGCTCATTTAAATGTGATTTGATTTTACTTCTTTATTCTATAAAGCGTTGTATGTAACAAGTAAACTACATAGTAGAATATCCGCGCATTTGATCGTATATGAAACTGCGACAGTGATGCGACTGTCCTAAAAAAGCATACGTAAAATATGAATCCTTAGATCCTAATGGTTAGATAAACGATCCCTTTGGTTATTATATATGATATCAAAATCGAGGCCATATATAAATATATAAATAGTATATTTATATTGTTCGGTACACTTGTTTTATTTTACAGAAGAATGTGTAATACAACCAGTGGATGCAAAACTAAGGTAACCAAACTTGATTGTGGCTTCAGTTGTCTTGTTTAGAGATCGACCCTAATACAATTGTAATCGGCATTGCCATACTTAAAATAGTTTCTACAGAATGTAACTAGAATGGCTCGGAGGAAAACTGTTCCTGGAGCTTTAGATCCTGACAGGCAAATTGAACCGTGCATGTTACGACTAGTTTATGAAAATGCAGATGTTTATTTCACTCGCCCACACCATAAATATTAAGTTTGAAATCAAATTATTACCGACATGAAAATACTTACCCTGAGTTTTCATATTATAACGTAACATATTATTACATAATTTCTGTTTTACAGTACTTGCGGCGCTTTGATTTGAATTTACTCCAAACTTATGCCTATGGTTACGGTTTTCAGGAAAGTTCAAATAAGTGCTATACATTCGAAAATGTCGTGGTATGGTTAACGGTTCATTTAACGATAGTCGTGGGCTGTGGCTTTTACTTTGCCTATGCATTGTCCTTTTCCTTCTGTGACCATCTCGTTAGATAGACACTCCTATTAGGTCCCATATTACATTGCTTAGGATGGTCTCGGTAGTGTTGGCAGTTTTCAGTATGTGTCCCTTGGCTTAGCAATAGAATAATTAGATTGAGTAACGATAATGAAGCACTGGTCAAAGTGATACATAAACAGGCAGCTAAGTCTTATCGTTTTATTCATCTGGTAAGTCCACGGATTATCCACACGTAATTATATGGCCGATTCTATTTCACGGATACATGTGGGCACTACTATAAGAGATACCGAGTCAATTCTTATCAAGGATGCACATCGAGAGCCCTCAATATTGCCGACCGAATCTTTAGCTGTTAAAAAGAAAGCCGCTCACAATGAGTTAATTTAGGTTGGTCTGCGTATGGTGAGGTGAGCGCCCCCTCCCACCCACTTTGTCAACGAGCATGATGAGCGACTCCAAGCAGCCCAGGTGGAACGAACAGAAGGTTTGAGGCATTGGATGTACAGTTATTGGTGACAAAGCTTTTGTGGTATGTGCTTGGGTGAAGCAAGCCAAGTTGGTGATGGCTTATAGTCAGTCCGAACTCGGACTGTTTTCTGGTGCGTGTGGAGATGATGATTTAGTATTGAAGTTTTTTTTGTGCACAATCAGACAAGGGATTGCAAAGTTGTTGATCTTCATAACAAGCGAGTGTCAAGTGTAGTTATACAAAATACGTTGTGGCATTGGACAAGGCACGCAGGTCTCACGAAATTGAATGAGATAATAGATGCTTTTGAATGCGTTCACATGGCACGGGTGGGTAACCAACTCTTCCTGAATAAAAATGGATTCAGGACTAGAAATGTGTGTTCGCAAGTTCCATTAAGCGCATTATTATTGTTAAACTGTGGTAGGGCGCGGCTCACGTTATCAAATATACAGCATTGTTTGCGCAATACATAATCGTAATATGATATATCCAATGTTCGTTGGCGGCTGGTGTGAGATTCGTTTTTTTTCCACAATATTTTCTTTTGGCGGTGGCAATTTCATTTTGATCGCTGCCATGTGGCCGTCAGCGAATCCTTCAATTCAGTGAAATCAAATTTAATGACAATTAACAGTTTTATAATTAGTAAATGTCAATGTAATACTGACTACTGTTCCCCAGGGTCTGGATTACAACATAAAATAGTAAGTCTTTTGGGTATTCATTGTTGGTTAATCATGCCTAGTTCGGTTGTGCACATTATTGTAAACTTTCGAAAAGAAATAACTTTCAAGTGATTAAATAAAGAAGCATTTTACTTTAGAATTAAGAGTTTTGAATAAACATTTTATTTAAGATATTTTAGGCTTCACTAAAGGGATAAGGCTTTTGGGCCATGCCCCCTTTTGTTTAAGCCTAGTGAGGCTTTTGGGCCATAACCGCTTTTGCGAATAATGTTAAGGGTGCCATGAACTATGTATGTGTTTGCCAGCAGCCCGCTACTTGGAGCCGCGCCCAATATTCGCCAAACAACTTAATAAATGATAAT
This sequence comes from Cyrtodaria siliqua, assembly GCA_037043455.1. NCBI lineage: Eukaryota > Metazoa > Mollusca > Bivalvia > Adapedonta > Hiatellidae > Cyrtodaria > Cyrtodaria siliqua. The sequence continues at coordinate 194,641 of JAWPHD010003710.1, read as the reverse complement.
ATTTTTCTTATGTGTTAGTCAAGTTTGTGCCTTCCTAATACTACGGGCTATTATTAATAAATAGCCAGAGTCATTTGGGGGCGGTAATATAGTATTAGGAACAATTTACATCATTTTCCGGGGAAAAATAAATAATTCGGTTCGTATCTGTTTCATGTTGAGTAAAAATCTGAATAGTTACCCATCCACTTCACGCTATCTATTCCTAGTGATGTAGATCGATTGTCATACTCGATAAATAAGTTGATATAATACTATTCACAATATTTCCGATCTATAAGTTGATCTTATACTATTTATAATATTTCAGATGATTCGTTTTTCCTATAGGTCAAGCATTGTAAATAAGATCCTGCTGTTGTCTATATATCATTTCAGTAACGTCCAAGGTACAGAACAATCTACCGAAGACCCGACAAGCGGTGCTACTCTAGAAAGCAGAACGATATACCAGAAGATCGATGCGGCTACAGACGGATTTCGTGTTGCCGATTTTGATCGCTGCCATGTGGCCTTCAGCGATCCTTCAATTCAGTCAAAATAGGCCACTGGGGGATTTAAACTGGTTCCAGGGTGCACCAAACCTCACACTTACCCTACTGTCATCCCAATAAAACAGTAATACCCTTTATATTTGGGATGTTTTGATGTAAATATTTGAAATAAAATGTTTTAAATCAAATAAATAATTCACTTTGATATCCGACTTGTTACATATTTTTTTACTTAGTCATGAAAGATAACATTTAAGACCTTAATATGTACCTAAAATGTTTATTGTTTACCATCGAATGGTGAGGCGGCATATGGTGATAGTCATCTGTGCGTCTAAATCCTTCCACAGTTTTTAACCAATTGTTTTGAAACTTTACATGATCTTTATCTATGATGTGTAGAGGAGCATATCAATTTTGCATCAAAATAAACTTTATTTATGAATATATATTCTTGCATTGTACAATTTTCCATGGATTGTATTCAGTGCGGTCATTAGTGGCCCAGGGACATATTGAGTTATGGAGATGTTCGGTTGCCCTTTTTATATTTGTATACATTCTCATTTTCACCTCTCGCCGCTGCGGGTTTAATTCCCACTGGGAGCTCAACATGTAGGTGAAAAAGTGTCGATTCTTACGGATTGCAGAAAGTATAGTACTGGTTCTACCCAGGAAATATGGCCTAAAATGTACTATAATGACATAAAACACCATTCAACTTTAAAAATATAAAGTAAAAAAATGGCCTTTACTTTCCTTCGATGCTATCAGTATGACGACAGTGTTTCTGTCTGATAACAAATTCATCTTAGGTTTCAACCGACAAATGGTCTATATTTAAACTAATGCAAGTAAGATCCCCTCAAACCCTTTTATGTGTGGGTGATATATTCCACGGTTGATTCAGGATACTAGCATGGGACAGCTACAGTACATATGACAGTACTGAGTGCAGTTGCGGATGAAATGAATTGAATGTTTAACGGCTCATCAACACAGTACAGGTAATTTAGAGCCACCCCAGAGAGAGGGGAAGGATACATAGGAATCCGGGAACTGTGCCCTACTCTTATTATCGATTAGATTCCTATGGATCTTTAACATGCTCGGATGATAGACCGATACGCGGACCGCCCGGTTTACGTCCCCATCCGACGGACGAGGCTAAGGGAAAGTGTCTTGCCCAAGAACACACCGACAAAACTCAGTGGCACCACCTACGGTTACAAATCCGCTGCGCTACTGACTGCGCCAAGCTGCGGATGACAATTAGACACTGGACAGTTTAGTAAAAAATACAGCAACAAATATATTATCTGAATATGTTTAAAAATGTATGCTTGCAAGAGCTTTCAAAACAGACTTTCAAGTTTCATGATTTTAGTTGGGGTGGGAAGGGGATGGGGCGCATCCTTTTAATTCTCAGCTTAGATGCCCTCCTCCTCCTTCTCTCCACCCCAACTCCCATCTTGAACAGTAACGATTGTTACGTACACTTTCCACATACGAGAGGGTGCCCAATACTACCCGCTCCATCGAATACGCGCCTGCAGTTCTTGCGAGGACAGTCGAGTCAAAATTACAGTTGAGTCGAACAACTCGTATTTTCGTGTACTTTTGATAAAGAAATAACATACTTTTCGTGACATGCAGCAAAATTCATGTAATATGTGAGCTAAAACAACAATTCAAGTATCTCCTCTTATTTTATTTAACAAAAAACACACGATTGTTGTCATTTTAAACGTATTCTAAAAATGGCATCTTTTCGAGTTATCGCCCCTCGCTTCGACATTTTACAATGCGGGTCTGCATTTATCACGCAGTAAAGCTTCTAAAAAAGAAAGTCGGTACAGCCGAAAATCACGAAACTTTTAAGCGGAAATCAAATTCCATGATCAAAAATTGTCACAGTCTTCCAAATTATGTGTTTTAGAAAAATCCAAAATGGCGGACATTTTTTTTTTGACGTTGCCGAAAGATGACATTCTACTTTTCGTTGCCATATTTAATAGATGTAGGAAAATATCAAGGCTGCTCCCTTACTGTATAAACCCACTCCAACAAGGATCAGTTAAAATTACTTGCTCAAAGGGGTACGATTTTTGGCAGTCAATGGTTAAAGAAATATAGAAAGATCGGACAGGGAAAGTAGCATTCAAGGAGGACTGTCAACCACAAAACACAGAAACAAACACGCAAACAGACAAGCAAGAAGGCAAACGTAATAATAAATGCAAACGACATCACAAACACAAAAAGGGTTGACAATAGGGCTACCGCCTTGGAAGGTCAGTGGCAAAATAGGCCACTGGGCGTTTAAACCGGTTCTAGGGTGCACCAAACCTCACACTTACAATACTGTCATCCCAATAAAACAGGACAGTGTAAATAAAGAAATCCCCACCATGATCTAATCTCTAACCAACAAGGCAGCATAAATAGGCAATATAAGTAAAACACAAATATGCTCGTGTAAATATAATACAAAAAAACAATAGCATAGAAAGCCACAATGAAGGTACTCATTGACTTGGCAGAAGCCAGAGCAACAAGAGAATAAACCAATAAGGACACGACAAGAAAAATACAAGACAAATATCAAACAAAAATAATACTGTTTTAAACATATAATCACCAAAGAAAGAGATGTATGAACAAACTTTAAGGCAATCTTTTGCAGTAAAGGTATTTTTTGTGAAACTTTAAATAGAAAAACTATTTCATACATGTCACTTATTGTTGGAAACAGACGCGATAAACTGATGCATAAAGGGAGATAATATAATTTAAAAAGCCTATTTTTTACTGAATGTGTTTGTGGTGTACTTTTAGAATCACATTTGCATTGTAATACCTGTTGGAGTGACTGTATTCTGTGAATGCTACTCTTCCTCTTGGACTTATAACCCTTTTGTGTATAGTTTATCTTTTCATTAACGGTGTTATCCTTTCATTAACGTCTGCTTAACATTCAATACCTCAATGATATCTCAAATCTTGAACTTCATGGTGAAAGTCAATTTTAGAACTGTATCGACATCCTCTCATGCTCGACACACTGCATACACAGTTTCAACTTATAACATTAAACGGTTTAGAAGTATTCCCGTGCACAAGCCATTTTCAGGCAAAACACTATGTCCTGACCTTGACATTGATGATGAAGGTCAAATTTCAGACCTTGAATGACACCTTCATCTTCAACAAGCTTCCCATAACGTTTCAACTTCTTACCTCGAATGGTCTGGAAGGAGTTCCGTCCAAAAGTAATTAGAAAACAAAACTGAGTTGTGAACTTCGACGGTCAAGGTCAATAAATACTGAACAGGGAATCCCTTGGAGCAACAAACACGAACAAGAGATACATATAGCAGACTCGGTTTTATTGAGTAAGTTCATGAGAGATAATTTAAAGTGCAATAGCTCTCACGCCTCCTAGCACCGGTTTATGCGATATTCTACTTTAAAGTCACAATGATTGGGTTTCTTGATCCCAAAGAACAGTAAGTAGTAAACTACTGATTTATATTCGGGGCGACCTTTTACGGGCGCCACACAGCAATAAACAAACGCTAATGTGACTGTCAATAAATACTGGACAGAGAATTCCTTGGAAGCAACAAACACAAACAAGAGATAAAGTAAACTTAAATGAAAACCTTTTGACTTAATCAAATGAAGACAGATTTTTCGTTTAGGAGGACTCTCGGCAACATGGGAGTGACGGACGGACAGCTTCAGAAAAATAATATATCCGCGATGTGTTAAGCAGAAGATCTGATGCCATTTATCCCAAAAAATATGTCCATGTCAATCCGTTATCACTCATTTCTCATCCACGTCTAACAAGGAACTCAGGCTCTTGATTTGAATTATCGGCATTAATCTTTAGTGCTTGATATGATGCACTTTTTAAATGGAGCTTAAAACTGCCTTCACATCATGGTGGAAGATTTGTTACTTATATGTTTTAATCCGACATCTTCATTAATAGTTTATCTAAACTTTGGTGAAACGCTGAACATCGTCCTTTTGAGTATTACGAAAGTGGCTACTAAAGACCTGTTTCAAAAACACTCATTGCTTGAGTCACTTTGTTTTTGAAGTTAGAAGCACCATTTACCCTCATCACCTTGATAATTGTTTTATTTCCAACTACATAACGACATGAAATGCAGGAAGAATTTCCACTTTTAGCGTCATCAATAACGGTATTTTCTACTGTCATGTTGCTCCAGGTACCGGTAAATGTTCCATTTTCGCATTGTCAAAAGGTAAACTGGCCTCGTAAAAATGTTTAACATGTCTTCTAGTATATCTAAGAGAATTTGCAAAAAGTAACGGGTACCTATCTTGCATAGTTAGACTTTTTTGTACTGACGAAATAAGGCAGCATACTTGCAAATATATTATCCCACCGTCGCCCCATGCCCTTCTTATCGGCTAGTCGAACACAATGTGAATGGAGTTCCGTGGACCTTGACCATTTCACTTGCTGTTCAACTGCATCAATTGGTTGTCCATAGTCTGAATCGATTTTTCTTTGCCTGGCAATACTTGATAGACGTGTAGATGGTGGCCGTAGCGGTTTTGACTTGTTTAGATCTATGATCGGAGAATACAATCGAATCATATTAGGTTCATGCACTGGGAAAAGGCCAATCATTTATATCTTGATCATATGTCATATCAATAACTGGAGTGTTGGACATGTTTCGTCAAGGCATAGATCTCAGGAAACTCATGTGAATTATTTGATATTAATTCTAGGTACCATAGCGAAAAGTATCTTGGTGGGACTGGTCTTGTAGTTGACTTTTAAAAGGTAATTGTAGTTATTGATATAGCTTGTTTTCGTGCGAATTGTACGTGCCCGTTCCTTACTTCTTAGAATTAAAATAGAGGTACAGTCGTCACCCTCATTCATTTCAAAGCACACACTTGCTGATGAATGAAATGTATTCTTGCCATCTACTGTTTGCGCATGGATGTCAATATTGTCGACCACTTATACAGACTTTCGTTACCGGTCCTAACAAGACCGTTTGGTATATATACATGTCATTTTGATATTTATCCATCTCGCTTTCTTCGACGTTAGTCATGGAGTGACGAACCGCTGTATAACTGGCACAGAAACTCAATTAATTCCGAAGATTGATTAGCTTCTTTGAGCCAAAGTCATATACCTAATATTCGGTGGTAGACTGCATCCTGTAGAAGAAAAGCAACCTTCCAAATACTATATCGAAGAAAAGCGACCTTCTAAATACTATATCGAAGAAGAGCAACCTCCCAAAAACTATAGTTGTCTTCACACGTGAAATGGATTCTCACTAGTGAAAAAGAGTCCACCATTGGTAATGGACACACGTTTTTAAAACGTGTTTACACGCAGCTAGAACAATACATAATCAATTAGGCTTTGAATTGAGAAAAAAAAGTGCAAGTTGTTGTCGGCTGCGCAAAGTAGCTTCTTAAATTTATATATACAACCGTCTTGATCGCAGCAAAAAGGAGTAGTAAATTAAAGTACCTTTCCAACATTAAAATCGGGATGGTTGCATGTATGTAGTGTTCAAAATAATGAGTAAAGCTATTTAAAAAGTAAATATTTTATATATTCATTAAAAAACTAGTAAGATTAGAACAACACCATTAATTAATTATCTCCCTTTATATGCAGTTTAAAATCATTTTAGATAACCAAACGTATTTTTTTAAAATATGTGTGTGATATTTGCGAGGTATTAGTAGATTATATGCATTAAAATATAAAATTCGGAGTAGGAAGTTTTGACATAACCTGGAAGTTTATGCGTCTTCGATTATTTCTTTTGTAGTAAACATGTTCTTACATATTTTATTACATTTCTTACTGAACTAAAATGAATGAATTAATAAATTTCACGTAAACGTAATATAATAACAAAATAGAATTGTCCTATTTTTAAGGGGAAATTCAATACTTTTAAGTATGGTATTATTCCTTATATTTAAGAAATATTTTTTATTTAAACATAAAATATAGCATACACAATTTTACGTTAAGAAGATGTTTATATACATTTGTTACTGGAAAATGAGCTATCATTTCTCTAAAACTTATAATTTTAGTCGGTAGCTAATATTTTGCTGAAATTTGTTATTTATGGGTTGTGGTGTTTAGGCGTCATTTAAAAAAGTGTACCATTTTATGCAAGTATTTTGGTGGGATCGTTTAGTACACATAATTACCTTTCATTTAATATATAACAACCATTTTCAAGCTGGTCCCAGCTAACTCCTTAACTAAGCGACTTTTTCGCATACTGTCACTATAACAAATCAAATACAAAGCATTTATAAAACAAAACTATCCAACTACGGTGAAATAAACCACCAAATATTATAGAAATATTCCAAGCACGACATGCAAATAAAAAACAATAAAAAACAGAATAAAATGTCTGAACCAAAAAAGTAATTCAACTCTCATTACCGTCACACTAGACCATTGACGGATATAGAAAGCCGATTCATTAATCAGCTATCGCAATATGGTGTTATAGACAAAACAATGAAGAAATGTTCTAAGCCCGGCTTGCAGACGGCATTTTGCTTTGACTTCATGCTAAACTCGGAACAAAAGTGATTCACTTTGTCGGCGGTATCTGTCAAAATGACATAATATCAGCCATGTTGAATAATTACTTCCTATTTTAGGGAATTGTTCGATTTCTAAATTAATGTTCTACGTATTTTTGTGGGAAACCAACATTTGGCGCCGGTTTAATTGCAAAACGCATTTAAGATATATAACATTTCTTGCAAGCTAAGGGCATCAGGAAGTAATGAAATTGAGTACGAATATATGTACCATAATTATGGTGGCATACTTCTGGCACGAGATAGCTAGATAATTATCATGATTATTTCGAGATAGTAGTATGTTTTTTTCGAGATAATAACGAATTTTCGCGAAAATCTTATAAAATTTGTAAGATAAAATTATCTCAAATTCTTTAAGTTATCATGTTAAATGCCACGCTAATGCCCACTTCTGCCATCATGATTCTGGTTTCTAGAGAATTATCACGATACCCGTATCATGCTTTTTCTTCGAGATAGTGATTTATTTTTCAAGAAAATCTCTCAGTTATTTTGTTAAATGCCGCGATACTACTGATCATGATAGTTCTGGTTTCGCGATAAATAATGTTATTGAGTTAACTATAAATATTTACGAGATAGTAACGTGAATTTTCATGATAATTAGTCAGAATTATTACGAATTTTTTTTTTCAAATGTTAACTATTATGTTAACGTGATGACAGAAGTGGGCAGTATCGCAGAAAGTTTTGTTAGATAAAATTCATGAAAATTATAGAGAAAATGTAACATTATCGCGAAAAATACACGATAAATTATCTAGCTATCTCGTGGCAGAAATATGCCACCATACATAATACCTCATTTAAATTAACGATGTTCTGATTTGCATGCTGTTCACGTAAGATACGGAAAACGCAAATATATCTGGCAGTAATAATTCAATATTTGATCATCTAACGTCTTTGATAAGTATCAATAGATTGATATAGGTATGCTTGTCACCCACATAAAATATAAAAAAGGCATGTGCTTACACTTAATCTATTCTGCTAGCTGACAACAGCAGAATTAGCATAGTGTATTCCTGACGTAATTCACGCGAGCTGACATTCCTTGCAAAAACCTGCACAATACTGCGAGAGACAAGTAGCAGATCATGGCTGCAACAACACAAGCACGGGAGACAAGTATATATCAGATCCTGGCTGCAAAAACAACACAAACACGAGAGACAAGTAGCAGATCATGGCTGCAACAACACTAACACGAGAGACAATTAGCAGATCATGGCTGCAACAACACAAACACGAGAGACAATAGCGGATCATGGCTGCAACAACACAAGCACGAGAGACAAGTAGCAGATTATGGCTGCAACTACACAAGCACGAGAGACAAGTAGCAGACCATGGCTGCAACTACACAAGCACGAGAGACAAGTAGCAGACCATGGCTGCAACAACACAAGCACGAGAGACAAGTAGCAGATCATGGCTGCAACAACACAAGCACGAGAGACAAGTAGCAGATCATGGCTGCAACAACACAAACACGAGAGAACAACACAAACACGAGAGACAAGTAGCAGATCATGTCTGCAACAACACAAACACGAGAGACAATTAGCAGACGGTTACTTTGTCTGTTTACGAGAGGTAATATAAAGTGCAACACCACTCATGCCAACTAGCATAATCTCAAGCGGTATTCGACTTTAAAGCCACACAGATTGGACTTGTCGACCCCAAAGACCAGTAAGTAATAACAAATAACATTACTAAATTGTAGTCAGGGCGACATTTTACAGCCGCCAAACAGCACTAATAAATGCTAGTTCGAATGCCATTTAACACTGAAATCCTTGGAAGCAACAAGAGAGAACAGTAGCATACATGGTTTTATTGAATCTGTTCACGAGAGGTAACCCAAGGTCAACACTTCTAACATCCCCTTTCATCGGCTTAAGCGGTATTCTACTTTAAAGTCAAAACAGATTGGACTTGATGATATAGGTAAGGACCAGTTAGCAAAAATACTGCTACTTTGTAGTAGGGATGACATTTTACAGTAGCCACATAGCACTTAACAAACGCTTGTGTGAATGTCAATAAATACTGAGAAGGGGTTCCCTTGGAAGCATCAAACACAATCCTGAATTATTTCAAAATAATAAGAAAAAACAACAAGATCGTGATGGATTAATATACATCAAATATGTAACGTGTGAAGTTTAGATAAATCATATAGCAATATAGAAAAATGCAATAACCTTAAGAATAACATACTATCTTAATAGAAATTTGTTTCCGGAAATTAATGAGACAATACCAATTATAGTGAGTCATGCAGAGATAAAAGGAAATTGTTCACCATCTGGATAGCCATCTTCGTGTAACACAAATGAGAAACATGATCCTATACAAACAACAGCAGCAAAAACCAAATGAGCAAATTAAAAACAAAGCAATGAACAGGACAATACACAACACAAATAGTGGTAAAGACAGGGTTACCGATTTGGAGCGGTCAGTAGGCAGTGCGGTCTACTGGTTAGCTTTAATCGATTTTATGTGTATACAATTTCGCTATTATCCTGTCTTCAGTGCCCAAATTGACAAGACATTGAACGACGTTGGCGTACCTATAGCAGATGATACAGCCGAATACAGTCATGCCTGCGATATAAGCTGTTGCGAAAGTCATTTTTCAGATTTTAAGTTCAAGAAAGAAAACATGTGAAATGGATGTTTCGAATTGAAAAATAAACACACGAGAGTGCGTCGATTCTAAATTGCTAACAGATAAAATACCGGTGTTTGATTTGCTGGACGTTGACATCAGGCAAGACAACCGACTCATTCCAATATGGTGAACACGTATTTATTTTGGTTCGAAGAAGATTATTTCAAGCGATAGCTCGGTATGTGTTCTGGATTTGTTGCGTGCAAAAGTAGCCTGCGCCGAAAACGTGCCCATTTGAAAGCGAGATGCAAAGAGTTTGCTCTTGGCAAACATATATTTAATTTTAGACATAGTTATGTAAATCTTTCAAAAATGTTATATCACATTGTCTGACTTTAAATTTGATCTTTGTTTGTAATACAATGCTGGCCCACGGTACAGTTGCGTTTGAGTGCTGTGGATTCTATATGACCATTTTTTCTCATTTTTAATTTTCATGTACCACTAGCGAATTATCACAATGAAAATAATCGTCTTATTTACTAATTCCTCAGCCCATAATTACAGTGGAACGATATCAGTTGCTGAAAGTATGTATACATGTTGAACAGTAAATATAGCATTCACAGAACACAGTCAACCAAAAACACGGATACAAAACAAACAACTGGCCTTACTTTGAGCAATCTGTTTTCATTATGCACAAACCATTACCCGCATCGTATGTTATATGTAAAAGCTCCGAGTGTTGTTTAATTACCCTTAGGATATGTTGTCTGCTTTTTAATTTAGTCATTTGACTGATACATGTGATACGCAGACTTCATAACCTCTGCTTCCAGGTCTAATTACACTAAATTAACAGGATGTGCTCGCCTGGTGCAGTCGAAAGTAGTTCTGTATTAAAGAGTGCTAATCTTTTTTTCTTTAAAAACAATTTTTTAGTGCAGATTCCTGTTATTCTTTGGCTGTAACTGTATTCTGGACATGTTGTTGATATTTGAAAATGCAGCTCATCATGTTTTTGACAGTTTTTGGTATAAATTTGAGAAGTGAAAGAAGACATGGTATGAAATTGCAAGGGGTAAAAATAGTGTTGACCTTTGACCCGGTGTTAGTATACAACTGAAGAAATGTTTCTTAGAAGATATTAAACCCCCTATTTCCTTGTTGATGTTTAATAGCAGACATGTTTATTTGCATGATAAAGTATGTTTCCCAGAATTCTAACGATGTTGTCAACATTCTATCTTTACTATGGAAGGGCAATGGAGACTCATTTACGCTATTATAACCTCCAACACAATTCAATTTTGTTTATTTCGCCCATTGTTTTCTCGTTTATGGTAAAGCATTTTGTTAGATGCTAGGATAATACGCCGCTGGCCATGGAATGGCATTGAAGGTTCCGTGTTTACCGTCATATGCATACCATCTTCCGGATGGCTCAAAACTTCGCACTATTGACATTTGAGGTACGGCCTTAAAAACTTTGCATATTGTAAAATTAAAATATTTAATAGGTAATTAAACGGTTTATCGCATTTTTTTAAGTAAAAAATGTTTTTAAACGAGTTTTATTGTCGAAATATCCGTTATAAAACCCTGCTAATATAGGCTTCCCGTCGCTTAATGGAATCAAGGCGGGACCACGTAAAGTGACACATTATTGATATGTGTACAACACTACAATAAATAAGATGTAGACTAAAAAACATTTTGTTAGATACTGGGACCATACGCCGCTGGCCATGGAATGGCATTGAAGGTTCCATGTTTACCGTCATATGCATACCATCTTCCGGATGGCTCAAAACTTCGCACTATTGACATTTGAGGTACGGCCTTAAAAACTTTGCATATTGTAAAATTAAAATATTTAATAGGTAATTAAACGGTTTATCGCATTTTTTTTAGTAAAAAATGTTTTTAAACGAGTTTTATTGTCGAAATATCCGTTATAAAACCCTGCTAATATAGGCTTCCCGTCGCTTAATGGAATTAAGGCGGGACCACGTAAAGTGACACATTATTGATATGTGTGCAACACTACAATAAATAAGATGTAGACTGAAAAACATATTACGACATTTAAATAAATACTGACAACAGAATCCTGCCAGCAACGACTAAGAAAAAGAAGGAAAGGTAGCAGACGTTCATGTTCAAGGCAACAGGAATATTGTATGTCATTGTGCTCATAATAACCTTGTCCCATAAAGTGGATACGTACAAGCCGAGGTCATACAGTGCTAAACATGTTTTTATCAATATCTATATGCTTAAAGCACGTTTTAAGAGATACAGATGTTTCAAATATGAATAGTTACAAGGCAAGTTTATTTAAAAACACAATAGGTTGATCAGGTTATAACGGATAAAATCTGCTTAGTGTGACGATATCATATACATAATCTCAATAAGAAGACGCAATTGGTTATGAACAATGCAGTGGTGTAGAGGTAAGACGCAAGGCTACTAAGCCAGCGATGAGAGTTCGAACTTCATGTTTTACATAATTTTTATTTTATAACTTTTACTCCATTCAAGATGTCAATTTATCACATAACATGCGGTGTGGGAGTGTAATAACACTATTCAATATGTGGTATAACATAACGTTAACGACGTCATGGACGTGACGTCACGTTAATGTACTTTTTCTGACGTAATGAAACGTTATAAGTTATGTGATAAATAAAATCTAACATTCGTTCTCATTCATTATTGAATTTATTAAACTCGTTAGCAAAAATGATATAATGCTCGGCAAGTTAGTGCCAAAAATATGTCTTATTTCTTTTCACAATAAATAATGTCTTAATACATTTAAAATCATATCAACCGTATTTATTCATTTTTTAAAAATAAAATTGAAAAAGATGAAACAAATAAACGCTTAAGACTCGAACCCGTGACCCTATTGAGCAAAAACATCACTTGGACGTCTGATATCGTATCAACTGGGACAAACCAAATATACTCTAATTCATTTTTAGATCAATGCTATAACATAAACACGTAAAGCTGCCCTACCTATATTACAATGGAATTATCCAACTTTGTTTACAGCGGTTCTCACTTATCTTTGGATCATCTTGACACTGTTCCATGTGATAACAGTCTGATGCTATTCTACTGATATTGAATATACACTAATTAGGAATAAAACCAACAATGAACACATGACAATACAACAACAACATTACAAACCGTGGTTTTAGAAGTCTGCATTTTGCGAGTGCATCTCTTTAAGTTTGCTTTGTGCATTTACTTTGCAATACCCATTTAAATGTGTTTTTGTGAACGTGTCCTTCATTTTCAAATATATATTTTCTATCATAAACAATTAACAGGAAATTTAGCTATCACAGAACACACTGAACGAAAAACACGTACGCAAACACAAACGACAACAACAAGGAAGGAACAAAGTATGCGACACCACACACATACAATGGTTGATGCGACACCACACACATACAATGGTTGAGGCGACACCACACAGATACAACGGTTGGTACGACACCACACACATACAACGGTTGATGCGACACCACACACATACAACGGTTGAGGCGACACCACACACATACAATGGTTGAGGCGAAGCCACACACCTTCAATGGTTGAGGCGACGCCACACACATACAATGGTTGAGGCGACACCACGCACATACAATGGTTGAGGCGACACCACGCACATACCATGGCTGAGGCGATGCCACGCACATACAATGGTAGAGGCAACGCCACGCACATGCAATGGTTGAGGCGACACCATACCCATGCAATGGTTGAGGCGACACCACACACATACAATGGTTGAGGCGACACCACACCCATGCAATGGTTGAGGCGTCTCCACACACATACAATGGTCGAGGCGACGCCACACTCATACAATAGTCGAGCTGACGCCACACACATACAATGGTTGAGGTACCGCCTTGGAACGATCAGTGGCAAACATTTGAGTTGGGACTTAAACCAGATTCTAGGGTGCACCAAACCTCACTCTTACCATATAGGCATAACCGTATAAAATGCCAAGTCATTGAGATCTTAGTTTGTGGCTTTTTAGGCTTTTTTATATTATATATACATGATCATTTATGTGTTTTACTTATTTTGCTTATTAATGCTGCCTTGTTTGTTACACAGGGGTCCGGCTCATGTTCTTTGTCGCTAAATACCAGTTGAAATCGAACAAAAGTGTCCTACATGAGTTGGGAAGACATCTGAGTCCAGCACCCATATCATAGAATAGAACTTCATACAAGGGTAATCACTTGGCATACACGTCATTCTCACTAATTTCAGTCTATGCTGAATATTGTTTTAATTAAAAGAGCACATCCTTTAACTCTACATGCCTCCTATACCCAAGTGTTTAAGGTGTCCAACATTGGTATATATTTTAATATCGCTCAATACAGTACCGAGAAATCGACATAGAAACGTTGAAAAACTGGTCCAAATTTTTAGTCGGAAGACCCCGTGCCTAAACACTCTCACTCTGTAAACAACAACACTAACGGCAGTTGCGTACGAAACTAGACCACCGATCATTTAGTCGTCACCGCAGATAATGATTGCTAATAGTTTTTCTTACCAGTTAATTCAATGGAAGCTACATTTTCTCTTCTGTTTACAACCGTCAAATTGTGTTTCAATCGGCAGCCATATTCACAAGGTGAAGGCCGTTTATGTTGTTGTAAACGGCGATCTCATTGGTCGACGCGATTTTTACCTACCCGGGAGATTGGTTCCCGTTATTCTGGATTTCTCAGATTTTAAAACGGGTTACCAGTGATTTTAGACGTATTGCGGGAAAGCGTGTAAACACAAAATGGTTGCATTAAATATAGAGCAACGTTTTGCACTGAAAATGGCCTTAGATGGCCATAATTTCATTGTTTTGGGATCGGCGGATACGGGGAAGTCGACAGTTGTTTCAGCGATTGTAGAACATCTGAGATCCCACGGAAAAAAGGTAGCACTTTCGTGCTCAACGGGTATTGCGTGCCTTGTATATGACCAACGGTTAGAGGTAACTATTTTTTATATTTAGGTGCTTTGTCACCATAGAAGCACGTTTATAAACACACACACACACACACACACACACACACACACACATATTCTCCTCCAACTCAAAAAAAAAAGGTTCCTTGAATGAGAGAAATTGATTAGTTTTCTGGAATAGCCATGTTCAGCGAGTGGAGTTAAATTTTAGATCTACAGTTCCATAATGATTATGAGGCCAGTCATTGAAGGTGAAGACAAGAATGACCAGTTCCAAGCAGAGAAATTGACAGACTATATCATGTAGAATATTGCAATTTTTTCACTATCAACTCTGTGATTTTACAAGACCAGTTTTGATAAGAGCATGTGCAGAACATCAATCTAATATAAATATGAAGACTTCATAACTGCACAGGATTCAAATTTTTCTTCATAGCATATTGATAAGCAATGGAAGACATGAGACAGAAAGGTGGAGTTGGGAGGGAGTGTTGCAAATGTTTGGCATTGACACTCTATTATAAAAATATATTGTAATAGTTACCATACTTTTATGGAAATTATTTTTATTCGGGGAACATATAGTTGCCATCCTGTCAGTCCATATGTTCATCCTCTTTTATTGTCCGCTCAATTCCTACGTTTTTTTGACCGATTTTCATGAAACTTCACAGGAAGTATCAGTATGATGACTAGTGTAACATTTATCCCTTCAGCCATCATCATATATGTTGATTGTACTGTTAATTATCATATGTACTGATTTTAGATCACACTGATTGTTTAACATGTGAAACTTCAGCATATGCTATTTCAGAGTTGATTCTTAATTCTATTTCCTTTAAAGAAAGATGTAACATTATCTACTAATATGCAGTAGGGTAAACCCCGGTGCATCTCTTAATATGATTACTCATTGTACAGCTGATCTCTATAGTACATATTAAACCAACCAATCGGCTGCTAGCATCGCATGTGTGTGTATTCATTTCATAACTGTTGTCAATCAGTCTTAACATTAAACCTGTATACTCAAGTGTGTTTCAGAGTCACTTATAACCAGAACTATAACAACTAGAAGTGCATATTATCAAGAAGTTCCGGTTGAATGATTTTCGGTGGAGTAAAGAGATTTTGATTGTATTTCCCATTGTGTACCTATTTTCGGGGAGTATCCATTGGTTCTACTGATTTCTTATTACATGCTACTACCATACACAGGTTTGCGGGCATAGAAGATGGACGGCATGATCCCAAAGAAATTGGTCCCTGGATTATTAACAGCCCAAAACATTCTGACGTTCTGAAACGTATTACAGAGACAGATGTTCTAATCATAGACGAGTGCTCTATGATTAGTGCTAGAACCTTAGAGTCGATTTCCGAGGTTCTAGCTTTAAAGGATCCATCACAAATGTTTGGCGGCATTCAAGTATTTCTATGCGGAGACTTTAGACAGTTGCCTCCAGTAAAAGATACTGGTTATGGGGATGATGGAGCATATTGCTTTGAGGCCAAATTGTTCAGTTCAGTATTTCCTCATCGTGTTGTGCTGAATGAAATTGTTCGCCAATGTGATAAGAGACTGATAATAACTATCCAAGAAGTATCCAAAGGTACTCCATCTGAAGATACAATCAACTTTATAAACTCACTGAACATAGAGCTACCATGATATGATATCAATCTTTTTTCAAAAAATGAAATTGTGGATGACTTTAATAGAAAAAACATTTTGGACTTTCCTGGTGAACTTTTTGAATTTTGTGCCACAGATGACGGTGAGGATAAAAAACGATTAGACAGATTAACAGTTCCAAAGAAACTATGGTTAAAAACTGGGATACCAGTTATTCTTCTTCGCAACCTGACCGACAGGCTTGTAAATGGGCTGCGAGGCGAAGTATATGATATTGATGAGGATGGTCCCACAATTGAGTTTCAGCATGTTGGCATAACAACAAGAATAACCAAATGCCCTTTTGAAGGTAAGACAAGTTTCATGTTACAAGTTGAATTGCAGCTTTGTGATTTAAAACATTTTGCTATAACCTTAATGCGTTGAAATAAATATATTTTCCAGTGCAAATAGTCAAAATAAACGGATGGCAAGAGGTATACAGTAGTGGTTCTACCCAGGAATAAGTGAGTGGTTTGCCTACACCAAAAAAAAATTGACAGTCATTCATAGCCTAAAATGTGCTGAAAAATAAACACGAAACAAACAAACAAATGTTGCAACCAGTTTCTATCAATTTCTTTTAATCCATATAAAAGTATGTGAATAATTTTGATGTCAATGTTTATGGAGATATACTGATTGATTTAAACATACTTTTATTTTCCAAAGTTTACACAACATTATATGTGTTTTTGGTGAAAGTTTAACTGTGTGGAATTGTTCATAAATAAATGTCATATCCAGGTTAGCTTTCAATTGATTTTGTGTCGGATATTAAAAAGTTTAAATATGTCATTTAACATTATGTGTTATTGTACAAAAAAACATCATTGCTTATAAAATTGTTTTCCTTAGATATACAGATTAATAATAATATTCATTTTTAACAGCCAAAACCTTTACAGAGGTTAGTTCATGTCTTGCTTTAAGTTTGAACAATAATTAATGCAACTACAAGTTAATGCAACTACAAGTGTTAATATTAAAACAGTGCATTAATAAAACTTCTTTGTATTTTAGTTTTCAGTCCTAGACTGAGGAGGAATGTTGCAGTTCGAACCCAATTTCCCATCAAGCCAGCGTTCGGACTTACCATACACAAAGCTCAGGGGATGACGCTTGACCGGTAATTTCAGTTGACATACTGTTTTGTCATGTGTGTTTGGTATCTGAAATAGGTTTTAAATGCACTTGGAGCAAGTTCAACCATAATTTAAAACTGACAGTCAGTGAATGAAGTATTACTGACAGTCAATCAATGAAGTATTACTGACAGTCAATGAATGAAGTATTACTGACAGTCAATGAATGAAGTATAACTTACAGTCAATGAATGAAGTATAACTGACAGTCAATGAATGAAGTATTACCATCATGTTTTGGTCAAACAACTGGTTATATAAATTTCAGAAGTTCTGCAATTACATTTTCCAATATTGAACTTGTTCAAATATATATCTAATCTTATAACTATACTCAATGCAGTTACTATGAGCCGTAGACAAATCTGTCCTGGTAAATCAGGCATTAGATTATTAATTTTAGTGTAACTTTAGAGTACGCACGGCAATCCTGATTACTCTTATTTTTTAACTCCCAGCGTCCTGTTAATTTCAATATAATTTGCATTCTTTCAGTCATTAATATTAATAATAAGAAAATTTCAAAAAAAAAAGTTATTGCATATTTCTAACTGTTAAGTATATTGCACCAATAACATATTAGAACCTATAGCAGAATAGTAATAAAGAAAATTTTGATTTTATTATATGCAAGCAGCTTTGACGTGAAAATGGTACTCGATAATAAATGAAGATGCTTATTCTAATTCTTGATAAAAACTTTTAAGTTTGTTATTTGTCCCTTTAATATAGTAGTATATTTGTTATTGTATAATTCAGATTCATATTAATCATCATTTCCAAAGCGTTCTTAAATATGTGTTACAGGGTGCACATAGACTGTAATGAGATATTTCAAGCAGGACAATTAGGTGTCGCTATATCAAGAGTTAAAACGGCTGAAGGACTCTACGTTACCAATTTTCATCCAAAATGTTGTATTGGGCATCCGCTAAAAGTTGCAGAATTCATTGAAGAGGACACTGTTCATGCATTGGAAGACAAAAGCTGCTGCAGAAACTGCAGAAGGTATGTTTCACGATATGGTCAAATAGGGATACAATAATATATATATACGAAGTGCTCAAAGGTGAGCTATTGTGACCACTCTTCGTCCATCGTCTGTCGTCAATATTTAGCTTCTTTTTGTTTTGTTTATTATGATTATTGTTTTTTATTGATATACTTTTTTCAATTATTTTTTATTTATAACATTTCTATGAGTGAAAGATTGGGATTTCTCAATGAAAGAATAAGATAAGAACATTATAAGTGATTTAAGTTTCAGGGTTTGAGAATTTAGCAATTAATTTATTATGGCCTTAAGTCATGTTTAGTAGGTAAAGTGATTTTTTGGTTGAACTTACCATTTAAAAGCGAATAGCTTTCAGTTTCTTTGGTAAAGTGTCCTTTGTACTTGTACTAGGCCTCTTCTTTCTTAATGGTTGATTGGTAAGTATACCATATGCTGTAGTGTTTTCTTTTGCTCTGGCTGCATTGGCTTTCTTTGATACAGCACTCTGGCCCACAATCACACTGTTCTGTGCTTTACAATACTGATGGACATTTGGGTTTGTATTAGCTCCATGATAAGTGGAGCGCTGTTGGTTAAAGTGATTTTCCACCACATCAGAGTTAACTAGTCCTGGAGTAATGGATGCACTTCGGTTTGGTAACACTTGTTTGCACAGTTCAATGAGACCTATTCCACAAGCCTGGATGTCTTCATGACATTGGAGAGACAGGATTGCTTTATATCTATCTTTACTCTTGGATGCATCTGCACTTTGTTTCCAGTTGAAAAACCAGTCACAGATCATTTTCAATTCAGCTAGTCGATTGTCATCTATTACTTTAATTGGTCTCATATCTCTGAAGAATTCTATAAATCTAGAAGTCTTTTGAAGAAATTCTATGGCCCCATCCAACACCTTGCCTTTTTCTCCAAGGGAAGACCTATATTCTTGCATAAGGTTGAGCATGTCTGTGTTAAGCACTTCCTCCGCTAGATGGTTCCTCATCTTCTCCTGTGTGCTAGGATACAAATGTTCATGTGTAAGCTTACGATGAATGGAGAGGCAGTTTTGCTGGTCCCATTCGTAGGCATCTGTGAACATTTGCCAATGGATTGAGCTTACACTGGGCAAAGTAAGCAATCTGGTACAACCTTTCTTCAAACCACTCTTCAGCACATTATTTCTTATCTTTTTGGCCGCATGTGAAAAGTCCATCATGAACACTAAATTTCGATGAGAGCATGGACTGGGTACAGAAAAAGTTCTTGGTCCTATATTGTCAATGTTAATATGCATAAATGTTCTATTGCATTGTGTTCCGTCCATGCATGTGTACAGAACCTTGAAGCCGAATTGCTCAATTTTATCTACAGCTTCCCAAAATAAACTGTACAACTCTGGACCTTGAACTTGATGTGTTACAAAATGGGCCACAGGAAATCGAAAACCTGTGAGTCCAAGAAACACTATTTGCAGGATGTGAGTTCCCAGTGTCTGTTTTTTTCTTCCTGCCCGCAAAACATCACACATATTTCCTTCCTCTCCAGTATCTATAAAGCCTTTCAGCTCTACTGAATCGTCAGACTTGCTTATTTGGAGATCGGCTTGGATGGCCATTTCATCAAATATAAGTCCACCTGACCAACCTGATTCATTCATGTTCTTCCTACTGGCCTCTTCATACATCCAGTCAAATATTTTGTCTTGAAACCCGACATTTTTGTCTTGAAACCCGACATTTTGTTGTACAGCATTCTTGTATAGTACAAGCAGGGAAGGTGATGGCAGTATTAAAACATTGCTTGCACGCAATGCTTCGTATCCATGAGGGCTTCTAGAGTACAATTGTAAACAAATGGATATAAGGTTTTTACTCCAGCGCCTTCCTGTAGGGCTTCTTTCACTGTTTCTTGCCTGATCAATCAACAGTTCTAACATTTCTTCACTGGCTCCTGGAATTAATTCTTGAAAGTCGTCTTTTGTAGTATTTTTTTTTAACAGATTTGTTAGACTGTTCTACAGAGTTAATTGGTTTTGCAACTTCCCGAAAGGTCATTTTCTGGCAGACAATGCATGTATGACACTGACTATTGAAAAGGATTACTTTCTTGCATGACAGTGACCTTAAGACCCTCCTACATTTCTCAGTTTTTGTCAACTGCCACTGTTCAATGATATGATACTACTACATTAGATGAAACTGTTACACCACAGCAAATGTTAATCAAGCGAGCAAAATTGCAAACAAGATGTATGCCTTGTTTGTTTATTTCATATTTGCTATCAATTCCTAATCTGTGTAATTCAACTTGAACTCCAGCAATTGTTAGGGTCCAAATGCCATCATTGTGGAATATAACAGTTTTCTTAATCTCTGTGCCATTAGAAAGGCACCCTGTCTCAATTTCACAGGAAACATTGGTAGGTCCCGAAGAAACAACACTTATGTGTTCTTCAAGTAAACACTGAGGCAAACCACTGAAGTCATTTTTCCTAGGCACAGGAGTCTCTGGAACCATAACTATGTTGCTGTAGAATGTTTGTTTCAATTTTACCACATACTTTCTAGTTTTCTTAGCATCTGGAAATATAGCCACGAGATTTTCAAGAAAAACTTCAGACCCTCCACGGTTTCCAAGACCTCCTTCCAGGCATTCAAACTTGTACCTCTCATACAGACTCCTTATTTCTAATTCTCCTTCGCCAGATGGTACCCTGGACAACAGCCTGTAAAAAAAAAAAAAAGTTTGAAAGCAATTAGCTAACAGTTGCCAGTAAGTTTGTTTTGCTTTTGTTTTGATTTAACCTTCTATTCATTGTGTTTACACAGTACAAATGAAACTGTAAGGCCAAAATAACACAGGTACTAAAAATATGGAAATTTATCGCATAACGTAATTTGTTAGCACTGTCCACCCATTTAATATTCTATTGTATGACACACGTGTAATACAACCTGGAACGATTTAAATTGGTTGAGTTAAACCTGTAACACTACGCAAGTTTATTAACTGAAACTATTTTATTTATTACAAATTCACCCAGATCTGAGTCATAAACTTATTATTTGTGACAGCTTATAAAAATAATGCACATTATACAAAACATTGCTGTTGGTTTGTTAAAAAGTTGGCATAAACTGCTATTTTGTAAAGAGGTAAAACACTAACTATTTTATACGCAACGTTATGTGTGAGACGTGACGTTACGACGTCACATATTTTATGACGTTTTGGCGCTAAAGTGTGTCTGATGTCGTGGCGGTTCTATGTCCATCTGAATTAATTTTTACTAATTTGTTTGCTATGTTATGTGATAAAAAGGATCTGAAACTGGTTCCCATTCCATATAAGATTTATGAAACTCGTTATGAATTATTTTCAATTTTAACTCGCCAAAAGGCTCGTTAAAATTAAAAGAATTCATAAATTTATATGAAATGGGAACTCGTTTAAGATCCTCTATAGATATGTTTTTCTATATCGTTAAAATATTGACAAAAATAAAATTTTCATATGGAAACACAAGAAAAATTTAAAACTCATATGGCATATAGAAAATAATATTTTGGCCATATGGCACGTGGAAAAAATTTAAAAGGCCCATAATGGCATATGGAATAAACCCCTGACAGACCCTCAAAACTGTAGAGCTTTCTGGGCCCATATTTCTTAGTACTTAATTGACACAGTATAATCATATCAACTTATAATAGTTACATTCAAAGATGTCATCATTATACCACAATAGCCTAAATACACACTATGCATCGTGTTATACCCGAGGATATACACAGCATATGTTAGTTATTGTGGTATAAATAAAATAGAGCATGAGTCTTGCACGTGTACGGACGATAATGCACTCGCTAACGCTCGTGCATTATCTCCCCGTACATGTGCAAAACCCATGCTCTATTAAATACTTTTACCATAGCTCTAATTGTTTTCCTTTGTTCTTGCTTATGATGTAATTTTCATAAACATGAAGGTCTGAGCCTAAACTGTGCTATATATGCCGGTATATTTCAGGCGTGCTATAAATGACAGATATGGCAGTTATACCATGGTCTACTCAGTTTTACGCGCAAACAACTTGTCAATCAAAATGACTAAACCGTTACCAAAACTAAGCACTCCTTGACCTTGCATTTGCCCAATTATATATAAAGGCGATTGGCTGCAATAATCAAAGCATGGGCCATGCTCATGCCACGTGATAATGCTATTTCTCGATCCACGAGCTGTTATTTTTACTGAAAACTGCAATGCCCTAAACACTTATTGCACGCGTGTATTTGGATAAATGGCTATGGTACAAAACATTTATAGCATATTTTTCTCCTATGCAATTTATACTGCACTCTCGGCCGTAGTCTCGGGCCTACGGCCCTCGAGAAGCAGTATAAATCACATATACTCTAACAATTATTATGCTATAAATTTTACTTATACGTCAAACCTGAAAGACCACATCGGTATACCACTTTTACCTCTGAATAAAGACCATAATTTTGTTCTACCATAGTTTCAATATTTGAGTGTATTTCAACCTGTGAACAGAGACCACCTCCAAAAATAAACCACTTTCTGTTGCTTCCAAGGTTGGTCTTCCTTCACAGGTTTAACTACATTATATTAGAATAAATAATTTTCCAGTTACATAATCAACAAACAAGAGAGATAAATACGGGCCCAGGAAGGTGGGGGAGCCACTAGATCCTGACGGGGAAGGGCTTTGAAACATCCTTAAAAAGCACTTATTGCACGCGTGTATTTGGATAAATGGCTATGGTACAAAACATTTATAGCATATTTTTCTCCTATGCAATTTATACTGCACTCTCGGCCGTAGTCTCGGGCCTACGGCCCTCGAGAAGCAGTATAAATCACATATACTCTAACAATTATTATGCTATAAATTTTACTTATACGTCAAACCTGAAAGACCACATCGGTATACCACTTTTACCTCTGAATAAAGACCATAATTTTGTTCTACCATAGTTTCAATATTTGAGTGTATTTCAACCTGTGAACAGAGACCACCTCCAAAAATAAACCACTTTCTGTTGCTTCCAAGGTTGGTCTTCCTTCACAGGTTTAACTACATTATATTAGAATAAATAATTTTCCAGTTACATAATCAACAAACAAGAGAGATAAATACGGGCCCAGGAAGGTGGGGGAGCCACTAGATCCTGACGGGGAAGGGCTTTGAAACATCCTTAAAAAGCACTTATTTTTTTAAGTGATTTCTTGATTGAGCTTTACACATAATAGTGAATGCATTCTCATGTTCTTTTTTTTTTGCTTTTGTATTTTTCAGAAATGAGATCCAAACAGTTGATGATTTAAGTGACACCCTATTTATTCCAGCAGATGCAGACCTTGGTTCAGATGAGGAGGATGAAAATGAGTTTGACAATGAATTTGACCAAGTTATTCAGGCAATTGATTCTGATTCAAGGGAGATACTTGATTTCTCTTTACCCAAAGATTTCCTCTGTCAGTCTGTTATGGAGAGTATAAAGGTATTGAACCCTATTACTCCATCACAAATGAACACTAACAGTATCCTGTCGAATTTGCCTATAGTACGAATAGAGTGCTTTTGTAAAAAGGAATTCCTAGTTGTTTCAAAAATATTGGAAGAATTGAACATTTCTGAACCAAGAGAAGTACAGTCAAAGGAACTGACCATGTTTTACACTAAAATTCATACGCATTTGTCCAGTGTTGAATACACGATGAATTGTTTGTCAGTATTTAAATTACAGTGATGAGGCATTCACTGATGACCACAAGCACATTTGCTTCAATGTACATCAAGCTGTCAGGAAGTATTTGTTAAAGCAAAAGACAAACTTGTACCAGCACGAAAACCAAAGTATCAGAAAGAGATTTTTGACAACTCCATCAAAAGCAAGACTCCGTTATGTGGGTGGATATTGTGTAGCCAAACTAAAACATAATTACGCCAAGAAGAAATCAACCCATAGGTATTCGCTATCTAGTGAGAGTCAGTGTATATATGAAGAATGTGATGATGCTCTAGCAATATTGAATTGCATGAAAGAAGAGGAAGAACATTTAAAGGCAATCACCACTGAGGAAGCAACACTTTCTGATATCAGCCGACGCCAAAATTTGTCCAGAAGTTTAACCCATATTACTGACGGTTTCTTTGAATTTTTTACAAAGCTGTGTGAAATGTGCTTGGAATTGTTAGTTGTTGAAAATTTAAACAAATATGGTGAAGAAATGTTCTCTTTCTGTCTAACTCAGTTATCGACCAACAAGAATATGGAATCAGAATTCAGTGAGCAAATATCAGCAAAAATTAATGACTGTCAAACAGGTGCTGTAATTAAGCTTTTTAAAAATGAGGAATTAACAAACAGATGTATTAACAAGATTTATCAGGAAATAGTTAAAAAATTCTTGATGGTTTTGTTTGCTCAATTTAGGAAGGACTTGAAATCTAGTTTCCATGTAGAAAAAACGATGGCCCACAGGAAACAGATTCAGATATCAAAGCAAAAAAAAGAAAAAGCAAAAGCTGCTGATAGTGCTACAGCTGAGCCCGGTACAAGTTCCTCAAAGGACATCCCCGACAAGATAAAACATTCAAAAAGGGGTAAAACACCCAAAGCAAAAGCTGCTGGTAGTGGTACAGCTGAGCCCGGTACAAGTACCTCAAAGGATGCTGGTATTGCTACAATTGAGCCCGATACAAGTTCCTCAAAGGATATCCCCGACAAGATAAAACATTCAAAAGGGGTAAAACATCCAAAGCAAAAGCTACTGGTAGTGGTACAGCTGAGGCCGGCACAAGTTCCTCAAAGGATGCTGGTATTGCTACAGTTGAACATGAAGCAAGTTCCTCAAAGGTCATCCCGGACAAGATAAAACGTTCAAAAAGGAGTAAAGCATCCAAGTCGAAAGGAAAGCCTACGGCAGCTAAACCATCAGGCTCCTATGTGGTAAGTGCTTAAAACAAAACTTTAAAGCAGTCTGCAAACCAATTGTCTTTTACTATGACATCACTTAATTTTGCTAGGATTAAATATCGGCAAAACCAATGAATGGCATTTAGAGCATGTTATTTGCGTGAGGTCAATTTCATTTTCATCGGTTAAGAACCAAACGTTTTTTCACCATAATCGTGGGATTAACGTTGGATTACGTGCTCGGACAATAGCAAATATAATCCTACGCGAATAAAAGTGATACCACAGTATCCAAAATTTACATTCTTATTAATAAGTGTTTCTTATTCACGAGATTAGAGACTACATTAATTAAAAAGCATTTTAACACCTTCACATTTGCGAAATCACTTCTGTTTTTTGTTTAAAAAATTGGCCTTAAAAATCATGTGTATTGTTTTGCCACAAAAAAGTGTATGTAATATTTATAGCATGATTTTTTGAGTATATGCGATTTATACTGCTTCTCGAGGGCCGCAGGCACGAGAGCAGTATAAATCGCATACGAGAAAAATATGCTATACGTGTTTTGTACCAGAGCCATTATCCATCTACGCATGTGCAAGAAGTTGCAGTTTTCAGTAAAATTAACAGCTCGATCCAATCAAGAAATAGCATTATCACGCGACATGAGCATGACCCATGTTTTGATTATTGCGGCCAATCGCCTTTGTATATTATTGGGCAAATGCAATGTCAAGGAGTGCTGTTTTGGTTATGGTCTAGTCATTTTGATTGACAGGTTGTGTTGTAAATTACAACTTCGCGCGCGTAAAATTGAGTAGACCATGGTATAACTGCCGAATCTGTCATTTATAGCACGGTTGAAATATACCGGCATTTATAGCACGGTTTATGCTCAGACCTTCAGGTTTATGAAAATATATCATAAGCAAGAACAAAGGAAAACCATTAGAGCTATGGTAAAAGTATTTAATAGAGCATGAGTTTTGCACGTGTACGGGGAGATAATGCACGAGCGTACACGTGCAAGACTCATGCTCTATTGTATTTATACCACAATAACTAACATATGCTGTGTATATCCTCGGGTATTACACGATGCATAGTGTGTATTTAGGCTATTGTGGTATAATATTAATTTGTGCCATAGCTCTAATGGTTTTCCTGTGTTCTTACTTATGATATAATTTTTATAAACATGAAGGTCTGAGCCTAAACCGTGCTATAACTGCCGGTATATTTCAGCCGTGCTGTAAATGACAGATTCGGTAGTTATACCATGGTCTACCCAATTTTACACGCACGTAGTTGTAATATTTACACACACATACGTCAATCAAAATGTCAATTACCGGCATTGAATGGCTATGGTACAAAACACTTATAGCATATTTTTCTCATATGCGATTTATGCTTCACTCTCTAGCCTGCGGCCCTCAAGAAGCAGTATAAATTGCATATACTGGGAAAATTATGCTATAAATAATACATAATTGTTCAACCACAAGAAATGCATTATTTTACGGTTACAATAATCCAGCAGTGAGCTGCTCTAAAGGGACACACGGCTAGTCTTGAGTTTTACATCAACCATTAATATTAGCACCGTGATTTATTAATCCTGTGTCATTTTGACTTTAAAACTACCTGCATAAATTATATAATAAAATTTCATTTTGAATTTTCAGCATTTTTTATTATTTCACCATTAAATAAATTATTGGTACAATACATGTACATTGTATATATATAAAGTGATTAGGCCCTAATATATGCTTTGGACTATTCTACTTATTAATATTACTGATTGCAAATATGCCAGAAAAGCTGCAAGTTTTGTACAACAGAAGGTAACATTGCCATATGTGTCTCTTTAAGAACTGTATTGCAGAGAAAAGTTTCAGGTTTTTTTGTGTTTTTTTTCGGCCCATAAAAAACTTAGGTCTGTTTCTGGTCATTTCCCCTCAAAAAATTAGGGTAGATCGGTAGGATTTTTTAATTTTTTTATAATTAATCCTTATTATACTAAATTCAAATCGAGAACATCAAAATGTGAAGCATTTATAATGTGGGTGTTCCACAACACTTACATGCCTTAAAACCTTCTCTTATTTTGTGAGGTGGGGGTGGTTGTGGAGGTTGCCCTAAAAAGTTAGGGTTGGTATTAAAGCAGTCTTCATTAGTCTATGTGTATTTTATAAACATTTTGTTTATCACATCATTTATGCTAACCTGTCAATAGTTAAAGGGACATGTCGGAATCTTGATTTTTCAAAAACTTGCAGCATCCCTTTATTTTTTCCGCAGAACTTGCATTTGTTCAATCATTTAATTAGAAGAATAGTACAAAGCAAATTGTTTTTGTATATCATTAACTGTTGACTATTTTTACCAATAATATATTTAAACATATTGTAGAATACGACTAAAGATAGGAACACTTAAAATTGTATTTAATGATATGCAAGCAGATTCAAAGTCAAAGTGATGCTGGATAAATAAACAGAGACACCAATTTCAATGCAAAATAAACACATCAAGATTGGCGTGCGTCCCTTTAACTTCTTACTGTTTGCTTTCATATAGTCTAGATCATCTGCGACACTTGTTTGTTTTTAAGACAAACGTCTAGAATAAAGTTTGATTTTTGCCGATACACTGGTAAGGTTTCTGATTGACTAAGACAGGAACACCTGCTATCCAAGTTATACAGAAGACAATAAATGTATATATAAATAATGGGGGAAACTTCATCATTATAAATGCGGATGGTCATAAAAACTTTAATAAACAAATAGTTACGGTCACGTGGTTGCAGTTTTAAATTTGTTTCTACGCAAACAGTCAAGATGTTTGTATTTACAATCAAACTTCGAAGATGATCAAGACTAGCTTTCATACTGATAGACTCAGGCATAGAACATATTCGGTTTTGAATGTAATATTTCAAGTTCAAACAGCCAAACTGTGTTTGAAGTCCACCTCCAATTAACGACCACCTCTGAATAAAGTCCACTTGTTTTGCCTCCCTTCTTAAGTTTTTCAATGTATTGCAACATGTGGTTAGAGAGATCAGCTGCCCACAAAGTTCACTTTGCACTCATGACATGCCTTTTCTGGGGCTTTGAGCCGGAGATTTCAGGCTTTTTTGCACTGACACAATATGCTTACTTGTGTAGATATAGGTATTTTTTCACTTTGGCCTTTATTTTTTATTATGTATTTTACAGAGCATTAAGACAAAAAAGTACTGTAGATTTAGGTAAAAAAATAAAACTAAATAATTGCAAATGAAAACACATTGAAATGTTCGATTAAAATCTGGAGGTCAGAGGCATAGCAAAGATTGTTTAAATTATATTATATTTCACATTTTGTGTTGCATATATGGAGTTTGCTAGGGGGTTATGGGCGCATTTACCATAGCTTATGGTCCTATACCAAGTTTGTTCTTTAATTCAGGATGAGGCTGGAGATACCATTTCGATGTGCCCCTCTTGTAAGGAGCCAGATGATGGCATCCACCACATGATAGGTTGTGACATATGTGATGAATGGTATCACTGGTAATATTATACTTTTCTTTTTGTTGATGCATTTTTCCTTTCTTTGATTTAGTTTGGATTTGAAACTATTGACTGTTCAACAGTCAAAGTTTGCATACAAGTGCAATTTCAGTAAAACAAACACTGAGCACCAGCAGGCCTTGCCCCTAACTCATTTTGTTTTGGCAGGTATCCCACAGGGACTTCTGCCATGAAACGGGAGTCCCAACCATTTAACAGGTTTCCAAGTTTCCATTTTTGAAAAATGTGCATAAAAAAATAATTAAAAAATGTTGAAATCAAAAAAGATATAACTTTTTTTTATTAAATAATGCAACTATATAGAATATATTGAACAGATATACAGATTTAAATAATTTCTCCCGAGATATCTAGGTGGGCCGTCGGAATACCCAACTTGGCATGGTTGGTGTCCCTCCCCAAAATTTGGTGTCCTCGCGATCCTCACCCCGGTTTTAGTGTCGAGGCCTGGCACCAGTGGAAGTTGGGACATCAGCTGTTGCTGGGATTCCAACCTTGCCCACATAGCCAAATTTTAACCTGGTTACCACTTAATAACTATTGATCTCCATTGTATGTTGCTTGTAAACTGCTACAAAAACATATTAGGCATTTGGAGATACATGTATATCTATATACCTGATAATACTCACCAAAAAGCAAATGACATCTTTAAATGCATTGATAGTGTCACAGAACTAGAAACATGTGCAGCCAGACCAGGGCTCGAACCCCGGACCTCAAAATTTCATTCCGATGCTCTACCACCTGAGCTAACCGGCCGGAGTGCTACATCAATCTACCTCATTAGATATCTATGAACCTTGACATACTCCCTCTATAATTTGGAATTGGTATTGGCATCACAGCTGAACCTTGTAAGAATAATTTGCATGTTTTTCGGAATCTACTCAGTCACGGACCTGCCGGGATCGCCAAATGACACAGGGCTTAAAAGATGTGCAGCCAGACGGGGGATCGAACCCAGTACCTCGGAATACTGTTTCCATGCTCAACCGACTGAGCTAACCGGCCAGACTGTTACATCAATCTACCTTTTGAGATATCTATGAACCGTGACAATAGTATAATGCCCATTATAAATTATAGAATATTTTCAGATGTTTATTATGTATGAACAGGGCTTTTCCTAAGTTTTTTGTGAAAAAGGCCCCTAGATCGAATTGGAAATTATTTCATTGACAAATTTCCAAAATTGGAAAATTAGTACATTATGAACAATTATCATTTAAATAGTGATTTCAACCGGTTAGAGTGGTAACAACAATCAGTTACTGAAATTAGTGTTTAGAGTGACACCAACATATTTGAATAGAAAATAAGTTTAAAACTTTATTATTTTTTAATTATTATAAAAAAAAAATTGTTTTGTGGATTGGGATATTTTTTTTCTTTAAATTCGGGGGGAAATAGTGTTTTTTGCCATCGGGAAGGCCGTTATTTGGCTCCGTATCACTCTTAGGAAAAGCCCTGATGAACAGGTGGTAGATCAACACTCTTTATGGATAAAGTTTTACAACGTTCTTATTTTAGGAACTGTATTGGCATCACAGCTGAACCAGATGAAGACCTATGGTTTTGTCCAGCCTGTGACACTTTTATTCCGCCTAAGCATAAAAAACGGAGAGGCAAGAAGTCTTAGAGTAAGTTGGACTACCACCTTTAGCAGCTGTTAACATTTAATAGATGGCATACAGTAGTGTGATCTTTTACTGTTTTTGTTCGTTTACCACAACTGAAACGGAAATAGACATGACTATTGCTGGAAATTATCATACCAAGTAACGATCATCGTATGTGTTTATTTATTCGAAGCCTTATTCTCTGTAATGAAAATGTTTCAGTTTTAATTTTTCCGCCAACAAAGTTGTTTACGTTTGAATGGACTTCGGCTGCATGCTAGTAAATTCCTTGAGAAACGGGAACCAATCTCCCGGGTAGGTAAAAATCGCGTCGACCAATGAGATCGCCGTTTACAACAACATAAACGGCCTTCACCTTGTGAATATGGCTGCCGATTGAAACACAATTTGACGGTTGTAAACAGAAGAGAAAATGTAGCTTCCATTGAATTAACTGGTAAGAAAAACTATTAGCAATCATTATCTGCGGTGACGACTAAATGATCGGTGGTCTAGTTTCGTACACAACTGCCGTTAGTGATGTTGTTTACAGAGTGAGAGTGTTTAGGCACGGGGTCTTCCGACTAAAAATTTGGACTAGTTTTTCAACGTTTCTATGTCGATTTCTCGGTACTGTATTGAACGATATTAAAATATATACCGATGTTGGACACCTTAAACACTTGGGTATAGGAGGCATGTAGAGTTAAAGGATGTGCTCTTTTAATTAAAACAATATTCAGCATAGACTGAAATTAGTGAGAATGACGTGTATGCCAAGTGATTACCCTTGTATGAAGTTCTATTCTATGATATGGGTGCTGGACTCAGATGTCTTCCCAACTCATGTAGGACACTTTTGTTCGATTTCAACTGGTATTTAGCGACAAAGCACATGAGCCGGACCCCTGTGGTTTGTTATAGATTATAACCTGGCGGGGATAGCTTTATTTATACTATATGACATATTTGTCTGTGATTTGTTTAGGAAATACTGGGAATAGAAAAGCTATATCTACTCGTTTGCTCTACTGGGAAAATATCTCCCAGTGGGAGATATTTCCCAGTACGGAACATTGCTCGGCCTTTTCCATCAGTGGCGTGATGGCCAAATGACGTTCCGATTGTTTTACGGACGTCTTCGTCAGATTCCGCCACTAGGAAATAACGATTACGGAAATTAACGAAGAGTTCCGGTTCCACTTGTTTTGTTTGTATGACGTAACGTCGTCTTGGATGACGTATCGTCATCTTGGCGTTCTCGTGCAAACTGGTGTAAAAAGGCGTGAATCATTAGAAATATTAATAAAATATCATTTTAAATTATGTTATATATAGTTTAATAACCAGTGTTTTTGAGATACTGAAAATAACTCCCTCGGTAGAGAAATGGCCCCGATATAAGAACGAGTGCGGAGCACAAGTGCGGAGCACGAGTTCTTATATCGGGACCATTTCTCTACCGAGGGAGATATTTCCCGTATCACAAAAACACTGGTTATTAAACTCTATGTCCCGTTTTACTGGGGTGACAACAGAGTAAGAGCGAGGTTTGGTGTACCCTAGAACCTAGTTTCAATCCTCATAGACCTTTTTGGCCACTTGACCTTTACTTTGTGTGATGTCATATCTTGCCTTTTATTCATCTTTTGCAACTATTGTTTGTTTCTGTAAGTGGTTTTGGTTGACTTTGTCCTTGAATGATACATTTTCTGTTCGACTTTTCTAGAATACATACTTTAATAATTATTTCACTAGACAGGAAGTTATTTGTTTTTGATATTGTATGTTTATATACTTAATTATGTATGTACAAATATATACAAAAGTCAAACATGAATCGTAGCATTCAAAGCTCAGTCATCTTAAAACTAGTATCGAAAAGAAACACCACTTACATGGTTACATAGACGCTTAATGTGCGATGCCACAGTGATAAAAGTGTTGATGTTTTGTGGGAATTTAAATTGCTTTCATATCAAAGGTAAACCTCTTTCTCAGTCAGTGCCTCAAGTATACCTTTTTATAATGTATAATGTTATTAGTCACCTAAAAATTCGCCTTAAAGCTACACATTTTGTGTTTAAAATATAAATGAGTAGCAGACACGCAGCAATGTAGAAAAAGGGGAGATATGTTAATTAACAAGCTTGCAATTAGAAAGCTCTTTATTATTTTCTCTGAGATTCATGAAAGTAAAGACTTCCTTTTGAAATATCAAACGAAATCTGTCAAAAAGACCAAGAGCATGTCATAGTAATTGAGGGTAATCTATGAAAGATAACACTTCAAAGAACATATATAGGAAGTTTGAATGGATTCACGGCACATCTTTTATGTTTACGAAAAAAAACCCACAGCTTATTTGGTCGCTTCTGGCCCTGTTATACAAGTATCTGATAGTGTTTCAGAGTTTCGATTAAAAATAAACTGTTATACCTAAATAAAACAGAACATCATGTAATAGATAATCACGCTAAAAGTTTTAATCTGGGGTGGTTATGTGAGTGGTTTTACTGTTTGAATGAATGAATGAATGTCTTTATTTATAGAGGGTGGCCCAATTAGCCAACACTAATCTCCTCTGCAAAGTCATACATGTACATGTACAATGTAATACATATATAACAAAATAGTGATATTTCCTTTACATTATTGCGCACACATACATGCAAATACACACACATGCACACACATTTACAACCATGTACACATCATTCTTAATATATATACATAATTATATACATGGTTTGAGGTGGTGGTTTGCATAATAAAGTACCACACAGTACACAAGATGTCAAAAAGTATCTAAAACTGCCGAACATAACAATACTTTTACAATAATTACATTATGATTGTGTTTTCAGCCATTTAACGCAGTAGGAGGTAAAGGTTTTTAAAGAAGTACATTCTCTAATATATGAAAAGGAATGCTATTCCACACTAGTGTTCCAGAGTATGGCATACTCCCTTTAAATAGTTCTTTGTTTGGTCTTGGAGTTATATAATTTAATTCGTATGCAGATCGTAGATTTCTCTGCGAGATAACAGTAGGATGAAACATATCACAAATATATGACGGGACTGGTTGTTTTAATACTCTATACATAAATGTTGCCTTTTGAGAAATATCCTTTGCTCGATATTAAGGGAATTAACCAGTGCTTCATTTAGTGTGGTATATTGGTCGCCTAAAATAGTATGACATGCTCTCCTCTGCAAACGTAATAACAGTTGTATGTTAGCTTTCTTTGTATTTCCCCATATTATATTACAGTAATCTAGATAAGGTTGAACATGTGCCTTATAAAATATTATCCGGTAATTTAAAGGAATATATGATTTTATTCTTGACAGTAACTAGATGTTGGTTGATATTTTCTTACGAATAAACATAATGTGATTATCCCACTTCAAGTGTTCATCTAAATGCTGCATTCCCAGAATTGTATCACCTTTGGTAAGTTGCAGTTCAAAGTTATTATATGTAAGTGAAAATTTGTTATTAGCAAGTCTTGCACGCTTTTGAGGTTTAGTAACTAAGACCACTTTAGTTTTTTTCTGTGTTTAAAACCTTACCATTATTTAGGCACCAAGCATTGAGGGAATTTAAAGCGGTTTGGAGATTTTCCTTAATTACTGCTTTTGAGATTTTCGTTTTACGGCGACGCGGTAGTGGAGCCGTATAGCATAATTTCAGACCATGAAACCAACCACACCTTCCCAGACCATAAAACCAACCACATACCTTCCCAGATTGAAAATCTTAGCATGGTTATCGCAATTCTAACGATTTTCCATTTAAATTCCAAAAATGTAAAACAAAATTATACATTCACACTTTTACATGTTTGAACTGTATAATACGTATAGTTTATTAGTTTATATTGGGATATATGCACTCGTTCTTTCGCGACTTTAGGAGCGCAATATTTATGCGCGAAAGAACGAGTGCATATATCCCAATATAAATCTAATAACCTTTTCAGTGCATACACGCATTTTTAAATTAGAACAATAACCTAGGTTGTAACATATACTTTTCACCAAAAATATATTTTTGATACAAACATATAGAGGATATTTGTTATTTCGGAGTGAATAACAGATTTTATTTCATCGAGAAGTGTGAAAACTTTATATTTTCACGAATGCGAAGCATGAGTGAAAATAGTGAAGTTTGATCACTTCCAGATGAAGTAAAATCTGTTAATCACGACAAAACAACACATTTTCTTTTTTATTTTATGCTTTATAATCAAAGTGAACTACTTCACCGATTTCAATAATCTACGACTCATTTTCTTACTTAAGTTATTTCCAATGCAATGATATAACTTTAATAGCCCCCCCCCCCTATACCCCCCCCCCCCCCCCCCCCCACCCCCACCCAATAACTTCTAAACTACTTCACCGATTTCAATAATCTACGACTCATTTTCTTAGTTAAGTTATTTCCAATGCAATGATATAACTTTAATAGGAACTTTCTGAATTTTTTTTTTGACCAAATGACATTTTTCACTGTAAATGACAACAATTCTGAAATGACTTGACCAGTTTAAAAACGATAGCTCATTTTCTTAGTTAGACCATTACTGTCGAATGATATATATATATTAATATGAATTATCAAGTTGTTTTATTTCAGTCATTATATTTTATCTAATCCATGGCTTCATATTGGTAAACATTAGTCTCGGATTCCCTAGACTTTGTTTTGACCAATCACTGTCTGTTTTTATTTAGTAGACACGGACCTGGACTATGTTTAACGTCATACTTATCGGTCATGTTTCGCAATAATATGATACTTCCAATATGTTATGGAATTGCTATCACATAACAGCTTTACGTGGGTTTCATATATGCACGTTCTCTATATTTTGCATAGCACCTCATTATGCCAATGCTAATATAATATAATATAATATAATATAACATAACGTAAGGAAATATCAGACGTATATTTGTTGTTTTATTATCTCCATGGCAACACGAAACATGATACATGGAGCACGTCAAACAAAAGCACATGTTGTTTCTCACTGCGTGCCATAGGCAAATACTGCAGCAGAGTTGTTTTTGTTTTCGTTTCGAATTCGTAATACGCTACAAAATATCCCGCGACTACGAATCAGTAATGTTATAATTAGTTACTTAGATTGCCAGTAGGGAACCTCATGGTTCGTGCTTTCATTGACATTTTATCTAAGAACAGACACAACAAAGGCATTGAACAACTGACATAAAGTTTTAGGACTCAAATCATATACTTTACATTTACATAATAGAACATTCATTGCCTTAAGAGCTTTACCAACTAAATGCACCTGATTAAGAGCGAAATTTCCAGTTTAATTGAAAACATTCCCTAAATAGTTAAAATCGTTCACTACGTTGATAACGTCTCGATTGTAGGTCCAATGCTCACTGGCTAATAATCCTCCACGTTTACGAAAAACCATAATTTTAGTTTAAGCAATATTTACTTTAAGTCCCCACGAATCGCAATAATTATTTAATGTATCTAAATGTAATTTCAGCAGGTGTTTTTCCTGCAATGGCCATGACATCCGCAAATAGCAATAACATTAGTACTATATCATCTAATTGCAAACCTGAATCTATATTATTTTGCAAATATAACTCCAAATCTTCAACAAAAAGAGAAAACAAAAGAGGGGACATTACCTCCCCTTGACGTAAGCCAACAGCATAATTAAAATAATCAGTATAATTAGCACAGGATTTGACACAGGATTTGACTTTTTGGTACATACTGCGTATAATTCTAAGTAATTTGCGATTAATACCACATCTATACATCTTAAGCCATAATGCATTTCTATAAATAGAATCAAAACATTTCATCAAATCGACAAAAATAACATACAATCGTTTGTTTTCATTCAAGTATTTTTGGACTAATGACGGAAGTATAAGAATCGCATCAACAGTGGATCTTCCTTTGCGAAATCCGAACTGAGCATCCGAAATTACGTTATGCTCATTACAAAATGTTTCAAGTCGCCTATTGATTACAGTAGTAAAAATCTTTGAGAAACAACTAACTAGCGTAATGCCTCTATAATTATTTACATCATTTACATCGCCTTTTTTGTGTAGAGGAATTATAATTCCTTCCATCCATTTATCTGGGTAAAAACCCGAATTCAAAATGCTGTTGAATATATCGTATAAATGAGCCGATAATATGTCTATGCTTTCAATAAAATATTCATTCAGTAATCAATCACTACCTAAAGCCTTCCCTCTTTTAAAAGATTTTACAGCATTTAAAATTTCATCAGTTGTGATGGGCTGGTCAAGTTCTGGGAAGGACCCATTAGGATTGGCAAAATCATTATTTTCACAAAAATATTCCGCGTCATCATTTGTACAGTTAAATACATCACTGCCAAGCTTTTCAAAATATTCACGAAAAGTATCTAATGCTATCTTATTAGCAACAGACTTATTTGAGCTCTTGAAATACTTCCAAAAATCTCGTCGTTTACTTTTCTTAAGACTCTCTATTTCAGACATTTTACGTTTATAAAATGTATTTTTCTTCTTACAAATTATATTCTTATACAATAATTTACGTTCACATAAATCGATTCTATTTGCATCAGTTTTAAAACAATTAAACAGGTTTAAGACATCTAAATAGGTATTTCGAGCATTCACACAGTCTTGATCAAACCAGTCTGCATTTGTCATACGAAACTCAGTATCAAAACAAGGTTTATTTTCAAAATAAGTGCGTTTTGTAAATAAAGGATCAGCAACACTCCGTATAGTATCAGTAAAATTGCTCAACGACTTACACGGGCGACGATTTACATCTCCCCAAAGGATGGCTTACGTTCCTAGTTCTTTGCCCGAATAAAGTACCGAGGAGTGCGTTTGACAGACCCGGGATGTGATCTAGTTTGACAGACCCGGGATGTGATCTAACTAGGATCGAACCCGGAACAGACTGCCGCCTTGATACCCAGAGACTGCCGCATTGCCCATATAAAAATCAGGAACTTTAGCCTTAATGGGGTCATTAGATAACATCAGGAGATACAGCCTTGATAGGGTCAATAGTGAAAACAGGCGCTGCTGCTTTGATAGGAGCGGTTACAGTGATATCAATGGCTGCCATCTTAATCTGGTCAGTAGTGAACATAGGGGCTTTCGACTTGATATGGTATGCAGAAGGGTCAGGATATGTAAAATCAGAGGCTGTCACCTCGATAGGGTAAGTAGGGAAATCAGGAGCTGCCACCTTGATAGGGTCGATATAAGTAACATCAAGGCTTTCGTCTCGAAAGGTTCAGTGGATGTGACATCTTTGGTTTTAACCTTAATAGGGTCAGTAGTGAAATAATTCAGAGACGACCGCCTTGATAGAGTCAGTAGTTGCATTATAACCTGGAGCCTTAATAGAGTGATCAAAGTAAAATTAACATCAGGGCTCTTTTCCTCGACCGTGATATACTGAACTGGCGCCTTGCTACGATTATCTTGGTCTGTCGCCTTGACAGAATCAGTAGTAGTAATGTAGGCTGTCGCCTTGAAAGGATTAGTAGTAATATCTTGGGAGGTCGCCTTGACAGAGTCATTAGTAGTATAATAGTCTCCTTGAAAGGAGTATTAGTTATATCTTGGGCTGTCATAGTAGTAGTATATTAGACTGTCGCCTTGAAAGGAGTATTAGTTATATCTTGGGCTGTCATAGTAGTGGCATATTAGGCAGTCGCTTTAATAGAATCAGTAGTGATACCTTGGGCTATCACCTTGACAGAGTCCGTAGTAGTATATTAGACTGTCGCCTTGAAAGGAGTATTAGTTATATCTTGGACTGTCATAGTAGTGGCATATTAGGCAGTCGCTTTAATAGAATCAGTAGTGATACCTTGGACTATCACCTTGACAGAGTCCGTAGTAGTATATTAGGCTGTCACCTTGAAAGGAGTATTAGTTATATCTAGGGCTGTCATAGTAGTGGCATATTAGGCAGTCGCTTTGATAGAATCAGTAGTGATACCTTGGACTATCACCTTGACATAGTCATTAGTAGTATATTAGACTGTCGCCTTGAAAGGAGTATTATTTATATCTTGGGCTGTCATAGTAGTGACATATTAGGCAGTCGCTTTGATAGAATCAGTAGTGTTACCTTGGACTATCACCTTGACAGAGTCATTAGTAGTATATTAGACTGTCGCCTTGAAAGGAGTATTAGTTATATCTTGGGCTGTCATAGTAGTGGCATATTAGGAAGTCGCTTTGATAGAATCAGTAGTGATACCTTGGACTATCACCTTGACAGAGTCCGTAGTAGTATATTAGACTGTCACCTTGAAAGGATTACTAGTTATATCTTGGGCTGTCATAGTAGTGGCATATTAGGCAGTCGCTTTGATAGAATCAGTAGTGATATATTATGCTTCTTCCTTGATATAATCAGTAGTGATATATTGTGCTTCTTCCTTGATAGAATCAGTAGTGATATATTGTGCTTCTTCCTTGATAGAATCAGTAGTGATATATTGTGCTTCTTCCTTGATATAATCAGTAGTGATATATTGTGCTTCTTCCTTGATAGAACCAGTAGTGATATATTCTGCTTCCCCCTTGATAGAATCAGTAGTGATATATTCTGCTTCCCCCTTGATAGAATCAGTAGTGATATATTGTGCTTCTTCCTTGATAGAATCAGTAGTGATATCTTGTGCTGCTGCCTTGATATAATCAGTAGTGATATATATTGTGCTTCCCGCTTGATAGAATCAGTAGTGATATATTGTGTTTCTTCCTTGATAGGATCAGTAGTGATAGCTTGTGATGCTGCCTTGATAGAATCAGTAGTGATATATTGTGCTTCCCCCTTGATAGAATCAGTAGTGATATATTGTGTTTCTTCCTTGATAGAATCAGTAGTGATATCTTGTGCTACTGCCTTGATATAATCAGTAGTGATATATTGTGCTCCACCTTGATATAATCAGTAGTGACATATTGACTGCCGCTTTGATAGAATCAGTAGTGATATATTGTGCTTCCGTCTTAATAGAATCTGTAGTGATATATTGACTGCTGCCTTGATAGAATATGTAGTGGTATATTGACTGCAGCCTTGATATAATCAGTAGTGA
Source organism: Cyrtodaria siliqua (assembly GCA_037043455.1). Taxonomy (NCBI): domain Eukaryota; kingdom Metazoa; phylum Mollusca; class Bivalvia; order Adapedonta; family Hiatellidae; genus Cyrtodaria; species Cyrtodaria siliqua. The sequence continues at coordinate 154,699 of JAWPHD010003710.1, read as the reverse complement.
TATCTTGTGCTGCCGTCTTGATAGAATCAGTAGTGGTATATTGTGCTGCCGCCTTGATAGAATCAGTAGTGGTATATTGACTGCCGCCTTGATAGAATTAGTAGTGATATCTTGTGCTGCCGTCTTCAAAGAACCAGTAGTGATATATTGTGCATCCGCCTTGATAGAATCAGTAGTGGTATATTGACTGCCGCCTTGATAGAATTAGTAGTCATAGATTGTGCTTCCGCCTTGATAGAATCTGTAGTGATATATTGACTGCTGCCTTGATAGAATCAGTAGTGATATATTGTGCTGCCGTCTTCAAAGAACCAGTAGTGATATATTGTGCATCCGCCTTGATAGAATCAGTAGTGGTATATTGACTGCCGCCTTGATAGAATTAGTAGTCATATATTGTGCTGCCGCCTTGATAGATTCAGTAGTGATATATTGTGCTGCCGTCTTGATAGAATGAGTAGTGATATATTGTGCTTACGTCTTGATAAAATCGGTAGTGGTATCTTGGGCTGTTGCCTTGACAGACTCAGTAGTGATATATTGTGCTGCCGTTCTGATAAAATCAGTAGTGATATCTTGGACTGTTGCCTAGACAGATTCAGTAGTGATATATTGTGCTGCCGTCTTGATAAAATCAGTAGTGATATCTTGGGCTGCCGCCTTGACAGACTCAGTAGAGATATATTGTGCTGCCGTCTTGATAAAATCAGTAGTGATATCTTGAGCTGTTACCTTGATAGAAGCAGTAGTGATATCTTGGGCTGCCAAGAATTTATTCAGGTACAGATAGTTTAAATTCAAAACGATTGTTTTATTATAATTAATCATTTTAGCATTTCTTATGTGGAATTAAATTGAATTGGATTTTATCTTAATAGCCTGTCAATAAAATTGAACATGTAATCGGCACATATACATTACTATATGATATGAACACCTGGATAGCGTTTTGATAAACACTTTTGTAGTATAATTTTGCCATTATTTGTCGGGTTAGTTGCTTTAAACGGTAAAACACATGGTTTAGAAATGTATAATATTCAGCGGTGTTAAAGAGTATGATACACAGAAATCGAAAACAATTTGAATCAATTCCTTGCAGATGTTCATAATCCGATCAATTGTTTTATCAAATAATAGCAAACGTATTGAATGTTAAAATGTAGTTCTCAGATGATGGTCCGAACGAATCAGATTATGATCATGTTTTGTCGCAAGTGATGGCAGTATTCATAAGACGTGTTTGAGCATGAGCGGAATTGGAAACTGTAGCCTATTTAAATGCCATTTACACTGATGAATTAATTATAAAGCAATAGGCAACGCATTAAATGCATCTCAAATTCACCCTTAACGAAAGAGCAGATACCGTTAATGCGCACTGCTTTTGCTCATGCAAATGTAATTCTTATTGGTGTAAACTACTCATTGACAGTTTAAAAAAACGTCGACAGTTAACCAAAAAAGAAGAATATACGGCTTAAGTAACATGCATATATATGATAACCAAATATAAAACAAAGTTACATTAATTGAATGTCAAATATGAATTAAGAAGATTCACAAACACACATGCCGTATATTCTCACATTGTATTTTATCAGACATTCACACATGACATGCATGCGTGCACGCGTGCATATTGTATGAATTTTACAGCATAAACAGACCTTGGCATTTTTTGAGTGAAAGCTTTGAAGGAGAATGTACATATATAATCACAACTGCAGATCCAGACTGATTTATCGAGCAAACTGTAAAATTGATGCAGAAATGATGTTTTTTTTATACTAGAAGAAATAATTTCTAGGAGTAAGAAGCCGTATATTTAGAACAATATAAAGATTAAAGAGCTCCCAGAGTTGCACTAGGAATCTATGCTAGGAAGCTATCTAACTGGCTTGCGGTACGTCGGTGGTTCTACCCAGGTGCCCGCCGTTGCACGAAAATTGCCACCTGGGGTCTACCTCCACCAGTGGAATCTGGAAAGTCGCTATATGACCTTAGCTGTCGGTGCGACTATAAAATCCAATTCAATTCAATTCAATTCCAGAGTTTCATGTTGCCATTAATTATAATATTTCTCTAAGATCTAGATTTGTCTTGATAACATTCATATTGTTTGAGTGGCAGCTTTTAGAGCGTAGCGAATCATTTATGGAAGCGCAATTTGTATGCTAGACGTACACTTTAAAGAGCAATTTGCCTGATAGAGACAGAGAGCAATGTTATTAAACTGATGATTAACGGCTCATAAACACATTACCATAGGTTAGTTGGAGCCTCCCCAGGGAGAGGGGAAGGATATATCATAACACTGAATAGTGCCCTAATTGTAATATTGTATAGATTCCTGTGATAAACGTGATCGGAGGATGGTCTACGATACACGAGACCGGTTTACCTCTCCCATCCAAGGCTATAGGAAAAATTAACTAGTTTACACGATAAATCTACTCGGCAAATTGTTTTTCATAAACATTGGTTCTATTGTTTTACATTGCTGAACTATAACGTCTGATCGATTTATCATTCTTCAGACGACACTGTTGCCAAGACAAAGCATATATGTGTGAAAGGTTGAAGCAATCATCGCCACCTAGCCAACCCCAACTGAATCATTCAAAAGTAGCATTTACACGAAAAACACAGTTATAGTTGACAATAATATGTACAGGCAATACACACTACATAAAGTCGAGGCTACAATTCCATGTATGTCTGTCGTATTGCTGCTATAATAGTGTAGTATAACAAGTTAATTACCGTTAAACAGTTAAACATCATTCAGCTGAAAGGCAGCTGATCCTTATATGTTTTTTTTGTGTTTGTCTATGATTAACAGACTATGAATAATGTAGTTGAGATAAGCATGCATTACAACTTCAATTCCTAGTGAACTCGTATAAAAACGTGAATGGTATAAACAAATGTTTTACAATGTTCAAAGGTTACCGTTTTACTTGCTGAAATGACGTTTTCATACTGAGAAGTGTAGCATACAATAATTATTATATGTATATTAGCAACAAAACGTTGACTAGTCTCTGTAGCGCAGTTGGTTGGGGGCGTCGTGTTAGTGCAGGGGAAGTCAGGGTTCAAGCCTGCTGATTTACTTTTCCTTTTTCGTTTAATTTAATTGTTTTTCATTATTGCAAATGGTAAATTAGCAATGAACAGTTCCTTTACAAGTTTCACTTTGATAACGCAATCTTATAAGTACACATGGTAGCCGAGTGAACAGTTTATATGTGTTGTAATGCACACGCTAACGCAAACGTATCCCTTACATGTGAACAATTGTATTCAAGGGCAAACCCAGAGTGGGTGGGGGCGGTGCCGGCGTGCGCGCCCCCTTAATTCTGACAAAAAACCCAAAAACAAACTAATTATTTTGCCATTATTTAATAGGGAATTTGTTTACGCCCCTCCCCACTAAAAACGCCTACGCCCTACTAAGAGTTTGCCAAAAAAATCGTTTTTATCTAACATGGAATCCTGGATCAACCTCTGGTATTTCTGTGCTGATGTGTACTTCCAGCACGTCGTGTTACATAACTTGTAATCGATATGTAAGGCATGGCAATTTTAACATAGAGAAGCAAGGTCGCCCACCTTGATTCAAAATGTTTGGTAGGAAGAAATGATGGTAAAAATCAGAAAAAATGTGTCTAGTAAGATAAACGGTCGTGTAGTGTTTATGTCTCCGTGACAACATTTTCTTTTCAATACTGTTTTAACACCCGTGACTTGATCTATACAATTTATGTTAACTTTTTCCAGTTCCTACCCAGATACATGCTATTTTCTCTCGGTAGCTATTTTACGCTTGCGTAAAACCCTGCTTGTGCTATTGTGGTAATATAATGTAAAAGAAACACAGTTTATACACGTCTGTCTTGTCGTATCTTTAATGGTTTGTTCTCTTGTTGTTCTGACTTCTTCCAAGTCATTGCGAACTTACATTGTGTCTTTCTAGGCGATTTTCTTTTATTCATCATCTTCATCTTCATCATCTTCTTCTTCATCATCTTCATCTTCATCATCTTCATCTTCATCATCTTCATCTTCATCATCTTCATCTTCATCATCTTCATCTTCATCATCTTCATCATCTTCATCTTCATCATCTTCATCATCTTCATCTTCATCATCTTCATCATCTTCATCTTCATCATCTTCATCATCTTCATCATCTTCATCTTCATCATCTTCATCATCTTCATCTTCATCTTCATCATCTTCATCTTCATCATCTTCATCTTCATCATCTTCATCTTCATCATCTTCATCATCTTCATCATCTTCATCTTCATCTTCATCTTCATCTTCATCATCTTCATCTTCATCTTCATCATCTTCATCTTCATCATCTTCATCTTCATCATCTTCATCTTCATCTTCATCATCTTCATCTTCATCATCTTCATCTTCATCATCTTCATCTTCATCATCTTCATCTTCATCATCTTCATCTTCATCATCTTCATCTTCATCATCTTCATCTTCATCATCTTCATCTTCATCATCTTCATCTTCATCATCTTCATCTTCATCATCTTCATCTTCATCATCTTCATCTTCATCATCTTCATCTTCATCATCTTCATCTTCATCATCTTCATCTTCATCATCTTCATCTTCATCATCTTCATCATCTTCATCTTCATCATCTTCATCTTCATCATCTTCATCTTCATCATCTTCATCTTCATCATCTTCATCTTCATCATCTTCATCATCTTCATCTTCATCATCTTCATCTTCATCATCTTCATCTTCATCATCTTCATCTTCATCATCTTCATCTTCATCATCTTCATCTTCATCATCTTCATCTTCATCATCTTCATCTTCATCATCATCATCTTCATCATCATCTTCATCATCATCATCTTCATCATCATCATCTTCATCATCATCATCTTCATCATCATCATCTTCATCATCATCATCTTCATCATCATCATCATCTACTCATTCATATTTATTACAAGGTGAGCAATTACCAGAATGTATACCCTTCTTTGCACCGTTAACGGTTAAACAAATCTTGTTGGAATGTGTAGACGTTGATCAAAGGTACTACAATGTTAATATTATGAAACAGATGTTTGATACTATAGGTTTTAGTCTTGTTTTGGTTTTCCTGCAAGAAATCAGGCTATATAAATCATTGTTATCTCAGCATTTTGGAGTAAACAAGATAAGTAAACCAATTTTCACACTGGGTTCTTATGTAAGCTACCATTGTTTCAAGCCAAAGTGACCTTTTCAATCTGCTTATTGAGTGGAATGCTCCGGCAAAATCATTGTTTTACCAGTCACAGCTCCCCTCAGGCTGTTCATTTTTGCCAATTGGTGACTAAAAATATAATTAATTAGGATGATCAACCTTCACATGCGTCATTCATGAACTTTAAGCGGATGTGGTCAACTCGGGGTCTCTGAACAAACAACGTAATTAAAGTATTTCTCAGACAATATGCATATAAAACCTTCCCATTGTTCAAAGAACAAAGTAATTTGTATTAGTGCAGTGTTCGACTTTTTCATCCGTGCATTTCAGTAGCCAACAATTAATTGTTGTGCATTGCTCATTTTGAATGGTCATACATGCTCCACAAATGTACTTGATTCGTATGTTGTTCACCGCGTTTTCAACCCAGTACATGTACTGCCCATCATGAGTACAATTTATTAACAGACTTAAAATATAACTACTATAATACATGTGTCACAAGCCTTGCTTCTTATTAAAGTTGTAATTGTTGTTTGTTTTAATGCGTAGTTTTGGTTGACTGTGTCATGTGAAAGCTACATTTAATGTTCGACAAGGACTATCACAACCTGACTTCTATGGTGACGTGATTTACAAACTTCGTAAGATCCTTGGTTATGATCACTTACATATTATCTTTGTTAAACTTGTTAAAAGGTTTATCAAAAGAGGTTATGATCCTATCATTTTGCAACGCACTGCATGCTTGGTGGTGGACCTATTTACAGTTCGCCACTATGCTTTCCTCTTTGATTGTGCGATGACCGGACAGGCTGTGGACCCTATGATGACGTCTACCTAAAGCCCAAAAGGACGGTGACGTTTGGGGTTTGTCTGCAGTCGTGTCTTGTCGTGCCCTCAATGGTTTATTCTCTTGTTGCTCTGGCTTCTGCCAAGTCAATGAGTACCTTCTTTGTGGCTTTCTATGCTATTGCTTTTTTTGTATTTATATATACACGAGCAACTTTGTGTTTTACTTATATTGCCTATTTATGCTGCCTTGTTGGTTAGAGAATAGTTCATGACGGGGATTTTTTTATTTACACTGTCCTGCTTTATTGGGTTGACAGTAGGGTAAGAGTGGGGTTTGGTGCACCCTGTTTTGCCACTGACCGTTACAATGCGGTAGCCCTATTGTCGACCCGTTTGTATTTGTGATGTCTGATTTGGCCTTTTATTTATCCTTGAATGTGTTCTTTGTTTCTGTGTGTGTTTGTGGTTGACTGTCGTCCTTGAATGCTGCTTTTCCTGTTCGATTTTTTATATCTATATGTTATACCTATTTCTATAAATTATATCAATGTGTTACCGTTCAGAGAAGTTTGGAAGAATTATAGTTTTTGAAGCTCCCTTAAAGGTACGCATAGTTTACAAAGTGGGTGGGGGTAGTTAAAAACAATATGCGAATTATTCTTTCAATAAATGATTTTCTTAAACCAAAACTGTTATTTTGTTATACATGGTGAAAGTGAGAGTAAATTAAGACCTTTGCAAATTAAAACTATTTTACTAATTGCATAATAAATCGAAAAACAATATGCTTTAAAACATGTTTCTAATGTACTAAACTGTACACATTTTATGAAATTGTGAAATGTTCTTACAAAGAAATGACACTTCCAACAATGTGTTGCAGCTTCTGACTTTAACCCCACGTACATCCTTTGTAATTCGTAAATAAGTGTGGTGTTGTTGGCAAATTAAGTACCAGCCAATTTGTTCCATTTTTTTCTTTAATAAAAAATGTAAACAAACCTGAAATATAGATTTAACGAAATTATTCCCTGACTATCGTCGCCCAACTTCAATACATACTTAAATAAACATTGCAACACGGATATGTTAAAACAAACAACGATTACCTATACAATTCATAAACATATTGCACATTATTTGTTCTTTTCACACGGTGGCCAACAATGGACGACCGACTAACTGGCTAAAATAATCGATTCATCCGCATGATATATGCAACATCTCGTATACTTTGACTACAGTAACTGTCAAATTGATAACGATTTCATGAGATTTCAAAGAGATTTCATTTCTTTCATCTTGTGTATATTCACTTGTTTTCTTTTCTAAAGATTGCTGACACATTGTTGGTCAATGATAGGCAGTGTTTGTTGATTTGAAGTATGTACAGTACTGATATAAAAATGCAATTATTTCCTTTGCCTGCTGCTTTTAAAAGGCAATATCTCAATCAAAAGCTTCAATATATAACAACTAAAACTACGTGACACTTGAATATTTGTTAATAATTTCATTTTTAACAAATAAAAAAACTTTTAATGTTTGCGTTCCCCACACCCACTTTGTAAAGTATGCATACCTTTAACAAGCTTTCACATGCATCTTTAAACATGTTTAAACATAAGTGTTTTCCAAAGCGATATGATGGATCTGCACAGAAGTGTAGACAGTTACTAACAAAAAACACATAACAGAAGAAGCACGACAGTTTTAAGTTAAAAACGCCAAATTTACACAGCTGTTTATTTATTTAATTATACGCTCAGTAATTATATAGGACAGAACAGAACATATACTTTACTTGTACAGAGTACATCATCATTCAGATGAACATACATATATAAACATGTTAATGACCACGTAAAAAATAACACACGCACGCACACACACGCGCACGCACGCATGTACAAACGCGCATACGCACACGCATACTCAAGCTCCCACACAAAACAATTACTAATTAACAAAATAAATCAATACTATTGTACAATTTGAGGATGAATTATGTAGTATTGTGATTAACAGATATACGTAACTTTAGAGCAAATTTGATATATTTCGCTAAATCAAAACGAGTTTCACAGATTGTAATAATTCAATGAACTTAAACATACTTGGCCTTTTGTAATAATATTGTTTAACATTCATTTTTCGTAAATCAATATAAAACGGACAAATATAAAATGATATTCATCTTCTATATCAATATATACAATATATAACTGATATCAGCAATTCAGTTGTTGATCTCATCACATATATTATTCATATCATTAAACAAATTGACGAGCTTACTCGTATACATTATATTAAAGAGCTAAACAATTATATAAGTATTGAACTAATTCATTGAGCTCATCAGCTACTTTAAAATACTTACCATCGTTTTATTGTTGGCATTAATAAGTTAATTGAAAATCTTAATAGTAGATTAAGTATAAGGCTGCGTTGAACCCTCCCCCCACCACCCCCACCCTCCGCCACCCCCTCCCCCACCCACCCCCCTGACAGCGGCCTATTTTGCCACTGACCGTTCCAAGGCGGTAACCCTTTTGTTAATCCGTCTAAATGCGTGATGTAATATGCCTTGTCTTTTATTTATCCTTGTATTTGTAGTTTGTTTTGTGCACTTGTTTTTGGTTGTCTGTTATCTGTGAATGCTATATGTCTTGTTCGGCTTGTTTACCCACATGCATTTTTTTCTACTGCAGGACCTCCCATCTCACTATTGTCAGTACCCTCCACCATGTTTAGTACCATTTAAGAAACTTACATACATAGAGTTTAACTACCGCAGTTTTTGAAATACGGGACGTATTTCAAAATCACTGGTTATTGAACTATATATTTCATATTTTTGATGATATACAAGAAAATAACGTGCTTTTTATTCATTTTCTTATTTTCATGTTTTCAGTTTTTCAAGTGGTGCGCATTAATACACAATTGTATGACGTCAAATAGCTCAGACACAATGTCTAATAAATCTGACATTTGTAAAAAGACAGAAGAAGGTCAAATTTAATTTGACAATTTAATATTTGTTTTGACATATTATTAAATATTATTGTAATTATTATTATTATTGCATATAATTTACATATGCGCTTTGACATCGCCAACTACTAACGTTTTGCCTATTTATTTACACAATGACGTCATGCAACTGTTATTGTTGATATCAGAGCGCGGCTTTTATCTCCTCCCATGTGTAAGATCAGGATTTCCATCGCCCATGTAAACCGCGGATAACCTTAGCCAGTATACAAGAATAAACAGTGTGAGATATAACTTTTTCTATTCACGGGATATTACTATAAATCATCACAAATAAGTCATATAATAGAGTAATATACACAACATACATCTTTTAACTTAATGCTTGGTGGTGGACCCTTTTACAGTTTGCCACTATGCTTTCCTCTTTAATTGTACGATGGCCGGACAGGCTATGGACCCTATGATGACGCCTACCTAAAGCCCATTGGGACGGTGGCTTCTGCCAAGTCATTGAGTACCTTCATTGTGGCTTTCTAGGCTATTGTTTTTTTATATTATATTTACACGAGCATATTTATGTTTTACTTATATTGCCTATTGATGCTGCCTTGTTGGTTAGAGATTAGATCATGGCGGGGATTTCTTTATTTACACTGTCCTGTTTTAATGGGATGACGGTAGGGTAAGTGTGAGCTTTGGTGCACCCTAGAACCGGTTTAAACACCCCAGTGGTCTACTTTGCCACTGACCGTTCCAAGGCGTTATACCTATTGTCACCCATTTTGTGTTTGTGATGTCGTTTGTATTTATTATTAATTTTGCCTTCTTGTTTGTCTGTTTGCGTGTTTGTGTCTGTGTTTTGTGGTTGACTGTCCTCCTTGAATGCTACTTTCCCTGTCCGATATTTTAATAATTCTTTAAGGACTGTACTTAAAACAACGCCGTATTTTAAAATTGGAATGTAACTTATCTTTTATGAAGGATTAGGGTAACGTTTTAGTTGCACTTTATTTGATTTGTTTTAATTTATCTAAATGTCAGCTACAAGAAGGTATATCCTGAAAATACTAGAAAGCGTTTGAAATCACGAGATGTGTACAATAAATTTATCACATAACGTACCTTGTTAGCAGTGTCGAACACCCATTTAATATACTATTGTATAACACACGTGTAATACAACCTGGAACGATTTTGATTGGTTGAGTTAAACCTGTAACACTACGCAAGTTTATTAACTGAAACTATTTATTACAAATTCACCCAGATCTGAGTCATAAACTTATTATTTGTGACAGCTTATAAAAATAATGCATGTTATACAAAACATTGTTGTTGGTTTGTTAAAAAGTTGGCGTAAACTGCTATTTTGTAAAGAGGTAAAACACGAACTCTTTTATACGCAACGTTATGTGTGAGACGCGACGTTAAGACGTCACATATTTTATGACGTTTTGGCTCTAAAGTGTGTCTGACGTCGTGGCGGTTCTATGTCCATCTGAATTAATTTTTACTAATTTGATTGCAATGTTATGTGATAAAAAGGATCTTAAACTCGTTCCCATTCCATATAAGATTTATAAAACTCGTTATGAATTATTTTTAATTTTAACTCGCCAAAAGGCTCGTTAAAATTAAAATAATTCATAACTCGTTTCATAAATCTTATATGAAATGGGAACTCGTTTAAGATCCTCTATATAGTAGACATCAATTACAATACAAAACACTGTAATAGACAAAAACAGTAGCAATAGTCCCAGAACGACTTGTTGACGATAGTCGGATTCCTTAACAATGCTACACTTATAAAACTTTTAGAGGAATCTTTTAAAATGACAGATTGTCTGCAAAACAAATGTCTACTTCCGGATAAGAAGATTGGTGTGATTTGTAAGTTATCCATTTTATTCATGGAAATCAAATAAATAATTTCGATAAAAAATGCAATTGAATGCAAAGAGAAAGAGTACTCAGGAGAAAAGAAAGGAAGACTGACACGAAATTTCCGCTTTTACGCATAAGTGGTGCTTAATGCTATAGTTACAGACAGTTTACTATACGACAAGTGAAATAAGCGGAAGAGCTTGTTTAACCACCAAAAAAGGTAGATATAAAATCGAACAAAAAATGCAATATTTAAGAACCACAGTCAACCAAAAACACGCACTGAAACAAACAACAATTTTAAAAATGAATACAAGACAAGGTATATCACAAACATAAAGGGTTCTGTGGTGTATTGCCTTTTTCATTGTAGGCCTATAGTTAATTTCCTATTTGTTTGCGGTACAGTGCGGATCTACGGTGCCATTGCGTTTGGGTGCTGTGATATTTATAGGACCATTTTTCTAATTAATAAGCATTTTTGGCGGGTACAGATTGATTGATTTGATAAAAGCAGCGTATGTTATACTATCTTTTCTGAGCATAAATTGGTTCTTTATTAACGTCTGATAAGTGTGAGAAAAATCTGATACAATATCAGTAAACCTAATAGCAATTCGTCTGGCGTCTCTATCTACTTTGTTATCCTCATGGCTTTAAATCATTTTCAAAGCCAATGCTAATATAAAATGTCTAATCATTACGTGGTATCACCTTAATCCCATTAAGCGATGGAAAAGCTTATGTTAGCAGAATTTTATAACGGATATTTCGACAATAATGCAATAACCTGTTTAAAATTACCAATTAAATGTTTTAATTTTGCAAAATGCAAATTTCAATATTAAGGTTTTATTGCATACCTCAGCCAACCTTGGAGATGTGTTGGATGAGGTATGAAAGTTAATGTTCGGACCACGTAATGGTATTATTACCGAAAGTTGGAATTATTCCAGAAACATGTAATATAGAAGCCAAATATAATAGAAGCCAAATATACTTTTCCCTTATATAGCGGTGATTGTCTACGATAAAAAAAGAAATAAAACAGCGACAAGATGGAAATCACGATTGCGTATTTAATAATCACAATTGTAGTATCGCCTTGCATAGAGAATATCCTATTCTTGGACCAAATTGTTAAACCATAGTTTCCCTATCCAGTAGAAAATGTACACCATTATTGTCCTCTACTCTAAATCAAATGGTAGTTGTCTTATAATTTTCAAGAAGCATACTAGGACCTTGGTTTAAATCCCCAGCGAGCTTTTTGCCACACCCCTATTGTCAACCACTTTGTGTTTGCCGTGTCGCATATTGCCTTATGATTGTTGTTTGTTTTGAATGCGTGTTTGGTTGACTGCGTTCTGTGGATGTTACAGTTCCTGGTCCACTTAAAGCCTTTTATACCTACCTGTATACAGATTAAAGGGAGACACTGAGATCTTGATTTTCATGTATCATGACTTAAAAACTGTTTGCACATTATTAAAATAAAAAATGAGAACTATTATCATCTTTATTCTACCAAATGTTTAAATATATAATTGGTGTAATATAATTAATAGTTAGAAATATGAAAAAACAATCTGCCTTTAACTATTCTAGTAATTAATATTATGTGATTTAAAATATGCAGGTTATGAAAAATAAATCACTAACGTGACACGTTTTAAACAAATCAAGACTGACATGTGTCCCTTTAAAATAAGTTATGTTGAACTTGCCTATTACTCGTTATCTTCGAAATGTAACTGCAGTTGTATTCGTTTTGGTGTTTTTATTACAATTGGGACACGTTCCAAGAAAACTTTGTTTACCAGAATAAACCATAATTAGTTCTAGGTTTGTTTGCGTGTGTCCGTTTTCTTAGATGTTATGATTTTATTGCTTATTTCATTTTGCAAATAGTAAAAATTACGATGCTTTATTATTTTACTGTCAATAATGACCTCTGTTTCAAACGATCGATCACACAAGAATAGAAGAGTTGTAGAAATATGGTCTTAATTCCTTATTTACACTGTCCCCGTGTTTTTGACATGTCAGTAGGGTAACAGTGGGATTTGGTTCCCATGCCCATAGAACCTGGTTTAAACCCCCCAGCAGAATATTTTGCCACTGACCGTTCCAAAGCGGTAACTCTATTGTCAACCATTTTATGTTTGATATGTCATATACCTTGTCTTGTATTTATCCTCGTCATTGTTGTTTGTGGTCAGTTCTGTTTTGGTTGACTGTGGTCCTGCAATGCTACATTTCCTGTTCAATTGTTATATCTACTTTTGAAATGAACGTGTAATTGTATATATTCCAGTACTGTTAATACAATTGGGACACGTTCTAAGATGTTATTTTATCAGAATAAACCACAATTAATTCTAATTCTGTCTGCGTTTGTCCGATGTTATGTTTGTATTATTTATTTCATTTTACTAATGCTCAAAATTATGCTGCTTTATTCTTTTACCGTCAACAATGACCTCTGTTACAAATCACCGAACGCTCAATAATATAGGAGAGATGTAGAAATATGATTTTAATTCTTTATTTACACACTCCCGCTTTTTTTGATACGTCAGTATATGATTACGGTGGGATTTGATGACCATGCCCATAGAACCTGGATTAAAACCCCAGCGGCCTTTTTTGCAAGGTGGTAGCCCTATTGTCAACCCTTTCATGTTTGGAATGTCATGTACCATGACTTTTATTTATCCTTGTCGTCTTTGCGTACTTTGAATCGTGTTTTGGTTGCCTGTGGTCCTTGAATGCTACATTTCCTGTTCGACGTTTGTATCTACGTTTAGACACTCATAAATATGTGTTTAAAGCTACACAATCCCGATAAAAGGCACACTAGAACTGAACAAATGTATCGGGCATTACGCATGTTGTTCTAAGTGATTACTGTATACGTGTGGGTTCGTATATACAACATGCGCACTACCTAAATTCACCGAATATTAATGAGATAAGGCGGTACTGTATGAGACGCTTCAGGTACTTTGTGAATCGACCACTGGTCTTATAACGGGTATAAAAGTGGATTTTAGCAGACGGCATTTTACCACCGAACTGATGGGACCAATCTTCAGTAGAAAGACCTAATAGGAAATACAATTCATTAGAAATTGAAAAGGAAGCTAAAGATGTACTTACTCAAACAACCTTATAAGTCCATATTTATATATAATCCAAAACAATACCTATAATTAAACGTAGCGGCCTTTTAACAAAGACCCTGTCAAACTATCGCGTTGCATCAAAGAAACTATTGTATACAAATAATCCTCCATTTTTGTGTGTGTGTGTGTGTGTGTGTGGTGTATATATAGTTAATATACGAAAATATGAATTGAAACCAAAATTATCTCTTCAGCTTTTCGATGCTTTTGTGGTATCAATATTAAATTATGGAAGTGAAATATGGGGGATTACAAAATCAAAAGATATTGAGAGAATACAGTTAAAATTTTGTAAAATTATTTTAGGTGTTAAACTTACCACAAGCAATGCTGGTATTTACGGAGAGCTCTCTCGTTACCCCTTATACATTAATAGATATGTAAAAATGATCAAATATTGGTATAAACTATTGTCTACAGAGAACATTATACTAAAAGCAATATATAAGGATTTGTTATCTAACTGTAATAAGGGCGCGAAGAATTGGCTAACTAATATAAGGTTTATCCTAAATAGTAACGGTTTTAATAATGTCTGGGATAATCCCATGAGTGTTAGTTTTAAACTATTTCCTTTAATATTTAAACAAAGATTAATAGATAATTTCATGCAACAATGGAGATCTGATATAGAAGGCAGTAGAGTTTTAACGCTATATAAGGTGGTGAAAGAGAATTTTGATTTTGAAACATATCTAGAAACATTATGCTCCAAACAATTAAGAAGTTGTATAACAAGAATAAGATTATCCGCTCATTGTTTAAGAATAGAAACAGGGAGATACTCAAGAGGTAGAACAGAGAGAAACGAAAGAGTGTGCGAAATTTGTAACACTAACGCTATTGAAGACGAGTACCATTTTATTTTGATCTGTACTACTTACTCTAACATTAGAAACAAATATATTCCTAAATATTACACGACTAGACCAAGCATGTTTAAATTTGTAGAATTGTTGCAGTCATTAAACAAAAAGATTATTCTTAGTTTCAGTAAATTCATTTCCGATGCACTTGTATTAAGGCTATCTACATCCATTTTAACAGACTAGATATCTTATTTTAGAACATCCTCGTTTATCATTGACATACCATACTATATGTATGTTTTTGATTGTTTAAATATGTATGAAACAAAAAAAACTTAGTGATTATTTTGTTGTATTTGCAATGTTAATATCTGTCACGTGTGTGTATATTATAATTATCATATATTTGTAATGATGAAAAACTGTAATAGTTTAAGTCAATAAAAGTATCTATCTATCTATCTATCTATATCGACACAAATCACAAGGGAGACATTGTTTATCGAAATTGGAATATTGGTAGAGGCTCGTAACTAATGGTAAAGATGGAGATATAGTATTTGTTATCTGAAGTTATGCACGGTTTACACATATTAGTAGATTATAAATCAACATAGTTTTAATGAAATCTTCTACATTTATGCATGAATTGAAATTTTGAAATTGAAAATAAAATGGATAGAAAGACACAGAGAGACACAGAGAGTCAAAAAGAGGGAGAAAGAAAGAGAGAAAGAGAGAGAGACACACATAGAGAAAGAGAGATACAGAGAAAGAAAGAAAGCGAGAAGGAGGGAGGGAGGAACGGAGGGAGGGAGGGAAAAGAGTGAGAAAAGGGGAGAGAGAGTGGGGGAAGGAAGGAGTGGGGTGGAAGGCATTGAGAGAGAGAGAGAGAGAGAGAGTTTCTATATAGTCTTATAAACATAGGCGTAAGAGCCGGAGGACTCCACACCCCAAATGCAACACAAATGTATGAATTGGCAATCTGAACATTAAAATTCTGATTGATAATATTTTAAAATCAAAGAAAATATGAAAGATGTCAGCTTCCGTCTGTATGACAGGGTAAGTGTTAACTAAAAACCGAAAGTTTTAGTATAACAATTAAGTTCAAATACTAGTAATTAACCTTTCCTAAGTTTATTGATTTTTAAAGTAATGTTAAATGAAAACTGGCCCGTAACCAGCCCTGAAATTTAACCGAGGCATATCCCTTATGTTGGTGTCCGGTGGCATTAACCCCCCTCTCCACCCTAGTAATTTCCTTCAGTGTGTTGCATTTCCCCCAGGGTCTTTATATACTAGTATATAGTTGTTTTTATGTAAAGTATGTGCATTCCCAAAATTCAACCAAGGCAAATACTTCTGTGTGCCCCAGTGTAGCTACGGACCTGGAAAAGCAATATGTTGAGCAATGGTTTATATTTACGGTGGACAGACGTAACGGACACAGGCTGCTCAAAACAGCGTTACCATGATCCTGGTTATAACTCATGTAAAGGACCCTGGCGGGTAAACAAACATGTAAACTGTTAAAAAATATTAATATTACTTTACAATAAGACACTTTTTAAAAATGATCGCACCCACGGAACACTAGATGCATTTGTGTGTCTGAATTAATGAAGAACGGGTTATAAAAACAGTATTTTAGATGTGAAAGAACGCGCACTGTTTACACACCGACGCGTGAAAGTACGTCTAGTTCTAAGAAAATTGTGTTTATTTCAAAAATGGTGACTGCTATTGGCATATGCTATGTCTGGAATTATGTATGTTCAGCCATAACATCCATTGGACGTATTTAATACATAATAATATCTATCGATTGCCAGAAGCGTTTTGTTTGTGCATTGCAAAATAACGGATCCTGGTTGCTCTTGGCACCGGATCCTGTTTGCTTCTGACATTGGATCCTAGTCGGTAGTTGCAAACCTACATCTTAAAAAAACGACTAGATATGTTCCCCTGTTCGAAATATCTCGGTCTGATATCAGCGGTGGAAGATAAAGCTGCGACATTTTCTATTGGGTGGGGTTTGTGCGGGGGTCAACTTATGGAAAAAAAACAATGTGCTAAGATAATTTAACGAGTTTTCACCCTCCAAACATCGGCGAGGAACTCGTACACTTCAGGTCTACTTGATAGCACGTTGCATTTGACCCGGATGAAGCCTTATCGCCGCAAGTCAATTTCTTCTGTGTATTATTGAGTAAAACATGTTCCTTTATTCTCGTCCGTACACCGGTTCTGTGTTTCGGAGTCTATCTTTGGAACAATTTTCTAATCAAAGGAAAATATATTCGTAAGTAAGATTAGGGCAGCTTCTCGGATTTTATGTATTCTTCCTTTCTTTTGGGCGACCGGCTATAAATATTTAATATAATGTCTTGATAAACAGTTAAACAACATTCAGCTAAATGTTATGTAATCTTTTCAAATCATAGGAGGACTCCGATGAGGGTGCTCGTCTCGAAATCCGTTAGTGCTTTAACAAACAAAAGTGGCAACATTCTCAATAAAACTTTCTCTAGAATTATATTATATGTATAAAATAATGAAAACTTGCGAATTGGTAAATGCCTCTTTAAAACTTGTAATTGACATTTTCAGTAAGTATTCGGAGATTATAAACGAAAAGCTAAGATTTTCTATAGGAGGTGTTCAATGTATTACTTTACACAATTATGTTAATTTGTGAATAAATGTACATTAAGAGTTATTTTAAACAAAATATCTAAATAAAAAAACGTTTTCTTATTTGTTGCGTACAACAACGGTGGCCTCTCTATACGACATGTCAGCCTACATTATGCCAACACTCATGTATATAGTCTACGTCATTAGTTGTTCATATTGCTGCATTTATATTACTTGTAATATTTGATTTTTTCTTCATTGATGTATTTTGTTTTTAAGCATCATTTATGATCAAACAATTGTTACCTGTTAGGGGCTTAACTAGGGCGTTGCTAGTGTGGTCCCACGGCAAACTTCATGAACTTGTTTTATTCCCAGATACGCTGTGGTTCGTTTTATATCTTATTTGACTGACATGTTGATGATATAGTCTGAAGCATTATATCCTCTCGCCCCTTTTTTATTGTGTTGTTTTTTTAATTTTCGGATTTTTTGCAGACAGTGTGTACACAGCTGCGTTCTCTAAGATAATGCCTTTTGAATAAACCTTTATTTTAAATAGTGAATGTTGTTTAACGGCTCATCAACACAGTATAGGTTATTTAGAGCCGCCCAGAGAGAGAGTAAGGATACATAGGAATCCGGGAACCTGCCCTACTCTTATTATCGAATAGATTCCTATGGTTCTTTGACGTGCTCGGAGGATAGACCGATACACGAAACCGCACGGTTTACGTCCCCATCCGACGCAAGAGGCCAAGGGAAAGTGTCTTGCCCAAGAACACACCGACGAAACTCAGTGGCACCACGGAGGATTGAACCCGGGGCCTCCGGTTACAAATATAATCAAAGTACCGAAGGTACTGAGAGCATGGTGAACTATGATGAAATTGCGTCTTAGAATAATGTCGTGTTTGATTACACTGAAATGAAACCGGAAATGGATTCAAAATCCATGCTGTTTCTTTACAACAGTTTTGATAAATCTCGAACAAGATTTGAGAAACCGGGAATCCTGCTCTCGGGATGGATTCGTGCAGATTCAAGACGGATCATTCGGAACACTTCGGCCAATGATGCTACGAATGACAACAGATCAGGCCTAAAAAGAGTGTTTGTTTCGGGTAACATCTTCATAAAAATTAGGTAGGGTAGGGATTTTTTTTTATTTATTTTTTTGTCCTCAAACTTTGGATGGCTAAACAGAAACTTGGCTGGACCTTGGAACAAGGTGTGTATTGAATGTTCCATGCATTAACTCTTATTTCATTAAAAAAATAAAACATTCAATAGTAAATAAACTTAATAAACCTGACAATCCTGTATTACTAATCAAAAGCTGTTCTTGTGTACACTGGTCACAGATAATGTTTTGCCATTTGCAGGCTTTGAAGGACAAATTTAAATTCAATGATTTCAGGACATATTATGGATTTTAATATTAAAATTTACCCAAGGGTTAAAATATTCATAAAGACCAGGCATTCACAATTTATTTTTATTTACCCAGTAATTTATATTAACTTGCTAACTATGGTTAAACAACAAACCACATTAAAAATACACTCACAAAATATTAATGACTAGTAAATATTTCCGTGTGTTTACTCTAATTATTATTTTGTTCATGATGACATCATTTCATTCATTTATATTTACATTTCTAATGTAAGTACTTGTATAACACATACAAAACTAGAAACATCCAATTGACCATGAATCACATTTTAATTGCTTCACGCGCACTTAAAACTCTGGCGTTTCAAGAAAAAACAACTGACGTTTGACGGGACTATACCATAAAAGGTTAGGAAGGCGAGGCTAAACGTTTACGCTGTCCCATTTCTCGTGATAAATATAGGTGTTATTCTGTATTTTTATCAATTTAGAGAAGAAAATGGTTGAGAAACGGGATCATAACCTTTATTATCTCAGTTGATAATTCACAATAGATCAACAATCAACAATAATTATCGTTTACAATGAAAGTTTGCGAAAAAATAATAATCTTTTTATTGGTTACTCGAATGTGTCCATAACTGTTACTTTTTATTTACTTTGCAACATTTTTTACAGACACTTTGTGTGTTCCCGATATTTTTTTAAAATCAAATCTTGTTTGGAATTTAATGTTTTTGGTACCAAATTAACCCGGTAGGGTAGACCTTGGTTACTAAAAAAAGATACTTAAATTCTGTCCACTAGTTTTATTTTTATATGACTTTATATACCCTGGTCCAAAACTTTTTTACCGAGTATAGAAGCAAACATTTTTTTAGGTGTCAGATTATTGAGATAAAGCCCAAAAAATAGGTGTGTTTCCCCTCGGCCGACCGACCCTCAACATTTTTAAGCAGAAAAAAAATCCCTACCCACCTACCCTATTTTATTTAGAGCTGCTAGGGGAAATACACCTCTTTTTTGGTCTATTACAAATTGTGTATCTTATGTTGTTTTTTTATATATATCACTAATTTTCTTATTCATTCAGATTCATTTATAATATCAACAAAGCAATGCTATACAGAACTACAGTATTCCTAAAATCTATTTTGAGTTTTAGCATTTGATTATAACGTACGGATTTACCGGTGGTCGATAGAGGTGAGGCACTGTTTCAAGTTCACCCCTACGGTCGTGGGTACGAATCCAGCTCTGTCCCAGATTTCATGAGGCATGCAGCACTTGTCCAACTTATGAAAATGTGGATGGCCTGCCTCCCCCACGAAAAAATCGACCATCATATAAAACCTAAAATGTGCTGAAGATGACTTAAAACACCATGCAACCAACAGATGTTTTTTTTTTATTGTTTGTTTTGGTGGAGCCAAAGTCCCGATCGTCGTTTTCTCTTTAATATGAAGGTATATAGAAAACAATCAATCAACCAGGATCCGGTGCCAAAGATACAGATTGTGTCCGTTGCCAGAATCTCAAGCATTTTTTACAAAGCAACCAGAGTCCGGTGCTCTGAAATTTAGACATGCTTTTTAAATTCATCAACTTTGTATCGACCGGTTAAGAGTAAGCTTGTTAGGAATTATTCTGCATTTGTTGTACATAAAGAAAATGCATTTCGAAGGATATGATATTCAAAAGTTCCGTCGCATAAAGTTTTTTTCTTATACATACGTTACTGTATCTTTATGTTCGAACTTTTTGACACCAGTGTCCATTTTCCCTCTGTTTTTACCAACCAGGATCAGTTACAAGTGCAACCAGAATCAAGGTAGAGCAGTTTTGAGCAACCAGGGTCTATCTTCCGTGATATTCGCAGTCTTCGCGATTGAGCATATTGATGTAAAGTAACTTAATTAATACGATATTGTTAATCGGCCTCCGTAGCGCAGTAGGTTAACGCGCTATCTTTGTATGCTTTCGCCGTTGCGGACGGGGTTCTAGCCTAGGCCTTAGCATTTTTTAAACATTTTTTTTATTTCTTTTTTTATGGAGAAGTAGTATTCAAATGTCAGATTTAAATACTAACAAACATATGTATAAAAAGCTCGCACGCAAGAACGATCCTTTTTTTTACGAATTGTGACTCTTCTTATTATTTTCCCAAGAAGCTCCGGAATTGAAATGTGTAACTGAAGGATAGACGGATGGGCGACCTTCATGTGTATACCCCTTCCTCACATCCTGAAAACTACGATTTGCGAGAAATAATATTGCTGGTATTTTTCCAACAAAAGAAAATTCCATATATATGTGGTGAACCGAGTGGTCATCACATAGAATATAATAAATACAGAGATAATAATAATAGATCTTACATGTTTGGAGTCGGTCGTTGAAGTGTCGTGTCAGTACGTCCGTGTAGTCGATGTTCCGGAACACCCGTTTAGTCCGTGGATCTAGAACTGAATCGGCGATGTTGTGAGGCTAACAGCCCGCCGTATGTAGATTCACCACACTCCACCCACTTATGAATGAAAGATGAAGGCGTAGGCTCCTTTTGATATGGGATTGTAGACGGATGATGCAGGCATCGTTAACAGACATACATGTACACAGCAAGTAATGATGTTGTAGATCTATATAGTTGTTAATTAGTTTGTAAGAACACCAGTGATTATTGTTACGCAATTAGTCAACTGTGTTTTAACTGTTGAATATCCTGTACGTTGATGTATCATGCAGTGTTCGCCTAAGTTTAGACGATGTAGTTGGAGTAATAAGTGTTCTTATACGCGAAATATGAAATGACGAGTCGAGTGCTTAATGGGACATGTAAAGGATGGTCAGATGCAGAGTTACTGAACTATTAGTTGAGAAGAAAGGTTATTGACCACATATTTACGTGGTTAATTGTAGTTAGGTTTGTCAAATTAGCAGAACTGCTCCTACAGAAGAAGCTTCACCATATATCGATACGACATAATGTGAAATATATTGAAGACTTATGATGGTGACAACTTGGTAAAGCATTTAACGTCGAGATTTACAAAAGGAAATCAGGAGCATTGACAACTCCTAAAATGAATGCGATTTATATACAGGATGGGTGACATTAGTTATGTTAGCATGATTATGAATGAAATGGGTGACAGAAGGTGAGAGTTGAATATAAGTGTATACATGCAGAGATAATTATGTCATTGGTCTGTACTAGAAAGCCAGTACAACGACCGTCTAAGCCAGCAAAGAACAACAACTTAAATTTGCATTAAAGCAATCAAATCGATATAATTTAGAAACCTCTGTATTGATTACCAGATAGAAAGTCAGTTCAACGACCGTCTAACTAAATGACAACAATACAGAGTATGACCTAAACTGACTCAACTGGCCGACTGTAAAAGTAATTCAAGTAATCAACCACCCACTCCACCAACACATGGCAACTAAAACTAGGAAAATGTTTATAATGGACCACAAATGTGATGGAAGGGTGACAATATGAGGAAAACTATGACAACAATAATGCTTGAACTATTTACAAATCACTCGAGTAATGCTGAATGCAGATTAACCAACTTCTACTTCTCCTCCCCCTTTATCGGAATCTCGTAACCTCCACAGAGAAAACAGGTCCCGAGTGGCCAATTTTGACATAGCCCACGTCATAGTCCAGAGTACAAAACATGCTCTACAATTTAACCATCTGTGAACTGCATCACAGCAAGTAAGATCACCTTTATTGTGGGGATAACCAGATGAGGGGAAAGTAGTACAAACGCGTTCAGCAACTACAGAATGACGGATTATGGAACCATCCAAACTGTGGGAGATTCTACGACTGTCCATCAGATAACTTTTGTAACCAGAAACAGCAGAAGTATAGCCACTGAGAGACATATGACTGTAATAATACTCATCAGTGTCAGTAACGCTAGTTTCGGTTTCACTTGGGAGTGGCATGCATGCATGTTGGAAACCATTGTAACAAATGAAAGTGGTGTGTCGGCTGACATGAGAACTTCCAAAATAGGAATCTCCTCCCCACTGTGAGGCAGGAAGATGCAATGGTGTGATTGATATTCGTAACTGTGCATCAGCTTTGAAACGATACCTCTTGAAAGGTAATTCATCTGCTTTCACACAAAGTCTTTGGTGTATGACAGGGTGCTGTTCTGAAACCATTATGTGGGGGTTAACACTATCAGCTGATGCACTGTTTGATAAGAAAGGGGGAGGATCTATCTCCACACTCTCTGACATGCAATTGAGGACCTCAGGGTTCATGTCTGTTTCCTTTGGTTTAACAACAATGGTGCGGACTACAGCTGTTGTACTTGTTGTTTGTATTGGGCTACTCGCAACTGTTGCAAGAGTAACCGATGCTGGTGTGTATTTGACCATAGGCGAAATATCTTCCACAGGTGATGATGAGATGGTATCTGGATTATGAATGTTTACCATACACACTGAAACACTGCTGGTGTTAATTGGAGGGGAATTCTCAGGTGCGTTGACATTGTTCGTAGGGTTGGTGGATGGCTGCACTGGATAGTCGTGACCGGAGTATGGGATTGATTGGGATGCTACAGGGGTTATGTCAACATGGAGTGTAGGGTTCGGGTTAAAACCCGTGTCGGCAACACAGTGTGCACTGGCGCCGGTTGTGGAGAGATTCTCTTAGTGATAGGGGAGTATCCATCGATTATAGTGGCGAGTAAAGACTTTAAGTCGGTGAAGTGGGCCTTAACTCTGTTAAAACTCTTCTCGCGTGCGTCCAAATTGTTGTTCAATGTTGCGCACCTGTTAGGCACGCCTAAAAGGCGGTCACATGCAGCTACACGATGTGGGTGATACTGAAAACCTGGTGGGGGCATATGGCTTTGCATTTGCACAAGTGCCAGTTGGTCAGGATAATGGGAAGTATACTGCAAACCTGGTGGGGGCCTGGGAACTTGCACAGGCTTACTAGGGGGTACAGGTGGGGTGAAGCTATGTGACGGAAATGCTTCAAAGTAAGGAACACTGGTTTGTGGTACATTTTCCAGTGAAATGGAATACCATTTTTGCAAATTGATGCTCTCAAATGGTAAGTGCGGAAACAATTCCCATTCAATTTGCTTTACAGAAGAAGGCTTTTTCCAATGTATGTAATTTTCAATACATGAAGCCAGAAAAATATCTACATCAAAGAAATGCGCTATTTCTTCTAAAGAAGCATGGTAAATGTAAAATACCATTGCTAATGGGGAAAAAAGTCGCTCGTCTTTCAGAAAAGAACTTAAACAATACAAAACAATACAATTACATCTAACATAAATGGCAAAAGCAAAAAAAAACAAATTTCCTGCTCAAGCAAGAAATCTTGAACAAATTTGACTTCAACAACTTTCCTTTAAATACCTCAAATACATCAAAGCAAAAATGTCAGCGCACTTTGGCTGAATACCTCAATATTAATCAAGGCAAAGTACGAAACACACGTGTTCCGTGAAATGGTATTTACCGGAATTTAAAATATCCGATAAAAATAATTAAATTGAAAGGTTTTCAACATAACATAATGCTGAACGCATAGAGTGTGTTCGAAAGAACATCCTCGTCGCCAGTGTGGTGAACCGAGTGGTCAACACATAGAATATAATAAATACAGAGATAATAATAATAGATCTTACATGTTTGGAGTCGGTCGTTGAAGTGTCGTGTCAGTACGTCCGTGTAGTCGATGTTCCGGAACACCCGTTTAGTCCGTGGAGTCCGTGGATCTAGAACTGAATCGGCGATGTTGTGAGGCTAACAGCCCGCCGTATGTAGATTCACCAGCTTTCTTTAATGTGTTATTATGTGTACTGGTCACAAATGCTTTATTGGGTGGGCCTCATAATCTGAAGAAAAATTGAATATCACACTTTGCTCATGAAATTATATGGCTAACAGTGATTTACAGTTACCTATAGAAATTCTCTCTCCCCAAATACGATAGGCTCGAAATATGTCCTTAAAGCTACACAATCCCGATAAAATAATACAATTTCAAGTTTTTTTAAACATAGGAACGGCTATAGAGGAAGTTCTTTGCTGGATGTCTTGTATACATTGTTTAGGCTGGTATATTGTCGTAGCGTATATCGAGACATTTGCATAATAGGCGGGATAAGCGCTTCAGTAACTTTGAAAGTGTACCACCCAGCGATTACGGGTATATAAGCCTAAACGTTTATATAGCAATTGCTCAGATATCCGATAACTGCAGACTGTTCAACTCGATGAGGATATTCAATGGCGTGCAATGTAAATATATACATGATTGTAATGTTAAACGAAAGGGAACAAGTAAAATGCGTAAGGCATAACGTAAATACATCACTATGTAGAGAATTATAAACACTCACCCGCATATTCCACATATGTTCCATATATTGTATATACTTATTTCCTATAATATCATTGCAGTAATCCAAAATCACACACATATTATTCATGTATACATTTACAGAAAGCGTGTATCGGTAGCCAATAGTATGTAACGTGAAATACATGCTCAAGTGTTGACACTTGACAGGGAGAAATTATTGTTTACAATGAGACGCTTGAAGGGTATTGTTCAAATTAAGTTATAGATATGGAATTTTCTTTTATTGGTAAAAGACCAGCAATATTATTTCTAGCAAATAGTAGTTTTCAGGATGTGGGGAAGGGGTATACACATGAAGGTCGTCCATCCGGCTATCCTTCAGTTACACTTTTCAATTCCAGAGCTTCTTGGGGGGGAAAAAACAAGAGTCAATTCGTGAAAAAAAATATCGTTCTTGCGGGCGAGCGTGTTTGTGGGTGCGTGCGTTAGCTGTGATTGTGTGCGTGCTATTATGCATATGTTTGTTAATATCTAAATCTGATGAATCTGAAAGGCATTTAAATACTACTTCTTCATAAAAAAAAAATTCATACAAGAAAAAAATGCTGAAGCCCGGGCTAGAACCCCGTCCGCAACGGTGAAAGCATTCGAAGACAGCGCGTTAACCAACTGGGCTACGGAGGCCGTTTAACCCTGTCGTACTAATTAAGTTACTTTACATAAATATGCTCAATCGCGAAAGACCCTGTGCTAATATCACGGTGGAGAGACGTAACGGACCCTGACTGCTCTGTAAAAAAATGCGTGTGATTCTAGCAACGGACACAATCCGTAGCATTGGCACCGGATCCTGGTTGATAGATTGTTTTCTATACTAAAGAGGAAATGACGATCGGGACTTTGGCTCTACCAACAAAAACAATAGAAAAAAAACAAAAAAACATCTGTTGGTTGCACGGTGTTTTAAGTCATCTTCAGCACATTTTAGGTTATATGTGATGGTCGATTTTTTCGTGGGAGGGTGGTAGGGTGGAGGGCGCAGACCACCCACATTTTTATAAGTAGGACAATTACTGCATGCCTCTTGAAATCTGAAAACGAGCTGGATTCGTACCCACGACCGTAGCGGTGAACATGAAACAGCGCATCACTCTGCACCACCGGTACTAAAAGCATTCATGCGACAGCGTGATGGAAAATAAAAAGGAACAGTCCAATATTGAATTATTAAATCGGTTATGGATGTAGAATGTAGAGGGTGTGATCTTGTTATAGTGAGAGAATCTGGTGGTGAGTTTGGCAAAATGCATCTATGTCGTACACAACTAAACAAATGTACTCCGAAACTACGTTCGTGTTTATACGTTTGCACTTGGAGATAATTCTCTCTTCACGACCTGTCTTCCGTCGGCAGTACCCTAGAATAAACCATGGGCCCGCAATAGACATAAACCAAACTTACTTTCCCGCAGCGCGCTGCATGACGGTTTTTGTCGCCGTTTTACACGACAATGACCTCACACAGTTTTTATATTCAAAAAAAAAGGTTTATTCAAAAGGCGTTATCCTAGAGTACGCAGCTGTGTACACATTGTCTGCAAAAATCAGAAAATTAAAAACAAACACGAGAAATAAAAAACAAACAAAAACAATAACAACGAAAAACGAGTGGCAAGAGGATATAAGGATACAGACTATATCACCAACATGTCAGCGTCAAATAAGATATAAAATAGTGTGAAATACTCCCAAAAATGAACCACAGCTTATCTGGGAATAAAACAAATTCATGTAGTTTGCCCCGGGACCACACTAGGAACACTCTAGCTAAGCCCTAACAGGTAACACTTGTTTGATCATAAATGATATTTAAAAACAAAATACATCAAAGAATAAAAAATCAAATATTACAAGTAATACAAATGCAGCAATGTGAACAACTAATGACGTAGACTGTATACATGAATGTTGGCATAATGTAGGCAGACATATCATATAGAGAGGCAACCGTAGTTGTACGCAACAAATAAGAAAAAGTTTTTTGTTTTATTTAGCTATTTTGTTTAAAATAACTCGGTGTACAATTATTCACAAATTAATATAATTGCGTAAAGTAATGCATTGAACACCTCCTATAGAAATGCTTAGCTTTCCGTTTATAATCTCCGAATACTTACGGAAAATGTCAATTACAAGTTTTAAATAGGCATTTACCACTTTTTTTAGCGGATATCGAGGGGCACCCTCATCGGAGTCATTCTATGATTTGAAAAGGTTATCACATAACATTTAACTGAATGTTGGTTTATCAGGACAGTATATTGAATATGTATAGCCGGTCGCCGCAAAAAAGGACGGATACATAAAAATCCGAAAGCTGCCCTACTATTACTAACGAATACATTTTTCTTTGATTAGCAAATTGCTCCGAACACAGAACCGGTGAACATACCAATACGACGGACGAGACTGAGGGAACATGTTTTACTCAATAATACACAAACGAAATTGACTTGCGCCGATAAGGCTTCATCCGGATCAAATCCAACGTGCTATCAACTAGACCACGCCAGCCCCCTTGAAGAGTACGAGTTCCTCGCCGATGTTTGGAGGATGAAAACTCGTTAAAAAAATGTAAATAACTTCGAAATATCTCAGCACATTGTTTTTTCCATAAGTTGACTCCCGCAAAAGCCACACCCAGTTGAAAATGTCGCAGATTTATCTTCCACCGCTGATATCAAACTGAGATATTTCGAACAGGGGAACATATCTAGTCGTTTTTTTTTAAGATGTATATTTTCAACTACCACGTAGGATCCTGTGTCAAAAATTGAGCGACAGGATCCGTTACTTTGCAATTCACAAACAACTTAACGCTTTTGGCAATCGGTAGATATTATTATGTATTAAATACGTCCAATGCATGTTATGGCTGAAAATACATAATTCCAGATATAGGACAGTAGTCTCCGTTTTTTAAATACACACAATTTTCTTAGAACTAGACGTACTTTCACGCGTCGGTGTGTAAACAGTGCGCGTTCTTTCACATGTAAAACACTGTTTTTATAACCCGTTCGTCATGAATTCAGACACACATATGCATCTAGTGTTCCGTTTGTGTGATCATTTTTAAAAAGTGTCTTACTGGAAAGAAATATTAAATATTTTTTAACAGCACGTCCAATAGTTTACGTGTTTTCATCCACCAGGGTCCTTTACATGAAAACCAGGATCAAGGTAACGCTGTTTTGAGCAGCCAGTGTCCGTTACGTCTGTCCACCGTGAATACAAACCATTTCCGCAGCTACACTGGGGCACACAGATGCAGTTGCCTTGATCGAAATTTGGGAATGTACATACTTTACATAAAAACAACTATATAGGACACTGGGGGAAATGCAACACATTGAAGGAAATCAAAACAAAATCCAGGCTGGGGTGGGAGATTAATGCCACCGGACACCAAAATAAGGGATATACGTCGGTTAAATTTCAGCGGGTTACGGCCTGTTTTCGTTTAAAATTGCTTTACAAGTCATTTATCTTGATTAAAAAAAATTAAAGATTTTAAATAAGTAAACTTAGGAAAAGTAAATTACTAGTATTTGAACTAAATAGTCATACTAAAACTTTCGGTTTTTAGTAACACTTACCCTGTCATACAGACGGAAGCTGACATCTTTCATATAATTTTTGATTTCCAAGATTGAATAAAATATTTTCTTTGATTTTGAAATCTGATCAATCAGAATGTTAATGTTCAGATTGCCTATTCATACATTTTGTGTTGCATTTTTTGTTTCGTGAAAACATCAATATTGGGGCCCACCCCGAAACATTGGGGTGTGGTGTCTTCCGGCTCTTACGCCTGTGTCTATAAGACTATATAGAAACTCTCTCTCTCTCTCAATTCTTCCCACCCCACACACCTCCTTCCTTCTCCCTCCCTCCCTCCCTCTCGCTTTCTTTCTTTCTCTGTCTATCTATCTCTTTCACTCTCTGTGTGTCTCTATTTCTTTCTCTTTCTCTCTTTCCTTCTCCCTGTTTTGACTATCTATGTCTCGCTGTGTCTCTGTGTCTCTCTGTGTCTCTCTATCCATTTTATTTTCAATTTCAATATTTCAATTCATGCATAAATTAAGAGGAATTTATTAAAAATATTTTGATTTATAATCTACTAATATGTGTAAACCATGCATGCATAACTTCACATAACAAATACCATATCTCCATCTTTACCATTAGTTATGAGCGTTGGTTTGGGCCCCCTCTAACAATATTCCAATTTTGATAAACAATGTCTCCCTGGTGTTTTGTGTCAATATACAGTACACACACACACACACATATAAAATGGAGGATTATGTGTATATAATATTTTCTTTGATGCAATGGGATAGTTGGAAAGGGTCTTTTTCGAAAGGCCGCTACGTTTAATTATAGGTATTGTTTTGGATTATATATAAATATGGACTTATAAGGTTGTTTGAGTAAGTACATCTTTAGCTTCCTTTTCAATTTCTAATGACTTGTATTTCCTATTAGGTCTTTCTACTGAAGATTGATCTCATCAGTTCGGTGGTCAAATGTCGTCTGCTAAAATCCGCTTTTATACCCGACATAAGACCAGTGGTCGATTCAAAAAGTACCTGAAGCGTCTCATACAGTACCGCCTTATCTCATTAATATTCAGTGCATTTAGGTAGTGCGCATGTTGTATATATGAACCCACACGTATACAGTAATCACATAGTACAACATACCTAATGACCGTTAGATTTGCTCAGTTCTAGTGTGCCTTTTATCGGGATTGTGTAGCTTTAAAATAAGCGACTAAGAAATTAACTTTATATGTTCTAAAACACATACTAATGAACATGTAATATATTACAGTAGTCTGTTGAAAAATACTGATGAAGGTGATCCTTTGAGAGCAACAAACACAATTAAGAGAATAAAGCGGCAGACTCGGTTTTATTGAGTATGTTCATGAGAAGTAATGAAAGAAGCAACACTTATCACGCCCCCTAGCACCGGCTTAAGCGGTATTCTACTTCAAAGCCACCTATATTGGGCTCGTTGGTCCCAAAGGACCAGTAAAAAATAACACTACTGATTCGTAGCACGGGAAGACTTTTTACAGCCGTCACACTGCACTAAACGAACGCTAGTGTGAATGTTAATACATACTGATTAAGGTGATCCTTTGAGAGCAACAAACACAATTAAGAGAATAAAGCAGCAGACTCGGTTTTTTGAGTCTGTTCATGAGAAGTAATGAAAGAAGCAACACCTCTCACGCCCCCTAGCACCGGCTTAAGCGGTATTCTACTTCAAAGCCACCTATATTGGGCTCGTTGGTCCCACAGGACCAGTAAAATATAACACTACTGATGAAGTATAGTTATAATGCCAACAGACAATTGTTTTTTCTACAAAGGCCCTATTATAAATCAAATGTAGCCTTCATGCCCGAGGCCTAATGAAAAACATGTTTATTGACAATGTTATTAAATGACTAGGGCCTTTGTCTCACACCACAATACTTTTTCCATTGGCTCCCATTGTAATGTTTTTGTCCATGGCATAGAGATAAGCACAATTTACAACAGGAAGTTCGTCAGAAAATGATACGACCCTTTAGTATTACAACGGACTTCATGTTTAGTGATAAACCCCTCTACAGTCAGTCACTACGCTTCAAGTTTTCCTTGTTCGATGACTGGACAACCTCTTGGACTCTATGAGTGCGCCTTCTGAAACCAAAGAAGGCAAAAGGAGGCATTGTTTTCTCGTTTAAGGCAAAGCCTTTTGTTAGAAACTGGGAAGATACGCCGCTGCAGTGGAATGGTATGCAAATACCTCATTAATGTTAATGTGTTTATAGGTTTATTTAAGCCAAGATTAAAATATTGTTTTACACAAAACAGGTCCGAATAAATTCAAAACTCTACTAGAGCTAGAAGCTATAAACTTTTATCCGAATTTGGCTTTAAAAGGTATTTAGGCAAAATTGCTATAAACAAGTTTCGTTTTGCATTAACAAGATTAAGAGTGTCATCTCACAGGTTAGAAATCGAGACAGGCCGTTGGCATAAACCAAATAAGACTCCATTAAATGAAAGAAAATGCCAATAATGTAACACTTTAGAAGATGAATTTCATTTTTACTCGAATGTCCCCTTTATTCTGATCTTAGGGTACAATATGTCAAAGCTTATTATTGGAAACGCCCGAAATTTCCAAAATTTATAGAATTAATAAAAAAGGAAAACTTTAAAACAATAAGAAATATTTCAAACTATACACACAAAGCATTTTTGAAGAGAAATAGTATGTTCTATTTGAATTAAGACAGAATAAGATTTCGTAATAAGGTTAAACGTCACTTCTGATTAATTTGAAAGAGATTAGGAAATGTATACTATTCTATAAGTTCAATATTTTGTTTACTTATTTATTTATCTATTTATTTATTTTCCTTGTGAAACCTTTGCAAAATGTTATCATCGTAACCCTGATTTTCTTTCCTAATATAGAAGTAATTTAAGAACTCTTCTGCGACAAGGACTATCATAACCTGACTTCTATGGTGACGTGGTTTACAAACTTCGTAAGATCGTTGGCCATGATCACTTGTATACGATCTTTGTTAAACTCGTTAAAAAGTTTTTCAAAAGAGGTTATGACCCTATCATTTTGCAACGCACTGCATGCTTGGTGGTGAGCCCATTTACAGTTCGCCACTATGCTTTCCTCTTTAATTGTGCGATGACGTCTACCTAAAGCCCAAAAGGGCGGTGACGTTTGATGTTTGTCTGCAGTCTTGTCTTGTCGTGTCCTCAATGGTTTATTCTCTTGTTGCTCTGGCTTCTGCCAAGTCACCGAGTTCCTTCTTTGTTGCTTTCTAGGCTATTTTGTTTGTATTTATATATAAACGAGCATATTTGTGTTTTACTTATATTGCCTATTAATGCTGCCTTGTTGGTTAGAGAATAGTTCATGGCGGAGATTTCTTTATTTACACTGCCCCGTTTTATTGGGTTGACAGTAGGGTAAGTTTAAGGTTTGGTGCACCCTAGAACCTGGTTTAAACCCCCAGCGGCCTTTTTCTACCACTGACCGTTCCAAGGCGGTAGCCTTATTGTCAACCATTTTGTGTGTGTGATGTCTTATTTGGCCTTTTATTCATCTTTTTTGTTCTTTGTTTCTGTTTGTGTTTTAGGTTGACTATCGTCCTTGAATGCTAAATTTCCCGTTCGATTTTTATAT
Organism: Cyrtodaria siliqua; assembly: GCA_037043455.1. Lineage (NCBI taxonomy): Eukaryota > Metazoa > Mollusca > Bivalvia > Adapedonta > Hiatellidae > Cyrtodaria > Cyrtodaria siliqua. Next base: position 122,104 of record JAWPHD010003710.1, on the reverse strand, counting down.
CTATATTTAATTTACACGAATTAACGAATTGTATATTTGCATGTACTGCTGACTAGGACTGTAACATAGATTTTAACCTCACTGCGCACAATCCTCGCTATTATCCTGTCTTCAGCGCCCAAATAAACAAGACAGTGAACTACATCCCGTCAAAAGGAATTCTCTAACAATAAAGTCCACATCCAGAGAAACTAACTAAAGAAACACATACAAAATAATAAACATCTCAGGATGTATCCAGAATCGTACTGAACAACCATAGTAGTTGTAGCTAAAGAGAAAACCAATCTACGGTACGACCAGAAAAACCGAGGGACGAAAGCTCATGCACCCACCTCCCTTAGTTGGGGTTTCAGTAGGTACAATCATAGAGTCTCAAGAGGTAGTCCAGTCATCGCACAAGTAAAAGGTGAAGCGTAATGACTGACTGTAGAGGGTCAATCACTAAACATGCAGTGCGCTGTAAAACCAAAGGGTTATATCCTTTTCTGACGAACTTCCTGATTAAATTTGTAAAGCGGTCAGGAAACCCGTCAGACCCCTTTAACTTTCAAAGTTTATAGACCGCATCTCCATAAAATGAGGGTTGTGATATGCCTAGTCGCAGAAGTGTTTCAAGGTTGGTGTTGTACTTTTCCAGCAGGCCCTCGTTGCGGCGGTAGAATTAGAGAAAGATCTACGTAGTTTGTGATAACGAAAACCCTGCTGAAGAAGTTTACTTGTAATAACTTGATTTCGGTCATTGAAGCCTATAACATCATTACACGCTCTAGCAAATCGAATGATCTGGGAGATATACACCCCGTATGAGGTAGCACGAAGTACATCTCCATCCAGGTGTGGATAGTTAACGATGTTAAAATTGAAATCATCTCTCTTATCATAGACACGGAAACAAACAAAAGCTACAAATATGAATAAAAGGCCAGATAAGACATCACCAATATAAAAGGGTTGACATAGGGCTACCCCACTAGAACGGTCAGGGCAAAAAAGGCCGCTGGGGGTTTAAACCAGATTCTAGGGTGCACTAAACCTCACTCTAACACAGAAAGATAAGGAAAACCTTAATGAAAACGGCCAAAATGTCGATGAGCAGAAAAACTTGACCATGGTATAAAAAACACATGTATTTAAGGAAAAATGGGATCTATGAGTGTCATTCAATCCCTATGGGATGAAAAGATACCACATATGACTTTAAATGGTAACGTAAATTTCGCATTTATTATACTAAAGTAAAATACATTATTAATTTATTTAATGAATTATATCTAATTTTCAATTGCTAAAGTAAAACACTTGCGTCTTTATTTCTAGGAACATTCAATATTACTAATAACTTTAAATGGTAAAGTAAGTTTCGCGTTCATATTAGGTAACGTAAAGCAATTGTCTTTGTGAAATGTTTCATTGTATTTGATTTTGATTTTTAACATTTCTGATAAATAAAATCAGCTATACAAATCATGTAAACCAAGTTTGAGGATATATGTAATATTTCAAAAGTACGATAATGGTAACGTATTTTGAATAGAGGTCACCACTCTCATTAGGCTAAAATACTTTATTTTGTAGCAACTGCCATACTCTTTCAGGAATGATACATTTTAATATTTCTCCGGTGGGGGAAAGAGTTCTGTTTGTAACTTAAAGTCTAATTATTGTTTCACTGTTTTGATTATTTTTTTATTTTTCTTGTAACGAACGAGATGACGTAAAATACAATCTATAAAAACAATCATTTATTACAGTGAAAAGGATTTCTAAATAAAATATTCATAAATAACATACATATAGTTAGTACATGTTGCTCATATGTAATGTATGTACTCATATTCAACTTTATTTAACATGCATTGTACGTGCTTTACACACACACACGTCCAAAGCTAAAATGACAGACAACAGACAAGACATATTTTGAAGCGTTTTGTTGCAACTTTCAGAAAATCATGCCCTACACAATTCCCTCAGGTTGCGGTTGTGGGGAGTACGGTTTGTATCCCTCAGGTTGCGGAGGTGGGGAGTATGGTTTGTATCCCTCAGGTTGCGGAGGTGGGGAGTACGGTTTGTATCCCTCAGGTTGCGGAGGTGGGGCTGTACGGTTTGTATCCCTCAGGTTGCGGAGGTGGTGAGTACGGTTTGTATCCCGCTCAAGGACTATGCATTTCGTGTCTAAATCACAAATGACGCGTAGAAGCTATACATATTTTATTGTCTAACGTTCAAAAAGTTTTTGGTGAAAACATAGTTTTTACATATACAAAATAATAAGATAATACATGGCAAGAAACGCGAAATTGTATACATCTACATCATAATAATACACGTATAACTACGGAGCCAAGGACATTTGGATTCGGATACTTTTATAGAGGATGCAATTGGTACAATACTTATGGTTGGAATTTGTATGTATGTATTTATGTATGTGTGTGTGTGTGTGTGCGTGCGTGCGTGCGTGCGTGTGTGTTTGTGCGTGCGTGCGGTTTAACTTATAATACCAGTTTTATGAAGTATTTGATATGACCCGGCCAGGGATTAAACCCACGACCTCCCAAATGCGAGGCGAACGTTCTAGAGCACCAACAGGCATTTTCTAATACAACAATATAGAAAAATTAGGCTGATGTTTTTGCTTTTCTTGTGGGTTGGTTATAAAGCAATACACAAAGCTGTTTCTTAAAAAGCAAATTTAAATAACTATCATACAACTGGATAAAACACATATACACAATCTGTATATGCTAGATGTATATATTAGGAAGATATTAAGACTTTTGATGCCATTGAGAAAACTGGTAAAGCTTTTATTAATTCCTTACGGATCTCCATAATCTATTCAGTTGCTTTACAAACTGATTGCAAACTAATTTAATGCGAAATAAGACCTCAAATGACTGCCTAATGCAAACCAAAAAATTACTGATTATAGCGTTGTTGTTAACAATGAACGTATTAGTTCTAAATCAGCCCTGAAGAGAGCAAAACAAGAGACGTGAACAATCATTTTTTTCTGGTGCTCTGTCAAGTTGATGCAATTAATTTACACGCTCGAACAGTATTTACGTTCTTTTTATCACATAACCCGTCTTCTGGGAGTGAAATAAAGCCATGACTTATTACGCAAATGAGGACCGAATCACTGTGTTTTTATACAGTAAAACATTTAATCCCAATTGTTTTCATGGTATATCATCATACGATACGTTCAGACACCTTAACTATTTATCATTATTTGAAATCTACTTCATAAATCGTAGCTGTACCCTTGACCTGTTTAGTAAACAAACAAGAACTTTCTTACATGTCTTGTGACCCCACGTATTCTGGTGATTTTTCAAGTGGAAAAATAGTTTTCTATATGAACATTATACTGCTGCATAATCCATACTTGAGTTGAATTTGCAGCAAATCATTAATATGTGACACTTTAACATTGGTGTCTATGGGGAAAATAATTAGTGCTTTCATACCTACATGGTAAATTGACAACATTAAAGTGAAACTATCACGTCGTAGTTTTTTTATGTGATAAACAGAAACTTACATTCGTGACTGTGTATTATTGACTTTAATAAACGAGTTGGATAAAAGGATAGGACAATCGGCAGAGCCTCTTATCCTATCATTTTATCCAACTCGTTTATTAAAATCAATAATACACAGTCACTCATTGTGAGCTCCTCTATACTCAGTATACAATGTAGAGCGACTTCGATCATTAACCTTAGTTAAGTTAGTCGGACTGTAGTAGTAGTTTGGGAATCGGACTTGAAAAAAACAATCGATTAATCGGTTTTCTTAGAAGATCAATTTATGTTAATCGCGATTAATTCATTATAGCGGATTTGTCTAATAACCTAAATAACTATTTATAGTTTGAAGATACTATATATGTATGAAAAAAGGGGTACAGGACGTTTCGCACCTTGAATGTTTCGTAGACAGTTCTGGATTATGGGTACAAAACGTCCAAAGACGTATAACTGGGTACGAAATATCTAGGGTACGAAACGTTCAAGGCACGAAATGTCCATAATTCACAAAATGGAACTTGTTTTGGGCCTAAGGACATTTATTGTACATTTAATATTGCATGAACATTTGAAAACTCATAAATTCAACGAGACTAGATATATATTTTGATAGACACCGACAGTAAAACCAGGGAAAGATCATAAGTTCTTTCTTGAAGGGAGAAACCATATTTCAACAAAAAGTATTCAAATCAGTTTCTAAACTATTATACCCTTTATCTTTAATATTGGTCAAAATAGCTTTGTTTATATGTACAATTACACTGATTTACACCTCTTACTTTCCCTGATGCAGTCCTGTCCGTTCCTGTGCAAACAACAACAACAACAAAAACAAAAAAAAAACAACAAAAAAAATCCATCATCAAACTCTGGCTTCTTTATTTTTTAACTTTAATTTTTAATAAAAAATACATCATTGTTTTGATTTTACTAAATAACAACCATTGTTATTTTAATGAAGCTTTTTTGAAAAGAAATTAACACGTTTCGAGTCACGGCTTGTTCATTGGGGACACACGCTTCACAGTATACGTTTTCCATATGCATATTTTCCTTTGTTATTTTGGTTTATTACTTCAAACCCACTTCTGACTTCTGTTTCCCTGGAAATGGATACAAGCGTTACTCATTTTCAGCTTCTGACATTTTGGTAACGTTGCCTATTTTATTTTGTTAAACATCATTTGATTGGCTGGCGGAATTGATTTATCCAATCCACGCTCATTTTAAGTTAAACGATTCAAATAAAGAATGAAAACTCTTGGGCAACGATAACACTGGAACGGTATCTTCTTTGACGAATAATATTTCGTCGTCGACGATCACGTCGAAAGGCATTCACTGACACTTTTATGAAAGTCGATGCGCGATGGCACGATGGTACGATGGCGATGGTACGATGGTACGATGGCGATGACGCGATGGACCATCGTACCATCGCCAACGTGCCATCGTGTCATAGCCATCGGACCATCGTGCCATCGCACCATTGCAGTCGAATTGCGATGTTGCATCGCCCCCTGCTCCATCGTACCATAGCTCCATCGCCTTCCGTTTAGACATGCGCACATCAAAGCAAAACAAAAAAGGAGGTCATCATTACCGTACATCATGGATGCAAAGATTCGACTATACTTTTCTTAAATCTATCCCTTCATTTAGGCTCAGCAAAACTTGAATTTTTCGGTAAGAAAACATTGCCAAAAAGTATTGTCGAATCTTTGCATCCATGATGTCCTCCATTTTTGTTTTGCTTTGATGTGCGCATATCTAAACGGAAGGCGATGGAGCGGTGGTACGATCGAGCAGGGTCGATGCAACATCGCACATCAACTGCGATGGTGCGATGGCACGATGGCGATGATACGACCATCGTACCATCGCGTTTAAAGTCGATGCGCGATGGTACGATGGTACGATGGCGATGGTACGATGGCGATGACGCGATGGACCATCGTATCATCGCCATCGTACCATCGCCATCGTACCATGCGTCATCGTACCATCGCCATCGTACTATCGTGTCATTGCCATCGTACCATCGTACCATCGTACTATCGTACCATCGCGCATCGACTTGTAAAGGTCGATACGCGATGGTACGATTGGCCCTAACGGAACACCGTAGTATTTATTACATTTATATGGGTGAAAGATTGGGATTTGTCAGTAAAAGGATATTCATAATCGCTAAATATTAATAACTAACTAGGAACACATAAATAACTAACTCTGACGTTGAGTTATGACGGCAATAAAGTGTTGCTTACGTTTATATAGAGAATATTTGTTGGTTTGGAGTGAGATAGCTTATATTTTCACAAGTGCTTTAACTATTAATGATATACTCACAACCTTTAAACTTATGCAGAAAAAAACATAATTCGCCAAAACAATGACGTCAATAACGTCAACAACGCCAACAGCGGCATTACGTCACTTTCGATATTTCACAAGTGAATATTTACAATAAAAATATAAGGTTTTATTTTAATCATAAAATCCACTATTTCACCGTAAAGTATATAATAAAGCGCATAATTTAGGTTAAAATTATATATAAGCTGATTTAAAATGTAATAGATTGATTATTTAACTGCTGGGTTCGATTTATAGGAGTGCGTGGTCCAGTGGTAGAGCGCCGAACTCCTGATCGAGAGGTCTTTGGTTCGATCCTCCGTCGCACCACGTTATGCATTGCTTAGTACTGGTTCTACCCAGGAAGCCATCGAGAGTGATTAATCTAAGTTGCGAGAACTTGTTTCGCAATCGAAGTAAAATAAATAAGTTTAAACATTTATAGGGAAATCCCAAGCAGTTAAATAATCTCTATTTATTCAAAAGCAATGTATGAGATATCTTAAACATAAAATTGTTGAAAAAGGGGTACCGCCTTGGAAGTGTCGGTGGCAAAAAGGGAAGGCTGGAGGTTTGAACCCGGTGCTAGGGTGCATCAAACCTCACTCTTACCCTAAGTTCATCCCAATTTAAAGTAAAAAACATTTAACTTCGTTTGAACTTTAAAATAAAGTCGCTAAGAATATCAATTTAGCTATCTTAGAGAAATAGTATTTGTATACACAATGTATGACACCCTAGAACCTGGTTTAAACCTTCCACTTGTTTTGGTTCCACTGAACTCTTTTATTTACAGTTTTTAAAACATGGCATGCTGAAGACGCATCAGTCAGTGACTCGTTCTCTACACGTTAGAGAACCTCTACACGTTAGAGAACGGGCCTCTCTTGCGTCTTGATTACAATCGCAGCCTTGTTTGTAGTTCAATACCAAATAAATTAGATTTAAGCGGTGAAACGTTGGGGAATCAGTTGAAAAAATCACTGTATGAATAAAATAGGAATTGCGGAAACACAGCAGGATGTTGCCGACTAGAACTGTCGCGCAATTATTTGTATTGTTCATATTTGACGCCAGTGGGATGCTTCATTGTTGCACGTGTTGTGACATAAAAACAACTGTTTATAGATTAAACGCAAACATCTAAAGTATGGTACATGTGCACACTTTTATATGATAGAGGCTATGAAGAAAAATCCACCATTAAGATCGAGAAATAGAGGAAGCGTAGCGACTGACCGCGGTTTCTTAATGGTGAAAACATCTCTTCATAACCCCTATCTGACTTTAGTCTTTAGCACACTGATGAAGAATGCTGGTAGTAAAATATCCATGAACAATTGGTGTTAGTATTTAAAAATCGGAACCAACAGTTGGGTAAACACGTATAGTACACTGTGCCCGCTTTTCGAGGGAATATTTGTGAATCTGTTCGTCGAAGACAAATAATTACTCTAATGTGCAAGTTTGAAATCTACAAACTATGCATTTGGAACTTCAATCTTTCTTGACTGAATAAAGTTGACCTAATAAGAAGACACAGTAAACCGAACCACCGTAATCAAATATAAGACGCATTTAGAATAGTCATTTGCCAATTTGGAATGAAATATACTTATCCAATATAACGACCAATCCACGTTAAAGGGACTAGAAAAGAGCAGAATTATAGAAGGCAATCCCAATGAAAACATAAGAAAGTGTTTCAGTTTCATATAAACTGTACAAATATGCTAAACATGTATTCATGTTTCCTCAGGATTGTTATTTTATGTCAAAGTTTGGCCAGACTCGACAGACAGGCTTTGTTGTATAAATCATAAGTATTAATTAATTGAAGGTTTTCTTCCTTGAAAAGTACTTTTGTATGTATTTATTGCGACTGATAGTTTATGGGTATTTATGAAGAAATACTAATCTACTTAACCTTAACGTTGGAACAAACAGATGTACACCTATCGTAGTCCATACGAATCGACACTTTCTCACTTATAAGTCGAGCTCCCATTGGGATTCTGTGAGAGGTGAGAAAGCTTTAGACGTCTTTACTATCCCGGTCACGGGTGCGATATCTGGGGAGTGGGGTGGGTGGGTAGGTGGTGGTGGTGGTGGGGGGGGGGGTATATTTTACTATCCCGGTCACGGGTGCGATATCGGGGGAGACGTAATGGACCGCCCAGTATTGTTATATGTGTTGCGACTGTCAACTACTTATATATGTTATTTTCTTTCTTCTCACAGATTATTTTCAATATTAGTCCAAGATCGTAGGCAAGACCTGTTCTTTTATGTTCAACTACTGTGTAAGTATATTTGTTTTCCGTTGGCTGTTTGTACAATATTTTGTGGTCTTTTGTATATATGCCCGACTTATTTTGATGGTCGTTACACGAGCGAATAACCTGTATTGTGCAAAGTGACAAATAACATTGTTGCTAAATATTACATATAAAAAACAATACCGTATAACATAGGCAATATGAATACCCAGCCTAATGAGGCGTATTAGTCACTACAACTCAGTTAATAGATAGGTATAACAAAAGTAAACATGAAAAACACACAAAAAGCTAGATCAATTAATTGGCATAACCAAATATGTAACAGTTTACTGTTCTCTAGAATAAAAAACTTACAAAAGCATAGCTAATAGTACATTTTGCATATAACAGCCGATTAAGTAGACCGACATTGATATTGTTTATGGACAAATAAATGTTTAAACTAAATAGTAAATACAGTACAAATTAGGTTATGCGATGTTGAAGGCATCTATAATAAACTGTTCCGTCTTTAATACAATAGTTCCATTTGTTAAAAGCACTTTATTTATTGTTTTGCCTCTGTAGCTGTGTCTGGACACAATTGTAATGTACTAGACTTTGATCAGAACCTAATCAAACACGGGCTTTCCAAATAGGATGACGTCATGACGTCACAACGGTCAGCGATGTTTAAGATTAGTTTTTCAATAAAATAATTTGGAACATGCAATACAAAATTCAAATTTCTTAATATTAACGTCATTGACGTCATGACGTCGGGATTTTATTTGACGTTCCTGAACAACCGGACCGTGAACTCTACAATCTCTGAAAGTTTCGTTCAAATCCGATCATAAATATAGAAGATACAAAGTTTCAAAGTTTATTCAAGTCATGGCCCCATAAGGGCATCTGACAAAACATGAATAACAAACAGTTTATAACATCATGGCAAAATAAAAACAAAAATAATGCTGTACATCAAACAATCTAACAATATCTTTCTTGAGATCAATTGAACAAAAATAAATAAAAAATGAAAAAGAAATAAAGACGTAAAAAGGGAGAATGGGAATGTTGCATATTGTTGAAATTTAAGAAGAAAATGGAAAATTGAAAATTTTGAATGCTTAACATGACCTAATGATAATAACTATCAAAAAGACAACAACAACAATAACAAGTTAATTATTTACATTTTATCATAATTTTTTTGCAGAAAAGTGCAAGTTTTAATAAAGTATTTCTATCTGTGCTATTCATCAGTGTAGAAAACTTAACAGTGTTAGGATGTAAAACAAGATTCCTAGGAATGTATTTTCTTCTATCCTCATCAAAAAATGTACATAAACAAATAATGGAATTCGGCACCTATCAAATTTTCATGGCATATATGACAGGTTCTCAGTTCTCTAGGAATGTTTAGAAATCTACCTTCTTCTATAGGTAATTTGTGACTCATACAGCGGAATTGGATAAGGCATTTTGCTAAATGGGATGGTAATAAATCTAGATAGTTCTCAAAAACTAGAGTGTGTTTATACATTCTATAATTCAAACATTTACTAGAATTGCTTATGAAACTCTGCCAGGACTGCAGAAATTGATCTTTAATTCTTGTTTTAATAGTGTTTTTAAAGATATATGGTGAAATAGCACAGTTATTAATCCAGTAATTTGACAATCCAAGTGAATTCAGTGACTTGAACACAAAATTAGTCCAAGGTAGTTTGGTATTATTAGAACTAAATAACTTGTATGAGGTTTGCTACAAAATATTGCATATTTTCTCTTGTTTACAGTTCAATATTCTATTCCAAAAATTAAGAACTCGTCCCTTTATTTGTAGAGATAAAGGCATTACTCCAAGGTCGCCATACACCATATATGATGGGGTACTTTGCTTCAGGCCCAAAGTAAACTTATAATACTTAAGCTGAAATCTATCAATCACATCAACATTTTCAATTCCCCAGACCTCACACCCATACATCAATATAGGTGCTACCATGGTATCGAACAAGTGTCGTGCAGAGTTACTGGCAGGGCTAACTTTCTAGCTTTAACAATTACAGAGAACTTAGCTTTTCGAGCTTGGTCTATCAAGTAACTTCTGGTTTTATCAAATTTACCATTATAAGAAAACTTAACACCTAAGTATGAAAAACTATCAACAACCTCTAAACCATTGTTATCAAATCTGAAAATAGGAAAATTATTGGGGGCAATGCCGCTTTTATTTTTCCAGAACACAACAATTTTGGTCTTGGCAGGATTCACATGTAGATCCCATAGTTTACAATAACTAGACATGGCATCAAGCGCTGTTTGAAGTTCATTGGCTGATTCCAAAAAAATGACAGTGTCATCAGCATATAACAGAATAAAGAGTTTAAAGAACACTTCTATATAAGCATCACTGAGAGTCTCATTAACAATATCTGATAAGAGATCTAAACCTCTATATTTCTGAGATAAGAACTGGTTCAAGTCATTGAGGGACAATGAAAACAGCACAGGTGATAGGTTTTCACATTGTCTAACTCCGGTATGACTTGTAAAGAAATCAGACACAACACTGAAGGAATTACCCTTAACACATGACTTGGCTTTAAGATACATATTATGTATAATTTTTAAACATTTCCCATCAATATTACAACTTAGTAATTTGTGTCATAAAGCAGTCCTATTTATGCTATCGAAAGCTTTACGATAGTCAATAAAAGAACAATAAAGCTTTTAGTTCCTTGATAAGTAAAGATCTATCAACATTTCAATGAAAAATTGTGATCAACAGTGCTATATGATTTTCTAAAACCAGCTTGTTCTTCACATAATATACTGTGACTTTCTAGAAATCTATTCAATCTATTGTTAAGTACATTTGTAAAGAGTTTACCAAGCAACTGAGAATAGTTATTCCTCTATAATTATCAGGATCCCCAACATCGCCTTTGTTTTTGTAAATTGGAAGAATAATCCCCTTACTCCATATTCAGGAAAAATACCAGATTCAAAAATAATGTTGAATAAGCTGCAAAATATTTCTTTCATACTTTCAGGAGCATTTTTCAGGTATTCGTTCAATATATTGTCAAAAAAGGAAGGTGTCTTGTTATTTTTCAATGATTTGATGGATTTTTTAACCTCTCCTATAGTAAATAGTTCATTTAACTCACCATTCTCATCACTAATTCCTAAAATATCAAAGTTTTCATCATCATCATCACCATCCCTGACAATATTTTCATTAAGTTTAATGAAATGTTCATAAAAAGCTTCAGTTGAAACTTTATTCAAAACTTCTTTCTTTTCATTGGAGTATTTATTCAGTAGGCTCCAATATGCCTTTGGTTCAGAGTGTTTTAATCCTTTCAACTTTTTAATAAGACAGTCTTGATAATTCTTTAACTTTTTATTAAGTTTCTTTTTACATTTCTTACTGTTTTGGATAAGAAGATTTTTATTCTCATTAGTCTGGTTTCTACTATAAACATTTTTGCTATTTAAATATTCTTTTCTCGAAGAGCTACACTCCTTATCAAACAATGGCTTTGTTGTTTTTTGTTTCTTTTTTGATGTGTATCTATTTTGAAACATGCCATTTTCTTTGGCTGCATCAGTAAGAATGTTAGCAACTTTCTGAGTGTAAAAATGTACAGTTTCATCAGTATATAAATGGTTATCAAGAACATTTCTAAGCTCCTTGGCTGTATCAAGAATAACACTAGGATCAAAGTTTGCCTTAAAACTTTCAAGTGCATTTGGGTTCCAGGTAGGCTTGCTATGTACTTCATTTGCAGAAGATGGTTTGATCATGTCATCTTTTACATGACTAAGGTTCAAGTTACAACCAAATACCAAAGCACAATGCACATCTGACAATATAGGGTCAAATTGTAAAACATCAAAGTGTGTAATCTTTGGGAAAAGTATACCAGATAATAACAAATAGTCAATTAAACTACCACTTCCCTTGATACAAGTGTTTTTCCCAATGTATGCATCAGATCCGCACCTTCCATTACATACGAAGATATCAGCAGCTTTACACATTTGAATCAGACGATGACCATGATTATTAGGATTATTGTTATCTTCTGAAAAACGATTAGTGGGAAAGCCAAGATCATACAAGTTATTCACCACAATCTGCTGAATGCTAATGTCATCAAGATTTTCCTCTATTATATATCTATCAAAAGAAGTAAAATCAGACAAAGCTCCTGACCTAGCATTAAAATCACCAACTAAACAAAAGTTGCTATTTTCAAATTTAGCTTTCAGATCTAAAATAGCATTTTCTAATTTGTCAAATAGTTCAATGGAACTATACTGTGAACTTTCTGGGGGAATATACACAGTACAAAAAATAGTATCTGCGTTCATGAATTTTAGGAATATGAAGTTTTCACAACTGCAATCTAGAAAAATATCTTTAATGAAAACACCTACACCACCAGATTTTCTATAACATTTTTCTCTATAATAATGCTTGAAACAATAACCTGGCAATTGTATGTTATCAAATGGGTCAAGTTTTGTTTCAGCAACAAAAACAATATCATATGTACTAATAAAATTAACAAAGTCAGGGATATGGATTTTTGTGACTAGATTTACATACATTTATGAAAGAACAAGAAGTAATATCTTTGGCATGTAGATCTAAAGAACAATAAACATGATCATGTTGAACATTTTCAAACAAAGAACTATCTAATTTATGAGATCTATTTAAATGACTAGATTCATTAGTATGATTCTCATTCTCCAGAGAGTCCTATACATATTGAGATAAGCCAAGCTTCTCAAGATCAGGTTTCACATCAATGTGAAATAGGTCGTCGGGGGTTGATATGATGACATGCTTATTCTGGTACGAGCAGTGAATGTTACCATCACGAGTAAACACACTTGTCACATCTTTGCTCTGCTTCACGACTTCTCGCAACTTCATCCTAAGTGGGGTAATGAACACTCCACGGTAGCGCTGGCTGGAGGCTAAATGCTTCTTAACTGCGAACACTTTCATCAGCTTGGCCCGAGAGACAAATCGGACAATATGTTGGGATTTCCCTGACCGAAGCCTAATTGGATGACAGGTACTAATGTCGTCAACACTGAATACAGAATGTGTTTCATCAAGGTCCGCATCAACGTCGGCTGGTCTTTGGGGTGGTGCACCCTCGCCTGATCCATTGGTTGTACTAGCGTTTAGTTTACAATCCTTGCCAGGTGGTTAAACATATTAACAATGGCTTCAGCCAGGTTCCGGGTTGTTGGCACTATCAGGCCATGAATGCGGATGTTCTCTCTGCGTGAGGTCAGTTGAGTTCACTCGACTACACACTGAAATCAATTAAACCCTTGGTGAAATTGAAATCAGTTATACAAGCAATTTAAACGGTAACCAAACTCGTAATTGCTTGCGAATAAGCAGTATATTAAAGCGGTAACCAAACACGCAATATACTCAAAGCAAAATTAAAGCGGTAACCAAACACGCATTGGCTTAAAATATAAGTCAGAAACTTGTTTTTGACATCTAAAAGTATAGTACGCGGGAAACAGACTCGCATTATACTGACAATATTCACTTCGAGTGAATGTTATGCTGTTGAAAACTCCCACGCTACGGTAGGGCGAATATTGGAGATTGACCGCAGTAATCGAATTGTAGTGAGTATATGAAGAAAATGGCTCTATTACATAAAAAGATAACTACACATCGCACAACTATGCCAAGGTGCAATAAATACAATAAATGTAATAAATAGCTCAGGACACCTGACAATACATTTCTACAACACGTAGCTACTAATACAACAAACTACACTATACTGTACTGTATATTGGGTGACTGAAATAGCTTTCAGTTGCAATTAACATAAATCGATTACTGAATGTCAACCTCTAAATATTCTGATATAAACAAATATTGGAAATTGCTGCATATGTATACATTGTAACATTGGAAGTAAATAGACAAAAATAATATAAAGGCCACGGTAACAACCGAGACCACACATTTGATTACACAAAAATACACAATTTAAATTGCGCAATAGTGCGTATAAGTGTATTTAGGCTATAACGCCTATACTGAAACACAACGGTGCTTCATTATAGCAGCTGACGAAGGAATTTTTATTCCGAAAGATCTTTTGCATACAGGATATTGTTTTCCTGGTAAAGTAGACATTGTTGTAAGTCTAGGTTAAAATACTCAGTGAGATATTTTAACACACACTCCGTGATCAAATCACGGTGTAATTACGTTGTATAATTAATACGGATAGCTTACACAATAATCACATAACAACGAAGGTAGAACACTACACTTCAGTTATAGAGTAAGCTTGGTGTAGTTACAGCAATAAGGATACACACAGCACTCATCCTGATACATTTTACTGTAACATGAATACCAATAGAAAAACACTTGTATTAAGACTCTCCAGGGAGAGTTCACTAACTGGGAAAGTGAACCGTCTGAGGTCAACTGGGCCGTCTACTATGTGCAGACCCTTTCAACCCCCCACAACTGGTTCAGTTTATCAATCTCATAACAGTTCATCCTCACAGCACTCTTTGTTTTCTCATGGACAGTGGATAAGACACATTTACTAATGGATTCTTGGAGTTTTTCAAATTTGCTATCCAGCCTCTTCTCCACAGCTGATACAATATGTTCAACATCTTCATCTGATAAAGATCTGGTTTCTCCTCTTTTACCACCAGGCATTTTGACACAATAAAACAGTTAGTACGAATCGGTTGGGGACGAATTGGTAGTATGAATGTTTGTACGAACAGATGGAGGTACGAATGGGTACTTTGATTGTTTATCAAAACCCAATAATACAGCTTCGATTATCGTTGTTAATTATCACTACGATGAAATATAAGTCAATACATCAGAAGATATATATAAATATACTTTTGACTGTCAGTTGTTGCTGTTTCAATGTTTTTTACAAGAAAGATGTCATGCCACGATGTTACAACACAAACCGGAAGTCACAGCGATAACAAGATTTCCTATATGACGTCACTGGCGGCCATCTTTGATGACGTCATGAAAAACTTTGACATTCTTGCACAACTAGACATTGAATGTAGACTTCCTGTGAAAGTTTTATCAAAATCTGATAATAAATGAAGGAGATATATAATAGCAAAAAAATAATTTCTTAAATGACTCCACTGGCGGCCATTTGATTGACGTCATGACATTGAAACTGTCAATGTTGACAGAGACAATGACACTGTTTGATTTTACAGAAACAGAACTTTAAAAATGCAATCAAGGAAGAAAAAAGAGTTTTTAATAACATTGTGACATCATTGACGTCAGGACATCAGGACGTAGAAAGTCGTTTTGACATTTTTGCATAACTAGACCCTGAACTCTACAATCTGTGAAAGATTTGATCAAATCTAATCACAAATACAGGAGAAATAATGATATGAAGATTTCCCTTATGACGTCATTGGCGGCCATCTTGGAATACGTCATGACAGCCTTTGGCATTTTTTCACAATTAAACATTGATGTCTATAAACTGTGAACATTTTATCAAAATCAGATCATAAATAAAGGAGATATAGCGATTACAAAATTTCTTGAATGACGTGACTGGCGGCCATTTTGATTGACCGCATGAAATTAAAACTGTTAGTTGACTGACACAATGACACTGATGGATTTTGCATTAAAACAACTTAAAAAATGCAATCATTGATAAAAACGGATTTTTCATAACATTGTGACTCCACTGACGTCAAGACGTTATGAGATAGAGACACGTTTTGACGTTTTTGCACAATTAGACCCTGAACTATACAATCTGTATAATCTGTGAAAGTTTTGTTCAAATTCATCTAAAATACAGTAGATATAGCGATAACAAGATTTGTCTGATGATGTCACTGGCGGCCATCTTGGATGACTTCATGATCCCAAAAGTTTCGGGACACTATTCCAGGCTGAGCTCTACCACTGTGTAAAATATAGAGGCCGTGCGAATAGTCTTACTATGAAAAGTGCTCCTGAGAAGAAGAAGAAGAAGAAGAAGAAGAAGAAGAAGAAGAAGAAGAAAAGAAGAAGAAGAAGAAGAAGAAGAAGAAGAAGAAGAAGAAGAAGAAGAAGAAGAAAAAGAGAAAAAGAAACACAACGAAAACAATAGGTCTTTCCACTGAAAGGTGGAAAGCCCTTATAATATAATGCCGACTAATGGATGGTCATGTGACATACACGTTTTTAGCTAACATCGGAGTATGGCATGTCCCTTGTTATAGAAGTTTTCATGATAAACACCTTTAACTAATATGTACTAAGAGTTGTTATGTTCGTTCAGTTTAAAATAATCATCTGATTTTCGACATTAGTACCGTGAAGATTAAACCTTGCCGTGGTCTCAATGTTGTCTGAAAGAGATAAACAACAATGAGCCTTATCTATAGATAAACAACAATGAGCCTTATCTATAGATCAACAACAATGGGCCTTATCTATAGATAAACAACAATGAGCCTTATCTATAGATACACATGTCTTCACTTTAATGCTAGCTGTAAGCCTTTACTGTGACATTTCGTAATTTGTTTTGATTACATGTTACTTTCTCACGCTACAAGTTAATTAGACCGTGATATGTGGCCTAACATATGCTAAAATGACGTAAAACACCATTTAAACAAACAAAACAGGTATATTTAAGACAAACACACAGCGCAAACATATTACAGTTATATAAGAGTTAAAGGAAACATCGTTCGCATTGTGTGCTGCTTGATTACAATCAGTAAGTAGTATGTATGTTCATGATGAAGTATGCACGGCAGTATATTTTATTTTATTTGTTTAAACCATATGCCTATTACTGTAATGGAAACCTAAGAGCTCATAGGCGAACATGCTTTATTTGGATATATTTAAAATGTTTTTCTAAATTATTTTACAAACCCGCAAAGTGTTTTCTTATACAACTAACAATGGTGGAGTGCGTGGTCCGGTGGAATAGAGTCGGACCAAATCGATATGTCGTGGGTTCGATCCTCGTTATGGCCATGTTATTTATCCTTGGGCAAGATAATTAATCCACATTGCTTAGTACTGGTTCTATCCAGGACGCTTGCACATAATCTTCGAAAGAGATTGTTGCAGTATCAGTAGCCAGACGGACAGACTGACAGACAGGTTATATTCTCTAACAAACAAGGCAGTATTAATAGGCAAATATGCTCATTGACTTAGCAGAAGCCCGAGCAACAAAGAACAAACCATCAATATACGATTTAAGACAAACATCAAACGCTAGTTCAAGATCCAGAAATAACTAGATCCAGAAATAACTAAAAGAAATATATAACGTGAGAGACAGGAAATGAAGCATTCACAGATCTGTTAATTAAAATCACGTACTAACAGCAAACAACAGTTACAATGATATTTAAGTTAAGAATGCGCTATCGAGACCGACCGACCGACCGACCGACCGACACAGACAGACAGACAGGCAGACAGACAGAGAAAAGGATTTGTTTATATATGTTATTTATTGTTTTTAATTTTGAAATTGAAAATAAAGTTACTCTTATACATTTAATTATTATAATTTCAGAAAGGATGCGTTCAGCTCAACTACTTTGCTTTGCATCATTGTACATACAATTTGCGTTTTCCAGTAAGTATATTTTTAATATCCTTCACAATTCTAATAATGACAAAACTTGTATACGGCAATTTGTAATTATGGACAAAGTTTCGAGGAACATTGATTCGTAAATGTAGTGTTGTAAACATTTTTCCAATAGAAACGGAAACTGAGAGAAAATTAATCGAGGTATTACTATTTTAAATATGAATAAGTTTAGCCTTGCCAAATCTCAAATTTTAACAAAGCTAGTTGAAATTGTAAATACTCATAAGCGACATGTTAAACAACGAACACGTTTTTTTTATATTAATTTTTAAATTACCGAATACTATGGTGTTCATCGTAATTATTTTAAACATGATTTTTCATGTTAATGTATATGTCTTCAGACTATTAATAACCGTTTTATTTTATCAGGTGATTTAAAATGCTACAATTGTGTTGGCCAACACAATATGTCTTATATTAAACAAGATGGAAATGCCTATAAAATTTATATCGATTTATTATGCAAATGATAAAAATAAATATATGATTTGCATGCTTATCAGTTCTATTCTTACGGTTAACGGGAGGTATTAGTAATATTTATAGCATTATTCTTTTTTTTTTCTCTCTCGAGTATATGCGATATATACTGTTTTATTATTATTATTTTTTGCTAAAACGGCTGAAATATACGGGCAATTATTGCACGGGTGTTCGGGTTTATGAAAGTCATGCCCTACTGTTAAAATCGAATATATTCCTGTTATTCTTTAATGTGCTGAGAGCTGGGACAACAGAGATATGACGCCACCTGGTTTAACTTTCCCATTCATGACGGAGGACAGATCGAATTAACCCAGTTGCACCAACTAATTGTGTATTCTAATTTACGATTTCAATGTGTTTCCCCGCTCAGCGATGCCCAACGTTATCACACTAAATATAGTAGGTCGTGCTGGTAAACGATCCACAGGGACACGATGTAGCGATTGTTGCTCAACAGATTTGTGTAATCAACAACTTTGCATCCACAGCTCACAAGGTAAAATCAATGCGAAACATAGCAAAACTACATTATTAAAACATTAATGCATGATTTTTATATTAATAATCTCATATAGTGTTAATACATTTAAGCAGACTATTTAATCCGTATGATAGCGAACAGTTTCGATATATCCATGACAATGACAGGGTTTTATTGTTTTTGTTACATGGCAAAAACAATTATTCTTTTATCTGGGTGAACATTTCTCTCATTATATCCAGCATCCATTTATTTTGGAGTCCTATTACCGTGTATATGATACATTGGTAATGACGTGTACGTTGTATGAGCAAGCAGAATGTGCATGCTGTCTCGAGATTCAGCCTTGGAACGGAATGTAACGTTTATTGTTTGTCTGCAATTTTGTTTTATCGCGCCCTTAATTGTTTATTCGTTTGTTGCTCTGGCTTTTGCCAAGTCATTGAGAACTTGTTTTGTGATTTTCTAGGCTTTTTTTTATATTCATACACACATGATCATTTTTATGCTATACTTAAATGGCGTATGAATGCTGCCTATATAGCCTGGCGGGAATGTATTTACAATGTCCAGTTTTATTGGGATCCCAATAGGGTAAGAATCGGGTTACGTGCACCCTACATTTGGTTTAAAACCCAGAACAGGGAACCCAGCCCTATTGTCCACCCTTTTATGTTCATGGTGTCACATACCTCTATTTATTCTTGTTATTGCTGTTGTTGTTTCGATACGAGGTTTGGTTGAATGCTACATTTCCTTTTATATCTAGTTGTATAAGGTGTAATGCGTGTAGATCACGCTAATCCTGTGTAGTTATTTATAAATAAGTACAATCGGCACGAAATTGCTCAGAATGTATTGTGTGTTCATTATATATGTATAGCACTTTGAATACCTTGCTTAAGGTTCTTAAGAATAGTACTACTAATAAAAGTGTAAAAGTGTCCATTATTTTGCCTTATATATTGCTCTATGTATTTACAGTATCATTTATTTACAAAATATTTATTATACCTAAAAACAAAACAAAAATAAAACAAAACAAAAACAAAACAAACACAAAAACAACAACACGAAAAGAAACCATTCTGAATTACTTAACAGCTTGTAATGGTAATACACCCAAGATGACCTTAGTACAATTGTTTTTAATTTTGCAGATGGCAGTTGGTTCACGTGGTCTGACTGGGGACCATGTAGTTCATCCGAATGTACGAGATCTCGTACAAGGTCGTGTGATAACCCTCCGCCATTTCAGTTTGGTCTGGACTGTATTGGTAACAACGTAACATCAGAATATTGTTTTGAAACGGATGTCTGTTGAGGTAATAATAACTCTGTAACTAATAAGAACACTGTATAGATAGTGTCGATATTGTAAAATGATAAACTAGTCAGGTGCTGGGGATGGATTTGTTGTTATACACTGATCAAAATTCATAATTACTCACGTTTGAATCTTAACTAAGTTTCTTAGTTTAAAGATATTTGATGCTTAAACTGTTACATCTTTAGAGAGTTACGCTCCTTTTATATGAAAACATGAAATGTGCTGATCATTCACATAACACGAATCAAGGTGCGCTTACAGATATCAACTTCTTAAGATTGGTAGGAAATAATAATTATAAAATATGTAAAAGTTTGACCCACTTATTGTGTCTATAATAAAATGGAACATGGATAATCCTAAATTACATTCCTTGTAATTGAATATCGTCTGAAAAATTGCAACTGTAACATTAGATATTTCGAAAATGTCTTTTGCAAACGCATTTGTAGTGATAATGTTATCAAAACAATTTTAGTTGGCATGTTTTAAAATAAGGAACATCAAAAGCTGCACTTTTACGAAGTATTTAACAAAATCCTAAGCAGCCAGTTGAATACGTGTTATACTTTATTTGTAAGAAAACACATCGACTTTATAAAGCTTTAAATGTGTGCATGCAATCAGAGCACAATAGGTCTGGTAAGCTGGTGCTTGGCAGGTAAGGGATATGAAAGTTTTGTCATTTCTGCCGACGGTGCGTTATGAATTCTGCCGCCACAGCGAATAGCTCCAATATCATCTATAAACAAACTAAGCTGTTTTACCAGTTGTTAAGCGATTTGCGTTGCTTTTAATGTCATCAATTTCATTTTGGTAAGTTGCATGTTGGCATCTATGTAACCACATGTCCCCTGCGTTATTGAGTTCTTACATATACTAGATCTAGTTGTCTTTCGGGTACTGAAGTTGCTAAATGTGTTGAACGAGAATGTTGTGGATGCCATTTTGGGTTATGTTGAGTTGAAATGGCAAATCCGGTTCCGAGACTGCATCCTGTGCATCTTCTGTCAGCGTTGATAAAATTGAGTCATCATGATCCAATTCAGTTGATGGAAGATGCGGCGATCTGTTTTTAATGACAATTTAGCGATGTACTTTGTCTCAGTAGACTTGATTTATTTCTGTTGATGTATCTCGAATAAGTCAATTGCCTGTTTCTCTCCTCGTTGTTGAGACTTTCCTGAGACGGGGCCGGAGAGCAGGAAACCGATTTTTTGACGTCTGCCTAAAGCCCAAAAGTACGGTGACGTTTGATGTTTGTCTGCTGCAATCTTGTCTTGTCGTGCTCTCGATGGTTTATTGTCTTATTGCTCTGGCTTCTGCCATTGAGTACCTTCTTTCTGGCTTTCTAGGCTATAGTATTTTTTTGTATTTATATATACTCGAGCATCTTTGTGCTTTACTTATATTGCCTATTAATGCTGCCTTGTTGGTTGGAGAATAGTTCATGGCGGGAATTTCTTTATTTACACACCCGTTTTATTGGGACGACAGTAGGGTAAGTGTGAGGTTTGGTCAGGCTTTGGTGCACCCTAGAACCTGGTTTAAACCCCCTAGCGGCCTTTTTGCCACTGACCGTTCCAAGGTGGTAGCACTATTGTCAACCTTTTTTGGTGTTTGTGACTTCATATGCCTTTATTCCTTATTAACATTGCCATTCATGTTTGTCGTTTTGCGTGTTTTTGGGTTTATGTTCTGTGAAAGCTGCATTTCCTGGTCTACTATGTGGACTCGCCAAAAAGTTTGTGAAGCACTCATCTTCTTATTAGATAATATCTTTTTCAGGTATGGAACGACCGTTTATAGACAAATTGTTGGTATCCCTATGGGTACGAACTGTGCACCACTTGTTGCGCATTTGTTTTTATATTTCTATAAAAGAGATTTCATGTTGAGTCTTTCACCAGATACACAGGAAGATGTTATTGAGGCCTTTAATGACACCTATCGGTATCTGGATGACATATTAAACATTGACAACCCTTTCTTTTCTACTATGGTTAATAATATATACCCTAAAGAACTTCAACTTAACAAAGCTAATATTTCTGATACTGGCGCTTCTTTTCTTGATTTACATCTCTCCATTGAAAATGGTGACATAGCAACATAATATGACAAGAGAGATGATTTTAATTTTGATATTGTTAATTATCCCCATTTAGATGGTGATGTTCCTCGAGCAAATTATTATGGGGTCTACGTGTCTCAACTTATTCGTTTTTCTAGAGCTTGTACTCGAGTTGAGGACTTTATAATTCATACTCTTTGTATAAATAACAAGCTACTCCATCAGGGTTACCGTTACCATAGACTTGGTAAAACCTTTGCACTTCGTTAGATCCTTGGTCATGATCACGTTATACTAACTTGGTTAAACTTGTTAAAAGGTTTATAAAAAGAGGTTATGACCCTATCATTTTGCAACGCACTGCATGCTTGGTGGTGGACCCATTTACAGTTCGCCACTATACTTTCCTCTTTGATTGTGCGATGACCGGACAGGATGTGGACACTATGATGACGCCTACCTAAAGCCCAAAAGGACGGTGACGTTTGATGTTTGTCTGCAGTCTTGTCTTGTCGTGCCCTCAATGGTTTATTCTCTTGTTGCTCTGGCTTCTGCAAGTCATTGGGTACCTTCTTTGTGGCTTTCTAGGCTATTGTTTTATTTATATATACACGTTCCAAGGCGGTAGCCCTATTGTCAACCCTTTTGTGTTTGTGATGTCTTATTTGGCCTTTTATTCATCCTTAAATGTGTTCTTTGTTTCTGTGTGTGTTTGTGGTTGACTGTCGTCATTGAATGCTGCTTTTCCTGTTCGATTTTTATATCTATATTTATACTTATTTTTACTGCTATCGGACCATTTCCACGTACGATTTGATCTTGATTTGATAGTCCAATATAGTAATCTGCGCCGTTCAACATTGATGTTTAAATGTTTCGTCATCGGTAACGGGATGTACCATATTAAGTCACATGAGATACGGTAAATGTAGTGTAGTGTTACGCAGGTGGTAATGTAACGGTACGGCTATTACCGTAAAAATAAGCACATGTATGGCTATGTTTTTCGCCTGCATCAGATATTAAGTTAACTGTAGCTCTGTCCAAGTGTCGGACATTCATGTTTGAGTCTTCAAATGAAGCCAAATGTAGGACGTCCTTTCCACTGCGGGTAGGTTGCGACTTCTGTGTTAAGTCTTCGGTGATAAATGCACGTGGGCGCCCCCGTCGAACAATATGTTTGCATCTACACAAAGCTGATCAGAGCACATAGGCACAATTGCTGTTTCTAAAAGTACAACTGATCTTGACTGAACAGTTGAAATTATTGGTAACATTTTAAGGAATAAACGATCAATTTTCAAAAACATTTTAAGGAATAAAATGTTTTTGAAAATTGATCGTTAGCATGGTACAACCTAAACTTGTTATGTATGACATTTGTATTATTGTTCAAAAAGTTTAAATTTGCTTTACATTTAAACTGATCGGGTTGAATATTCAAGTGCCAGGTTAATATGATGTATACACATTGTGGCTAAGACAAAACATTTTTATATTTCAGCGTTTTACACGACCTGTTGCGACGCCCACTTCATTTATACTACCGGATATTCGACAAACACATTTGAGTAGAGAAACAATCACGACCGACTCTCGCGACTTTTAAGAGTGTTATTTATACTATGATAGATGATAAATGATAGTAATAGTAATGGACAAATAAAGAAAAATCGACTGATACGTCATCCGAAATGTGATAGGAGTTAGCTAGAATACGCCACTTAAATAAGTGCATATACATTTAGAGTAAGTATATTTATACTATACAGCACAATGGATAATACCCATAAACTTGATATTTTGGCGTATTCTAGCGAACCCTTATCACATTTATTTTTTATGTTGCCATTAATGCAATTTATATAATTTATTATGTATGGGAACCATTTATTGCGTCCTATAACCATTTATTGTGTCATATAAACTGTACTCAGTTACTTTTTTCTCAGTGAGACAAAGTTATATGGATACAGCGTATTGCTAAAACCAAATTATATATGGTCAGAAAATGACCCATTTAATGCATACACCCCCTTTCAGGGTTTCAGAATGTACATTCATAGAGTCCCACGAGGTTATACGTTCATCGAATAAAGGACAAGTGAAGAGTAGTGAATGACTGTAGAGAGGTCAATCACTAAATATGAAGTGCGTTGCAATACTGAAGGGTTATATACTTTTCTGACGAATTTCTTGATTATCTTTGTAAAGTGGTCAGGAAACCCGTCAGCTCCCTTTTAATTTGCCTTTACAGCGATGTTTATAGATCCAACTCCATAAAATAAAGGCTGTTATATTCCTATACGCAGAAATGGTGTTAGGTTGGTTCTGCATTACGTGGTCCGAGTATTAACTTTCATACCCCATCCAACCCCGTCTCTAAGTGAAACCGGGTTTGGCTGGGGTATGAAATAAAATCTTAATTTCGAATTAAAATGTTTACATATTGTAAAATTAAAACATTTACTAGGTAATTCTCAAGAAAATTCTTAAAGTTAGGAAAATAAGTGCCCAGTGGATCCCACATTTACTTTCTGACGACCAGAAGCGTGCTAGGGTAAAAATGGCAAAACAACTCCTGAAAAAAAGTTCTCTGAATATAACAAAAAGGTGTTTGATAACTTCATTCTGGTGCCGAGACATTAAAATGAACCCAGACAAAAAGCAGAAAATATGGGCAAGGAAAATCGCCAAAAGACCCAGTATTGCCAAAAGAACAATGACTGCTAGAAATAATGGTCCAGTCATGCCAATCAAGTCGCTGTTCCAAAGGAAAAAGGGGTTTCAGGCAAGTTCTATAAAATGTTTTTCTCAAAATGTTAAGAAAAAACTGACAAAACGGCATTCAGTCACGGGTCTTAAGTATATTCAACAACGTACCTGCTCACAAGGCCTCAATTGTGGTTGAGTTTTTGAAAGCACAAAATGTTAATGTGTTGTCTCATCCTCTGAATTCGCCGGAACTGGCCCATTGCGATTATTTTCTCCTCAAGAAATTAAAGAAGCACCCCTCTCGGAAGAGATATGCATCTAGAACAGCCCTGGGGTCCGCAATTCATCAGTGCCTGATGGGTACACCCATAAATGAGTAAGAAAGTTGACAGGTTGCATTATTTTCCGAACACCCCACGATTCATATTTTAGTATTTATGTAATCATTTGAAATTGGATCATGAAGACCGAGGAATGCTATTATCCGAACTGCTGGCTTTATTTAACGTGAGCTCTGGTGATTAAATGTAAGTGACCATAAAAGCAAAGAACGGATTATCAATATTGAGTATGTCAGCCAGATACTTTATCTGTAGGAAAAAAAATATATCGCTCTACATACATCAGTCGAAGTACACGTTATAATCAGAATTAGGGGCGTTGTAATGAAAGCCCTGACAGTATTGCAAGCAGGAAAAGAAGTTCCTTCTTAAGCAATGGTCTTCTGTATAATCTGAATTTTTCTTTGATCAAGTTATGTGGTAGTGTAGTGCAGACTGTGGAAAAACCGTAGGTACTGTTGTAATTTTGTACAGGTACCAGTATTCAAGCCTGGTTACTGAGGACATTATGTCTGTCTTCGTTTAGCACCATAAATCTAGATGTGTATCTCTCTACTGGGTTAACTCAGGCTAATGCTGATGATCATAATTTATGGGTTAGCATCCCTTATATGGGAGATGCTCTATGAACCAGGCTAATGTTAATGCTACATGATTTATGTGTTAGCATTCCTTATTTGTAGATGCTATAAGATTGATGAGCTAGCAAGCTAATATTTACGACCATGCTAACCCCTTATTTGGAAGGGACCTTATAAAAAGGGAGGGTTTTCATTGTTCGTTGCTTTTTCCTGGCTTTTTACCTGGACTTGCTAGATGGATACAAGAGATCAGTAATCATGTGAGAGAGACACTATCATTATTAGTAAACTGTTGTAAATATTAATTCACCATTATAGTTGGTAGCATGTAGAAATAAAGTTAAAGAATATAGAATTGGACTATATATTTCTTTCTACCTTTTTGAAGTGAAGAAATTGTAAAACTGGTGGCAGCGTCGCGATAAGAACTTTAACACATTTCCGAAGGGGAATTTATTTTCACAAACTTTGCTGGAACATTTTAAACAGATATTTGAAATTCGGACTTGTAACAATCACCATGAAAATCATGATGTTACTTTTGATGTGTTTGAGTATAGTTACGGAATGTTCGTTTGAAACAAAAGCAACTTCTGTTTGTACTGAAGGTGGATTTTTGCAGAACACAGGTCAGAGTTTAGAACTTGAAACTTTAGATGATGTTTATGTTTGGTCATATGCCACTCAATATGACTACAAGGGACACAAATGGAAAGTGTAAAGTGTTTATCAATATGTATGACAAACCCGTAAAACAACTCCATTTAAACGAACTTTACGACTAATGAACAATGGACTACACATGTATGATTTGTTTCATTTGACCGTGTAATGGGTGCAGACTGCGCAAATAGACGATGTTGTTCCCTTGTTTGAAAAGGATAGTGTGCAGAGGACTGAAAGTTTGAACAAATCGTCAGTTGCAAGGATTTACAGAGTGAAGTTACGGTCAGGTGAATTATGGAGTTGGATACTCCTTATTTTGCAACTTCTTGTTGTAAAAACGTGGGATTGCAGTGTGTCATTGTGCAATGGATTACTCAGAATCAAGGAATTTAGTCGCTGTGGCGTGAGCCAATTGCGTATCCGGCAGTGTTCTGATAGTAAAGGATTATTATATGACAGCAATTTCATTTCTCGTAGTAACGTTAATGGGCAGAATATAGAAATGGCATAAATTCTGACAAAGTTGATGGCTCATTGTCCGAAAATGCAGCACCCCAAACATCACAGTGGTCAGGCAGCTTGAAAGATTTCTGTACAGTTAACAATTCACCAGAAAGAATGACAAAACTTCAGCACCAAGAGCCTGATTTTGCTCCTGTTGTTAATTGGCTCAAGTCGGACAGTAAACGACCCCCAAGGGACACAGTTGCAGGTTATTTCCCAGCAGTGTGGGAAAT
This sequence comes from Cyrtodaria siliqua, assembly GCA_037043455.1. Classification (NCBI taxonomy): domain Eukaryota; kingdom Metazoa; phylum Mollusca; class Bivalvia; order Adapedonta; family Hiatellidae; genus Cyrtodaria; species Cyrtodaria siliqua. The sequence goes on along the minus strand of JAWPHD010003710.1, from coordinate 94,810 downwards.
ATGTGATTACAATGGTCTTGTTGGAATTGATTTATGGTGTATTATTTAAGAGATACAGAGATATATTATGATCAATAAAGAGGGTTAAGATGATTAATTTTCCCTCGAGTTTTGAGAAAAGAAGTGTAAGTCTTAACACATGACTAAAATACTGAAGCACACTTAGGCATGTATACATAGACAAATGCAAAATGTATGACATTGCAAGGCAGGCTTTGGGAGAAAAAAACATGCAAAACGGCAGAAACGGGATTATGACACCAGAATAAGTGCTCTTATGTTTAGACAATACATTGTTCACAGGGAAATAAGCAACCTTTTGTTTGATATAAGAAAGAGGCCAACGTTAAAAGCAAAGGTTGTGCACAATGACAGACTGAAACCATATCATAAGAACAGCTTGCCAGACAGGTCCATGAATCATAAACATGTCAAGTCACCGTTAGCAGCCCCTTTGAGTTCCAAACACCTGAAGATGAAAACTAACAGTAAATTTGAGGCACGCAAAAGTCAGAGACAGAGTTCAACATAAACCATTTCAATACTGACAATACAAACTTAAGATAGGAGTACTGTTAAACTTCTGTCATTAAGCCTTTATGGACAAAGAAAGTTCATTAGAACTCATGATGAACAAGGAAATGTCAGGGTCATGTTGTGATTAAGTCTTGAACAGAATGGACGGTTAGCCTGGATTATATTCTTTATTTACTGAAAGTTATGTTTTAGAATATATTTTTATATTTCTATACCAAGTTGTGTCTTAAAGTATTCGCCAAGTAAGGAAATTACAAGTGAAATTCACTAAATGGGAATTTAATAGTGTGATCGCAAAGTATGGAATTTATAATCATATTCACTAAATGGGAATTTATAGTGCTATTCAAACAAAATACGGAATTTATCTAATAGTTTCCCTTTTCAGATATCACTATGATAACATTAACAATAATTTAATACGCGAAATATTGTGCCAACTTATATAATCCTTATAAGATCATTAATGTCATTTTGTGTATTAATTACATTATTTTACTTAAACAAATTTCATTCAATTTAAATGGCACCAGGACTTAGTGAGAATGGAACCAAAAATGAACACTTGTGTGATTGTGTTAAAAATACAGAGAACAATTATATGTAGTTATAGGACTAAATGTGCATAATTAGGACTCAATTTACTATTGTGGAAAGTTTATGCCTTGAGGATTTCGCATGAACATTGCAACATATACCATGGATTTTGTTAAGTATCGTTCTTAAGATGCTTGTTCTTATTCTTTAAACCTACACCAAATCTGTTCATACATTTCAAGTAAAGCTTAATGCATGTTACAAAGAATTTGCGTTTGTTAAATGTAAACGTTTACTCATTTACTCTAAATATTGCATGCTTTATTTTGTAAGAATATTCTGCACAAGACAACTTTGATTATTACTTCATTAAGCATGTAATTTGACATTCTTTCATTTAGTGTGAATGTTGGTACAGATTTCTTGTTAAAAGAGAGGGATTTAAGGTTTTAATGGGGACCATTTAGCCTGGGAGAGGGGAGTGTTGTAATTTTGTACAGGTACCAGTATTCAAGCCTGGTTACTGAGGACATTACGTCTGTCTTCGGTTAGCACCATAAATCTAGATGTGTATCTCTCTACTGGGCTAACTCAGGCTAATGCTGATGATCATAATTTATGGGTTAGCATCCCTTATATGGGAGATGCTCTATGAACCAGGCTAATGCTAATGCTACATGATTTATGTGTTAGCATTCCTTATTTGTAGATGCTATAAGATTGATGAGTTAGCATGCTAATATTTACGACCATGCTAACCCCTTATTTGGAAGGGACCTTATAAAAAGGGAGGGTTTTCATTGTTCGTGGCTTTTTCCTAGCTTTTTACCTGGACTTGCTAGATGGATACAAGAGATCAGTAATCATGTGAGAGAGACACTATCATTATTAGTAAACTGTTGTAAATATTAATTCACCATTATAGTTGGTAGCATGTAGAAATAAAGTTAAAGAATATAGAATTGGACTATATATTTCTTTCTACCTTTTTGAAGTGAAGAAATTGTAAAAGTACTTACAGGAGAGGCGTGGAAATACTTACACCGTAGATTATTAAGGACCTATCCGGAGATTTTGATCGACTAAAACATGTTGATTCCTGAGTTTACAATTTCTCTGCAATATTTATAACATGTTCCTCAATCGCGGAAAGTCAAGGCCAGGAGTTTTGATACATTAGTAGTGGTTCATGTGAATTTGAATTTGCGAAAAATAATTAACGCTTATCATTTACAGAATATTCATAGTCGCCAACAAGGACACATGCTGGGAAACAATATCCTTCGCCAGTAATTGTGCTGTAAGATAAGCAGAAGCTAAGCTCGCTAACATATAACTGTTGTTTCAAAACTTTCTATTTCTAACATATTACAAAATACGCATATTGTATCATAACAAAATAACAATGATACATTACGTTATAACTCATTTACTAGCTTAACGCATCTACAGAAGCTTGTACCGCTACACAAATACGATAATTGTCCGTTCATATAGGACAATTTAGAAGTGCATTACTGAGGTTAAGTGATCAATCGTTTAATAATACATTTAGGCAGTAGCCCTGATAAGCCTTTGACTGTCAACAATAAAGGCTTCTTGACACTAAATACCCACACACATGAAGATTCATGGCACCAATTTCCTGGAACTGTATAGTGATCCCGCATCTTTTATTGGATAAAGTTTTTCGTACAAATTCAATCCCCGGCGTAAAGAATTGTCTCACCCTGGTGTTAAAAAGATATAATGATAACGATTTCAATTTTTTGCGTGAATAACATTTATTTTAAGAATAATGTATCAGTTTAACACGGAGAATCGAGTACCCATAAATGTAGTATATTGGGTGCACGACCTAGATCGGGGTTTCAGTTTTTAAGAGCGCATGTATGTAAAAATAACTGAAAATATCCTTTTCCGAATGATTTATAATAATATGATCATTTGTATGAGAAAATGCAGAGTTTAATGTTTGTCTTAAATCTCGCCACTATGCTTTCATCTTTGATTGTGGGATGACAGGACAGATTGTAGACCCTATTATGACGTCTACCTTAATCCTCACCGTTTGATGTTTGGCTTAAATATTGTCTTGTACCCTTAACGGTCTGTTCTCTTCTAGCTCTGGCTTCTGCCAAGTCACCGAGTACTTGCTTTGTGGCTTTGTATATATATTATAACTAAAAAGCTACTCCATCAGGGTTACCGTTACCACAAACTTCTTTAAACCTTTGCAAAATTTTACTATCGTAACCCTGATCTTCTTTCCCAATATAAAAGTAATTTAAGAACTCTTCTGCGACAAGGACTATCACAACCTGACTTGTGTTTTACTTATATTGCCTATTGATGCTGCCTTGTTGGTTAGAGATTAGATCATGGCGGGGATTTCTTTATTTAAACTGTCCTGTTTTAATGGGATGACAGTAGGGTAAGTGTGAGGTTTGGTGCACCCTAGAACCGGTTTAAACCCCCAGTGGCCCACTTTGCCACTGACCGTTCCAAGGCGATAGCCCTATTGTCAACCCTTTTTGTGTTTGTGATGTCGTTTGCTTTTATTATTGCTTATGCCTTCTTGTTTGTCTGTTTGCGTGTTTGTTTCTGTGTTTTGTGGTTTACTGTCCTCCTTGAATGCTACTTTCCCTGTCCGATCTTTTTATATTTCTTCTATGGTGACGTGATTTACAAACTTCGTATGATCCTTGGTTATGATCACTTTTATACTAACTTGGTTAAACTTGTTAAAAGGTTTATAAAAAGAGGTTATGACCCTATCATTTTGCAACGCACTGCATGCTTGATGGTGAACCCATTTACAGTTCCCCACTGTGCTTTCCTCTGTGATTGTGCGATGACCGGACAGGCTGTGGACCCTATGATGACGTCTACCTAAAGTCCAAAAGGACGGTGATGTTTGATGTTAGTCTGCAGTCTTGTATTGTCGTGACCGCAATGGTTTGTTGCTCTGGCTTTTGCCAAGTCATTAAAACCTTCTTTGTGGCTTTCTAGGCTATTGTTGTTTTGCATTTATATATACACGAGAATCTTTGTGTTTTACTTATATTGCCTATTTATGCTGCCTTGTTGGTTAGAGAATAGTTCATGGCGGGTATTTATTTATTTACACTGTCCCGTTTTAATTGGTTGACAGTAGGGTAAGTGTGAGGTTTGGTGCACCCTAGAACCTAGTTTAAACAACCCCCCTCCTCCACCCCAGCGGCCTTTTTTGCCACTGACCGTTCCAAGGCGGTAGCCCTATTGTAAACCCTTTTGTGTTTGTGATGTCTTATTTTGCCTTTTATTTATCTTTAAATGTGTTCTTTGTTTCTGTGTGTGTTTGTGGATGACTGTCGTCCTTGAATGCTGCTTTTCCTGTTCGATGTTTATATCTATATTTGTATATATATTGTTATATATAATATATACATGATCATTTTATGTGTTATATTTATATTGCCCATTAACTCTGCTTTGTTTATTATCAAATATAACCAGGCTGGGATATGCTTATTTACACTGTCCCGTTTTATTGTGATGACAATAGGTAAGAATGAGGTTTGGTGCACCCTAGAACCTGGTTTAAACCCCAGCAGCCTTTTATGCCACTAACCGTTCCAGAGCGGTAGCCCTACTCTCAATCCTTTTATGTCTGTGGTGTCATATCTTGCCTTTTATTCATCTTTGTTACTTTTTTTGTTTCTTTGAGTGTTTGTGTTTAACTTTGGTCCTTGAAAGCTACATTTCCTGTTCGACGTTTATATCTACTTTTTCTGCCAGTTTTTTCAGCCAGTTCACTGAGTACTTTGTGGCTTTCTAAGCTTTAGACTTTGATATTCATATATACATGACACTCTTTGTGTTTTACTTATATCGTTTAGTATAGCTGCCTTGTTTGTTAGAAGATATTATCTGACGGGGAAATTGTTTGTTTCGTATGTCTATTTAAACGGGATGACAATAGGGTAATATTTATGTTTGGTACACCCTAGAACCTGGTTTATTACCCCCATCTGTCATTTTGTCAATGACCGTTCCAAAACGGTAGCCATATTGTCAATTCATTTGTGTTTTGTGATGTTACATTTCCTACTCGACTTTATACTTTTTTATGTATCTACTATGATTATTTTGTCTGAGTGCAATGGCATTTCTGTTTGATTTACACACGGAGGTCTGGGGTTTGTAAAAGTAGGGTCCCCAGGGTAAAATATGGCATTTGAGAAAGAGTTATATATAATTTTGAAAGGAAACTTTTTATCAATACATTTATTCTTTACTCCTTTTCTGCTTTAGCCATTAACTGGCATTTATCTATTAATGAAGCATATGCGTATTTTTTGTGATTCTTCTATTTTATCAAATATATAATTTTACATAATATACAAGATACATGTATTGTGCATTGCTCATATTTAATAATTTCTGAATATATGTTTTCATCAAGCCCAATATTTGTGACTTTAAAGTAGAATATCGCTTAAGCCGGTGCTATAGGAGGCGTGAGGGGTGTTGCACTTTACATTACCTATCGTGAACAAACTCAATAAAACCGAGTCTGCTACTTTTATCGCTTGTTTGTATTTGTTGCTTCGAAGGAATCCCCTTTTCAGTATTGACATTCACACTAGCGTTTGTTTAGTGCTGGTTGGCGGCCGTAAATGGTCGCCCTGACTACAAATAGGTAGTGTTATTACTTACTTGTCCTTTGCGATCATCAAGTCCAAGCGTTGTAGCTTTAAAGTAGAATATCGCTTAAGCTGGTGCTAGGAGACGTGAGAGGAATTGCACTTCATATTACCTCTCATGAACAGACTCATTAAACCGAGTATGCTACTTTAATCTTTTGTTTGTATTTGTTGTTTCCAAAGGATCCCCTTTTTAGTATTAATTGACATTCACACTAGCGTTTGTTTAGTACTGTGTGGCGGCCGTAAAAAGTCGCCCGACTACAAATAGGTAATGTTATTACTTACTTGTCCTTTGGGATCATCAATCCCAATCTGTGTGGCTTTAAAGTAGAATATCGCTTAAGCCGATACTAGGAGGCGTGATAGGTATTGCACTTTACATTACCTGTCATGAACGTACACAATAAAACCGAGTATGTTGCTTTTATCTCTTGTTTGTGTTTGTTGCTTCCAAGTGAAACCATTTTCAGCGTTGATACAGGGTATTCAAATATATATTTTGCAGTTTAATATTTGATACACTAATTTATCAGACAAATAATGTAAACTATCATGCAAACAATTCGTTGTTTAAGTTACTTTATATGTTATGTTACTCGTGTTTGATTGAAGCTCAGACACGTATTCTCCCATTTACTCATTTGCGCTGTATCTATCATTTTGAAGCATCTTAGTTATATGGAAAATCTAGTGTGTACAACAAATAAAGTCCCCCGAGGGTACAGAATTTGCAAACAGATCGTATATAGAGTTATATCAGGACAACAAATAGCTTTCTTCAAAACTAATTGGCATATGAATTTTACATTTTGCTTAACATTCTATATAGAGAATCAAGCTACATTGTCAGTTTTGAATATTCCTAAAGAGTTCGACATTTTTTCATTTTATTTGTTACACAAATCCTCAGAATTTCTATTATCCTCGTTTCCACCACTTTTATTTTTTTGAATTAGTTCTATTTCATTGGGATATATTGACTTATATTGCCTCGGCCGACATAGAATCGTCACAGTCACATGTCACATGTCGAGAACGATGCAATTAATGGTCACTTGTCACTTATATATATTTAAAACGAATGTTTAATGCTTGTTAGACTATATTCAAGTAAAGTTGTGTGTATGATGTGCTGATGTATGGTCTTGTGGCTCTGGCTAAGCAATGTCGTTGAGAACTTACTTTATGGCTGTCTAGGCTTTTCTATATAAACATATGTACATTGTGTTGCCTACTGTCTAATTTCTTAGACGATATAGCCTGATGGGAATTTCTTTATTTACTCTGTCCCTTTCTATTGTTTAATTGGGGGAACAATGGTGTAAAAGCGAGGTTTGGTGAACAATAGAATCTAACTGAAGCTCCAGTATTAAGAAGAGAGGGAGAGAATAAATGAGATTAAATGTTTTACTGTGCACAAACACAGTGATTTGATCCTTATTTACATCTGTGATACAAATCACTGTGTTTGTGTACAGTAAAACATTTAATCCCATTTGTTTGCTTGGTATAGCATACGATATGTTCAGAGACCTTAAATATGTATCCTTATTTGAAATATTGCTTTATACAATGCATTGTTACGTTATATTTGGTTAAGGGGAGACTCCTCAGTTTCGAATGAATGTCCACGGGGAATTTCTTATAAAATAGAAATCTAAGAGATTAAAAGCCATGTACAGGCTAGACAATAAAAAAGAAATCCACAAATGCGGTGTTTTTGACTTAGTATGACATAATAGTTAATTTTGATATAAATAAACTTTTTGTACTATGACCCGTATGTAGCCTGTAAACAGAAAATCGTAACTGGTGGCTATGTTGTAAATGATAGCTTTTTTTTATCACTTCCTGCAATTCTTGAGTCGACATCAGATTACGGAAAAAAAGCCGGTTAAGATATGTAGAAATAGCATTTTTATGACAATTTGGAGTGTTTGTCATTCAATTATGGATGTGTTATATCTCAAATAAGGGACAGGTATATGCTGTCGTTTGTCTATAAATGTCCTGTTTTCACTTTTTTGAGTGCTGAGTGGGTGGGGTAAATGAAGTTGTATTTGTAGATAGAGAAACCGATTTTGATGCTTTCTAGCATGTATTTGCTATATTTTGAGAGGACATTTTATAATCTTTCAGGAACAATGCATGTTTGTTATTTTTGAAAAATAGAATTCAAGTTATTTAGCGTAATTAGTGTACATGTCTGAAACTAGTCTGAATTTCAAAGAAAACTGTAGATTCCGACCTGAAGGAAAATATGCATAGTACCGATTATACACAATTTCAGGTTTAGAACACAGGTTGTAGAGCGTTTTGATATTTTCAACACAAAATTGCTCAGAAATCATCAAATATTGCGACATTTTCCATTTTGAGATATCGACACTTATTGCCAAGGGAAGTAACACTTGCTGGTAAAAATAGACCATCTGAGTTTTGTTATTTTCCAATTAAATGACCGAATGTGAATTTGCACACATTTTTCAATTTATTTTTGTAGAAACTATAATTGGAGCCTGTAAATTGTATATAACTGTTCATTTAAGTAGGCATTAATGTAGGAGAATATGTTTCCATATAAGATACCTTGAACTATCAGACCCAACAATAAATTGCACTCTGCTATGACCAACTCTGATCAGACATGCAAATTCAGACTTACTGGAATAACAGTATTAGACACGCATCAGACTTACAATATTTAGACTCTTGAATATCAGCCCTACAATATCTGATGCATATCAGACTCATATCAGCTAAAAATTTCAGACCCATATCAGACCTACAATATCAGACATAAAAACTATTATTGTGTACATATAGGTCTGCATCTCACTGGTATGTTCTAGGTCAGACTCTGATACTTTAAGTCTTATAACTATGAGTGATAGAGTAAGTTTGATGTAATTGTAGGTCTGACATGAGTTTGAAAGTGTAGGTCTGTCTGACATGCATCAAATAGTGAAAGTCTGAATGGAGTTTGATATTTTGGATAGATCTGGAATGAGTATATATTGCCTATACAATATCAGACTGATATCAGACCTACAATATGAGACCCATGTCAGACCCACACTATCAGACCTATGTCAGACCTACACTACTAGACACACTCATATCAGACCCTTGTCAGACACTCATATCAGACCTTTTATATCAGACTCATGTCAGACCTTAAATATTGGGTGTGCCTCCAGCATACAAAATATCGTTGGTCTGATCTGAGTCGTAACTATTTAAAGTTGTGATATGATAGTGTAAGTAAGTTCTTAGTTAAGGTCTGGTATAATAAGTCTGGTAGTGTAGGTTTGAGCCATGTCTGGTATGCTACCTACTTTTCAGTTCATACTGCATTAAAACTATCTGGATGTTTTTGTGCATACCATTTCATTTTTTACTTTATTTTTAATTTGCAGTCTGCATAACCATAGCTGCAGTGACCGTTATGTCTATTATTTTCTCTACAATTTTAACTGAAATGGAAATATTCAATTTCGAGTTTAAATTGAAAAACTTCGTAATCACCGATTCATGTCATATATGGGGTGGCAGCAAAAACAAAGATGGCTATGGTGTTATCCGCGTTACTTTTCGTGGTCACCGAAAATGGGTAACTGTTCATAGGCTGATGTTCTACATATCATCAGAATGTGAACAGTTACCCAGCCATCTGCATGTGTCACATAGGTGTCACCAAAAACTTTGAATTAATTTTAAGCATTTAAGTTTGGAAACTTGTTTAGTAAATAATCAGCGGTCAGTTTGTAGAAATGAAGGCATTTGTAATGGTCACCGTGGCTATAGGCCGTGCCTTCTATGAGAATGGGTAATTATTATGTTTATATGTTAAAACAAAGGCATGTTTAAATTTTACATATTTGGATTTATTCCATAGTTATGTTCATGATTGTTAGATGTTACAGTTTCATAAAAATGAGTGTTTAAAAGTTTCCTGTTACTTCGTCGTTTGCGGGATATATAACGGTTGTGCTTGTATTGGACTGTTTCCGACAGCTGTGTGCGATACTTACTCAACCGATCGCGTTGAGCCATGTGCATTGTGAAAGGGTCTGCCATCGCATATTTCAATCCAGCCTTTTTAGCTAACAATTGGGCAGACTTGCCTGTTCCATGTGTTGAGGAGTGAACTGCAGAATGACACAGACCTAAAATATTACGGCTCCACAGAATGTGTTTTGGTGCATACGTAAATGTTCACACTTGTTTGTTGTGTAAAGTTTGGAAATGCGACCCAACATTTCTCCTGGAAATACTGTATCAAGTACCCGTTTGATGTTTTTATGGTCTTCCTTTGAAATATTTATGTGTTTGCCATATGGCAAAAAGTTGGTGGAATAGACGGCAAGATGGGCATGACACACTGTTGAATATATTCTGCACTGGGCATGAATGTTGCTAAAGCAGGGCAGTATATTGTTTATTGGTGCCCTGCCTTTTTCGACGAACTGCTTCTCGGATACACTATTTTTTTTTATATGCGTCAGTTCAAGCCTTACGCGCGCCCGAACGCATGATGCAAGTTTTTGGGAAAATATGACCTTGTCAGTGCCTGGCGGTACACTTTTAATTTTAATGGCCTTTATTCTTTTTTGCAAAGTACGCATTCTGTGCACAAAGCATAAATAATATGATATTGGGTGATTAATTGTCCCTTGTAATTCTCGCACAGTCTTTCCCACCTGTGCACTTGCATCGCTGGTTATCGAGTTTACTTTTAAAAGATTTCCATTTCCAATTTCCGTGATCAACTTTTTTTTTTCGAAATTTGACTCACTGCGCTGTATGGAGTCATTTGAGTTGTAGTTTTTATAACAGTTTTTATGAGTACAGTGATGTTTTGTACATGTTTTGCACAAAACATTTAATCCAAGGACCAATTTTTTGCGTGTGCTAATTTCCACCACTGGTGTGAATGACTGAGAAGCAGCCTCAAAGCCCTCTTTCGGTCTACTGTTGTAAGCTGTATCCACCAGTGTGTCGACATATGGCATAGTTTCAGCTGGGTTCGTGAGTGCTATAACGGAACGGACAAATTGTTGACTTTCATACATTGACTGCACATTTAAGGTTGTCATGCAGTCGTTTAGTTCTTTCATCTTTTTGAACAACATGGAGTTGCTAGGGGGTTTGATGTTTAAACTTGCTATAATGAATGACAAGTCACTAGGGCCAACTTTTGTTTTCATTGCTGCAAGCAGGAGGCTGTCATTTAGAGAACCGCTTGGTGGGCCTCTCTTGTTTCTACGAACCTCTTTAAATAGCTTATGGGGCGGTGATGAGAAGCCACAATATTCGCAGTTTGACTTTACTGTAAGGCACAGGCCCTAACGCTTCGATATCGCAACTGTTGGCATGGGTGTATGAAATTTAGTGTCTTTACAATGACTTGAAAATGAGCGCAATAGCTGGTTTAAAGATTTCATGCTGATGATGATATTTTCATCCGCTTCCAGGGCCTCCAGTTCCTGTGATTCGTCGCAGCGTACAGGCCGCAACTTTACTACAGGATTGTGTTGACTGTATTGGAGATTTGCTTCCACAGTGGACAGTTTGTGCCTAATAACCAGTGGAGTAGACATTGTGAGAAGTCGTCCAGGATCCCCCATTTCTCGTAGGTTTTCTTGAAATACTCCCTTGTTCCAGGGTATACCACCCATTTTAAAAGTGGATACTGCCTTTTTCCTTTTACCAGTTGTTGACTTTGTCATGTCTGGTATAGATTGCCTCAATGTTTGACAACAAAAAATGTCACATGCTATACTGGCGTTGCTAGGCAAGGGTGAAGTTGTTGCTATGCATCATGACGTTGTTGCTATGTAGGCTAAGGGAGACTACTCTAGATAAGTTCTGAAGCAGGTTCTTTATATTTTGAGTTCAGGAATACATGATTTTTCTGTACCCTGAATACTATGTAGGTAAAGTACTCAAAAGTACATTTACAACACATATACCAACTTAATTTTGATTCTAAGAAGAGGAAAAAAGAACAAAAAATACTGATAAATATGTAACTTTCCAGGAATTATAGTGCCAAGTTTAAGAAGCTCTGAAATGCCTAAATTCCATCGGATTGGCACAGCAAACGATTACAAATAGGCCGATACAGAATCGCAATCAACACAAGCACGCTGATTTGTCGGCGACTTTTGATGAATCAATAGACCATGGACTTTTGATAATGGAAGCATGCTTTATATGAAACTGTGAAAAGCGAAATATATCAATACTGAGATAACATTTAGAAATTTCTGACTCAGGGGAAAGAACTCCCGCGAAGTGAAATTGATTATGATACACGGAAAAATATGTAATATATTTGTGAGAAGAAATATCGATTTCTTTGTAAATAAATTTTAAACACAGTTATTTTCATATACAGTTAACAGTTTATATTTATTTTCCAATGTATTTTGCCGATTAAAATGCCTTCCTGGAGGAACTGGACTTGAAAACTTGTATCGCTGTATACAATTTGTGGGTGGGGTAATGCTGAAAAAAAGATTGGCCTAAATTGTTCCATCTTACCATTGCTTTCACCCAATGACTGCCAACGCAACTTAAACGTACATCAGTTGGTTATGAGAAGATAAGAATTACCGAATTTTTAATTTTCTCAGTATTTATTGAATTATAATGAGTATCTGAATCCGTTAAATCAGAATCAGCTTTAACATAATGAGATGTCGTCAGCTGGGTATTAGTAATAGATAGAGTCAGGTATTAGTGAGCTGGTTCATTTAAATAAATTTTAATAAAACGAGATACGTAAAAGTATTGCCGAAAAATGATAACTGACAAAGACAAAAACAAACAGACACATTATTTTTAAGGCCAGTAAAAAACAGGGCTTGTGACAAAAAACCTCAGGGCTAGTGAAAAAAACATCAGGGCTAGTGGATTTTCAGGACCCACTAGCCCTGGGCTAGTCCCCTAAAAAATATTCTTTGAGCACTGATAAATATTAATCTCCACTTCTATGCGTGGTCAAATAAAAAAGACGTACTAACATAGCTCGCGTTATGTCTTTTATTCATTCCCACATTAGTGTAATACTTTGCGTCTTATATTAACAGCATACATTATTACATGGTGTCATAAATTCAGTATAATTAATCATGGAACTTGCTCGAATCGAGGAAATGGGACGATACAAATCTACCATAAAATGGGAAAAGGTTGTGAGACAAGCGGAACTTGTGTTTAGTGGTCCTTTTTCAGGAAAGGGGGAGGAAGAACAAGTGTTCTTCTTGTTATGGGTCGGGGACAAGGGCAGAGATGTAAGGCACACGCGGAGTGATATTTCTGAAGGTGATGCGAAGAAATGGAAAACATTCTACGACCGATTTAGACGTCACGTTCATCCGACGCTTAACCCGATATTGCGAGATTTCAGTTTAATAATGAACGACAAGGGAATGAAACAATCGACTCTTTCGTAACAAGGCTAAGATTAAAAGCCAGAGATTGTGATTTTAACAACATTGACGAAATGATCAGAAATTGTATTGCCTTTGGGACAAATTCAAACAGGATCAGAAGAAAACGATTAATGTTGGAAGGCAACTTTCTTTGGAAAAGCCTTAACTACGAATATTCCCAGGAACAAATGAGGGAAATGACAAGGAACGAACAGGCTGTAAATTCTGTCCGGAGACGTCCAGCAGAACCGGCGAAACAACGACCGTCAAAGCCAACAGGTGCGATCGGATACCAGAAGACGAACAAGAACAAGCATATCGAGAAATGTGCTTATTGTGGATATAATGTACATAAACATAATGACGTATGTCCAGCTAAAGGACAAACATGTTGCAAGTGTGGAAAAACTAACCATTTCCAGAGTGTGTGCAAATCAGAAAAAGTGAATTAAATAAACATTGTGAAAAATGGATACGATTCGGATTGCTATGTTGACATTTTTTCTCAAAATAATCAAGCTTTTGCCACACTAACGGTTGGTCCAAACACCTCTTAAATTTAAGATTGATACAGGTTCCCAGGTCAACATTATACCTGCTGTCAAGTATCATGACCTTAATGTCAATCATCCACTAGAGCCCTGTCACAGTCAGTTGTCATCATATACAGGTGACCCCATCAAAGTTATTGGTAAAGTCAAGTTACCAGTCAGTTATAAAGAAGTGCTTACTTCTACGTAGTAGAAACAAAAGCTTGACCTGAGTTTGATACAGTTGATATATTTAATTGATAATCAGCACGAAAAGCATGAAAAGCAAGAAACGCTGACTCGCTGGAAAGTCACAAATAAGGCATGTATTTCAAGATATACCTAAAGGTTAGGTCTGTTACCAGGCACTGTGCAGTTACATTTAAAACCAGTGCAGTCCTAGTAGTTAACACACCCAGACGAGTACCAGTAGCGTCGCCTGACAGACTAAAGGACGAACAGAATATAATGGAAAGCAATGCCTTAATTGCTAAAGTGACAAAGCCGAGAGACTGGGTAAATTCACTTGTTGTTGTGGAGAAACCCAGACAAAAAGCCTAAGACTTTTCTTAAATCCTAAAGCACTGAATGAGGCCATAGGCAACGCACTTCTCTGTTTTAGACTCGACAAGTGGTTACTGGAGCATAAAGCTCTTGGATTCATCGTATTATCTTACGACATTAAATACGCATACCGTTACCTCCGTTTACCTTTCGGGCTAAATTGTTCTCAAGATGTATTTCAACGCAAAACTGACGAATAATTTGAAGGTTTACCGGGTGTAACTTCAACTGCAGACGACATATTAGTCTATTGAAGAAATAAGACTGAAAATGACCAACATTTAGAAAAGGTTATGATACACGCACAACAACGTGGTATAAAGTTTAACCCATACAAATGTGTCATATGTGTCACTGAAATATCATACGTTTGTCACATTCTCACTGCAAATGGTCTGAAGCCAGACCCAAAAAAGGTAAATGCCATTGAAGAAAAGAACCACTTAAGACAAAAGCAGAACTCGAGACCGTACTCGGAATGGTGACTTACATTGTTGCAAAACAGCAAACCAACTGCAAATGCGTAAAAGACATTGACACAGACCGAGATGCGCAAATAGGAAAGGAAATGCTCGCTATGTTATTTGCACATACGCGCTTTCACCAGTATGTATACGGTAAGCATTACTGTGGAATCAAACCGTTATCTTCGATCATGAAAAAGCAATTAGATAGAGCTCCCACAAGATTGCAGCGTTTGATGTTGCAGTTACAGCGATATGACTTAGACGTGCTGCATATATCTGGAAAATGCATGACAGGGAGGGCCGAATCTAACGTTGGTATAACTTGTGGCCCAACCCTTTTGCTGTATTATGTAAAAAGCAATAAAATATGTTTAAAGTAAAGCATGACAGTGGCAGACGCTTTATCGCGTAAAACATTCTACCCAAAACATTCCCAGAGTTGTCTGAGGGTTTAGATTTACACGTACACACTGTTATTCAAGTATATTAGTGAACGACCGTAAACTAGATCAAGTATGTCAAGTGAAAACGGTCTCACAGTTTCAAAACATTACTACATACCATTCTTGATGGATGGTCAGACAACCTAACTAAATGTCCATCTTCAATAGTCGAGTATTGGAACCACCGAGACGACCTGTCCATCTCAGATGACATAATTCTGAGATGTCAGAAAATTGTGATTCCAAAAGCATTACGACCTGGCATGATATAAACTGTTCATACCGGACATATGGGCACAGGTAAATGTATCCAAATGGAACGTGACATAATTACCAAAAATGACTGCTGACAAAACAAACTACGTTTTGCAATGTGGTGTATGTTAGTAGTATAGATACTGGGAGTATAAACGCAGTTCCTCCCTCGCGACAAATAATCAGCCATTATTAGTTGTCTCCTGTTGCCCTTAACACAAACATTTGCAAACGTCAAATGACGATGCCATGCTTGCTGCCAGACCCCACACAACTACACAAAAATGCTTGATTACCCTTCGCTTATGAAGAACGTTACCAGTACCTCCAGTATCTATTAATTTTGTTTTGTAAATAACTAAAACATTTGCAACTCATTAAGCAAAGTCTTCATCACCGCTCTGCATATCATTTTTTATTTTTTTACACTTTGCTATTTAATATTTTCAATATCCTTGAATGGAACCCAACTATTGAAATCTTCATTGTAACCCTTCCATTTAATCAATGCTTGTTTCTTTTTTATAATCACGTCGTATTATTTTTAATCCTGAATATTTCTTGCTTTGCTTTTATCATTTCTAATTCATAAAAGCTTCCATCAATGTTTTCGTTGTTTAAATCTTTTATTTTGTATGTCACAGGATTTGTGTTTTGAATTTTATCAACAACAAATATTTCTTCAGTCCAATTTGGGGTATTACCTTTTTCAAACGTTCTTTTATATTTGCTGATTCTAACATTATCCCCTATTTTAAACTTTGGCTTAATTTGATTACTTCTCATCTTTCCATACAAGTTGAAATAAACTGTTCCTTTATTTTTCTCATCACTAGCTTAAGTTGGTGTCATTTTAATACTCCGATGTTTTGTATTATTATACTTATCAACCATCATCTGTAGCACATCTAAATATGTGTTTGTATTGTTAGTTGTAATATACTTCCACATCTTTTCTTTTAAAGTCCTGTTAAATCGTTCAATTACAACAGCTTTTCCGAATTTAAAAATGTGATACATGTTGATATTATTATCATCAAGGAATTGCTTAAACACCTTGTTATAAAATTCCACACCTTGATCAACCCACGACAATTTACAGTGTCTTCCTGTACTCATTATTTGTTGGAACGCTTTGGTAATTTCTAAACCAGTTTTATTTGGAACTGGAATAACCCAAGCAAATTTACTAAATACATCAATAACAGTAAGCAAGTATTTAGTACCTTTATTATACTTTGAAAACGATTGCATATCAACCAAATCAGCAGACCATATTTTATCAATTTCATTAACAATCACGCGGCGTTGAGTAAACTTTCTTCGTATAGGCTTATAAAGTTCATCTGCTAACTTGTCAGTCCATTTCAACGCCTTTTCTCGTTTTTTGATGCTCCAAGACCACGTTTATATTTTGTACTAATAACTGGCTTTACTATCAAATTCTTAGCAATCTTTTCTCCAATAGTTTTAGACTTACTAGATTTTAAACCTGCAAGCATATTTTTATCACACATTGATTTATTACTAGGATTTTCATCATAACAATAATCATGATCTTTACAAACAGCATCTAATTCATTTACCGGTTCTTCGCTATCAAGTGGATTACCAGGACCACAATATTTATAACCAGGAATTGTTAACCCCTTTTTAGGTAATAAAGGAAGTAACACTTTATGCATATCAATATTACCACCTTCTGTGTTTTTAACAAACTGTGTTTTAGTAATACCACAAGATGCACAAGTTGCTCTTAACTTTTTTCTACCATTTTTAGCTAAAACATACTGAGGATTAACATTTTCAGTAACCATCTTTTCTTTAATACAGTAACTCATATATAAATAAGATTAGACTAAATTCATTTACAAAATATGATTTTATGATGTTTTCATTTTCTATCGGTTTGTATGGTTTTAATATTTTATAAAGAATATCATACAAACTATTTCCTTCTTGTAACTTTTTAATGAAGAATAGACATAAATATCCACATTGAACACTTGTTTTATTTTGATACTGGATAGTGTTGTATTTTATATTAGGTATGTACGCCGAAACTTCTTTTGGTGGACTCAGACCAAACGGATCGAAGTAATACTCATTACAGTAACAAGTCCAGTGTGTATCAGGTCCAATATAATCAGCAAGATTAATAATACCACATTCTTGTTTATTTTGTTTTGTCAGTAATTTGTTCTTGCTAAACACTCCTCTGAATTTTTGTATGCCTAACCGCTTAACCCACTTTATTATGCCTAAGTTAGAGATAGGCTTGTTTTTGAAAATTAACTTTTTTTTACGAATGGGATACTTCTATATGGTCTAATTTGTGAGTCTACTTGCAAACCTTTTTCTACGATCAACTCTTAGTCCTTTTCCTTTTCTACCCACTTGCAAACCTTTTCCAGTTAAACCACTAATAAGATATCCAATCAATGGAATTCCTAATGATGCAAGCATTCCAAGAAATCCCCCGTCTTGCTGTTGCTTCTTTGTTAGTTTAATAGGGCAGCAACCTTTTGACTTTATTATCTTGTTTCTTTGTGCAAGTGTTAATTTATTCGATCTAAGAATTGCTTGTTTTTTGTCACTAGGAATAGTTACCATCCCATTTCCAAATAGTTTGCCAATTCCAGTACTTGCTAAGCCACTTAATGCTCCTATTGCTAGCGGTGCTAATACTTTTGGAACAAATTTTGCAACTGTTAGTAATATTGTTTTAGTCAACAAACCAGCTAATGCACCTAAAAAGCCTCCGTTCTTAGACTGAGATCTCATTTGTGATTTTGATATATTTATGTCTAATCCCTGCCCACCAGATTTAGCCTTGTTAATATTGTTAATCTGGGTAGCTGTAAGTAGCAAAGGAAAGTTTCCAGTTAGTTGGTTATTTTTTAGCCTGAGCGTTAATTCACTTTTGTTTTCATATGCTTTTGCCAGACTTCGTTTCTGGCCATCTGATAAATTTACTGAATAATATACGTAAGTCATATATATTATAAGTTAGATTAAACTATTACCAATTCATTTACGACGGTATTAATAACTACATCTTCTTTATAGAGAATCAGAGCATAAACTATATATGGAGCAGCAGGAGGTATATTTAGCCTATATCTCAAACTTAGTTGTTTTGGATCAATACTGACTTCATCCCCTTTATAACTCAAATCAAAATGTATCATTCCGGAAAGAGTTTTAAAATTACCCACGTTTAGTAAAGTTCCAGTGTTTTTATCATTTTGCTTGTGAGAATAATTAATAACATCTCTGAATATTCTTATGATATTATCATGGCTGTATTCGGTTTCTGGATAATAAACTCCATTTCCAACTTCCAATTTAGCTGATTGTAAATAACAATTAGCATTAGCAGCATTTACCTTAAACGTATCCAAAAGATGTGGATTTTGTGTTTGGGAAGAACTCTTGTCTGACCTTTGTAGATAAACAAAAACGTGTTTTGGATTTTTAACACCACCCACTATTCTAAATACGGTCTCGGTCGCTTGGCTGCTTCCGCTTTATTGTATCATTTCACGGAGGTAGGACCATTCTGTTGCTGTTATGTGATTTGCCATTACGTAACTTAAACCATCTGAGTTAAATATCACTCTAGGTATCCACAAAACTTATTTATTAATAACTACTCGACCATCATCACCGCCAGTTTTGAAAATTAGCACATTATCATCTGTCAGTTTCAAGCTGATTTGAATCTGGCTAGGAGGAAGCATGTTTGTTTCCAAACCTTCAAAGAAGGAATATTTGTTTAATGGAATTACAGAATCAACTTTATGAATTCTCATACATCTACTCCTGTGTAAGTAAACTCTATCTCAAACACATAACGGCCCTCCTTAAGAATTTTTAATTCATTTGGATAAGGCTTTCTTTCATAATATTCTTCACCTTTTACAAGTGAATTGGCCGTAAAAGTAAACGCCCGGAGAAAATTTCGCGAACGCCTGGATCTTTCAAGTGGTTTTTGTGTCGGATGTGACACAAAACTATTACCACATTAGCGTAATCTTGAATAATACTTATTCCATCTATTGTATATTCAAAAAGTAGAATTCGACTTAAATAGTCTACTTTTACTTTCCACCCATCAATATTATACCAAGAATTGCTGTGTGTCGGCTTTCAGACTTTTGATTATGTTCTTTAAGAAAAGCTATTTCACCATCAAAAGCTTTGCTTCTTTCATCCTGGGCATTTTTCAATTGCTTTGAAGCATCATCAATAGCAGTCTCAAGTTTATCAGTGCCAACCAGTTTGCTCAGAGCAGTCTCAAGCGACTTACCGTCAACCATTTTCTTTTTGATATCTTCAAATTCTTTGTTGATATCAGCAACATTGGTGTTTATCTGCTCATTTAATATTTTAATTTGAGTTATTTCGGTAGTAAATTTAAAAGCAGTTCTCATTTGTTTTGAAGCATCAGCAATAGCAGTTTCTAGTTCATTATTGTCAACCATTTGTTTATTGATTTCTCCGATCCGTGTATTAATATTTTGAACACCAGTTCTTATTTGTTCACTTAATTTCTTGAAATTTTCGCTCTCTTCCAATACATCTTCTTTCTTTTCTAGCTCTTTTAAAGCATCACTCAAACGTTTTATTTCATCTTTCAATCCGTTTTGAATTTCAATAATTTTCTCGCGGTTTGCTTGTAACTTTGTTTGTATCAGACAGTTTATCTTCAACACCTGTTGTCAGATTTTTTATCATGTCTGGAATTTTATCAATATCATAATCACGTATGATTTTTGTTATTCTTCTTTGAGTATATTGCCTTGTTGCTACATCATCTGCTTTTTCCGGATGGCCTACATTGATAATTTTATTTTTATTCATGTTAAGGTCACTTCTCAAAACACTTTCCTGGTTTCTACCCTTGTGAAGATAATTAATTAAATGTTTTTGTTTTACATACTCAGACAGCACAATACCGAAATTTGTAATATTAACACTGCCAGTAGTAACTTTCTCGCCAAGATCATTAAAAAGCGCCATTATATAATATATATTACATTAAATTTCACCAGTGAAGTTTATTTTGACCAACTTTCTAGGGCGATCAAGATACAGAAAGTCGTACTGCCTGTCAGTCGCTTTTCTGTACTGCTCTTTGCTGACATCTTGTTCTTTGGAAAGCATACCAAGCTCGCGATTAACCGGAGTTGCAAAGAAGATGTAATGAGAACAGTTCAAACGAATGTCTTTGGAGTTTTGTAATAAGATTGAGATAAATAAATTACACAACAATTTTTGTGTCTTCCCTGGATGAAATAATTAATAATATCGTTTTGATTGCGTTCACAAACATAATCATCAAAAATAACTATCTTTTGAGTATCAGAATCCAAATCATTCACAGGGATAACTTGATCATTTGAACATTCTAATATATCTTCAACCGAAATTTAATTCTTTTTTGCTATCTTTTCAAGTTTTTGTGACAAAACCTGATACTTAGACTGCTCCAAGATTTTAGCAAACAAGTAAATCTTGTCATAGTAAACTAAAGGTTTAAACAACATGTGAACTAATGTGTTTGTCTTGCCAGATCCTGAATTACCACAAATTAACATTCTAAAACAACAGTCTGGCATAAATTTCCATATTTGTTTAAAATTACCGTTTTCTGTTTTCATATCATAGTTTGGAATTTGCATTATAATAATGCTTGGATAATACTTGTCTTAAATTATTTTAATTTATCTTATTTTAATCTAACTTATATTATTACATGTCTTTGTTAAAATGGAAAGAATTAGCAGATAAAAAGGAGCGAGCTTGTTAAGGAATACGAAAATAGAGTTATCCGCAAAAGACTAGAAAAAGGAGCTAGTCGTGATTTATACACAGAAATATTTAAACCTGTAACTAGTGAAATAAAAAGTAAGTCAGAACAGCTAACAGAGCAGTTAGCTTCTCTTCCAGAAATAAGTCAGCAATTAGCCGCTCTTCCAGCAGCAATAGGTGAGGAATTACAAGAAAAACAAATGTACCATGGATTACCTCAGTTATTTGCCGAAAAACCTCATAAACCAACTACTGGTGATCTAGATGCTAAAATCAATAAAGAAGTGATAGATTTACATGACTTACCCTTACCGTCGAGGTTAGCTGGAGATAACCAAAAACTTGCAGACATACTCGAGGATGTTAGTGATATTATCAAACAAAATGGTCACGATAGGACTGCAGTCAACTAAAAAAAGAAAAGGATGCAACCGTGATAGATTAATACAAACAAGTTCAAAACACTTTGAAAAACGAGTTAGAACCTTTAAAATATTATAGAGAAAGAATTGATGCACTGCTTAAGCATAGTGAAGTCTTTTTAGGCAAGGGAATACAACAAAAAAGAAATTCCTACAAAGTCGACAAAGATGGCTACTATGGAATGTTGCAAATTGATTTACCAAAGCTTGTTGGTCATCACAAACTTATTGCCAAACAAGGAAAAGCAGTTGTGCTAGATCTAAAAGTAGATGATGATTTTATAGACTTGATAAGAAAGCGTTACAATAATAAAAAAACTTATTCAAAGCTGTCTCAAAATGCTTTTAAGAAACTAACAGAATTATCTGGTTTACCAATTCATAAAGGTTCTTCAAAGTTCAAAAAGATTTTAGGAGGTGGTGTTGATGTTGAATATTACAATAGTCCTAATGATTTGGTTAATGATCTGGAGTTAGTATCGAAGCAGGAAATAATAGTCCACAGATAATAAATAAAGGTATTAGCATAATTGATGAATTATTAAAAATAGGCGAAATGTCACCTAAAAAACATGAGCAACTATTTTCTAAATATTTTAATTAAATTATTGTCTAACTGTAATTATATATGACACAAATTACTAACAAAGAAGAATTAATTGATCATTTAACGTGACTTGTAGCTGCATACAGACGCAGATATAAATTGTGTGGTATTATAAACACAACATTACAGATTGTTAGTGGAATAATTGGCATTGGTTCCGGTAATTCCTGTTTTCGTGGCTGTAGTTGGTGCAGTTCCTCCAGTAGTTGCTGTTTTAGCAGGTAAAACAAGAATAGCAGAAAAAAAGACTTTGTTAAAAACACATCATAGGAGTTCTAAACAACTTTTATCATATGTCCAAACAACAACAGGACTAGAAAATGATGAAGAGGTAATTAGGATTACCTTTAATAAAATATTAGAGATTCAAAAGAATGATAACTTCGCAGAACCTCTGGAAATGTATATGAAAAGGTTCAAGTTAAACGGTCATGGCATTCAGTCCCCCCCGTAATTCTCTTCCGACTTGTTTCCATATCCTATCATACTTTTCTCTGGTTGATTTTGTTTTAATCGTTTTTTTTTCTTTTTCTATTTTTAATATTTTAAATATTTTCTGAAAAATGTATTCAAATTTAATTGATCTTTTTCGGCCTTCTATTTGATCAAAAACCTTTACAATTTTGTAAAACAAATCTTCAAATCTTTGTCTATTTTTAGAAGACAAATCAAATGCTACCAAGTATTTATCTAAATGATACTTTCTGTGGTAAATAGTTTTCTTTCGGCTGTAATTATAACCTGTAATAAGATTGTAGCCATTGTGAGTGCCACAATTAAGGCAAACACGCTCGTTATCGAAAACTTCACAAGTATCATTACAATTCACACATGCGTAAGTACACTTGTAACACAGCTTGGCCTTGGTACAATATTTACAAAGCTTCTTTTTATTAGTCATGTAAAATAAGATGCAATCTATGCATACCTCAGGAGGATCAATAATACCTAAAACTCTTTCACAATATTTGCAATTCATTATATTATACTACAGAATTACATATTTAAAGTAATTTAATCCATATTATATGGAAAGTTATGCAGAAGAAGAAAGGAAACACTTTGATGAGGAAAAAAATATACTATTTGGAGTAGCTGCCTTTGAAAAAGCTCCCACAGATAAAACAAAAGAGCATATTGATGATTATAGGAAAAGTCGTATGAGACACTTGGAAGAAGATATTGCAGCTTTTAAAAATGTTTGGATGGCTGGGCTTTTTGGAGAACCACATTTGGAAAAAAGTTATGATATGTGGACGATTCGTATACAGATCAAAGATAGTAAATGATAATAAAAATCCTGGAAATCAAAGAGCTTGGTATCATTCCTGTTAAAAAATAAATAATTAAATGAAATTAAATATAGGCTTAAAAAATAAAATCTCATGTAATATTATATAATGATTATAGGAGAATGTGAAGAATTTGACGTATTTGTTGAGAGATTGGTTAGAGAAGCTGTAAAACCATCTGAAAAATATAGCAAAATTGAAAAAAAAACATTGAACAAAAAGCTAAAGTACTTATAAAAGATGTAAAATTACTACCAAAAGAATATAGCGGAGTTTTGAAAACAAAAAAAGATTGTGTGGAAATTGAAAAATCATCATCAGAAGAACATAGTAAAGTTGTGGAAAAAGAAAAATCACCAAAGCAATGTATAAAAGTTTTTCAAGTTGATATTATAGATGACAAAGATCCACTTGTGCAACTTATAGGCACATTATGAGTTGTTATAGATGTTCTTGAAAAGGAACTGGAGCAAACAAACGGTCTTAAAACGAATGTTGTTTTAAAACTTACTATGGATAAACCAACACATGATGCAGAAGGCGAAAAAGCAACCACTTATAAAATAGCTTATTTTGCTTCCAAAGCAGAATTAGTCATAAACAAAACTCAAATTGTTGATGCGCTGACTAAAGCAATTGTGCAAATACTGGAAAGCACCGATATATGGATTTCTAACGGAAGTAATTGGAAAGTTTCAATAGTTGATGCGCACTACATAAATCGAGTAAAGTACAAGGCTTTGCGAGGTAGCTCGTATTTAGCATTACCAAAAGAACTGCAACATCATAAAAAAGGTTTAATAAATATAAAAAAATAAAAAGATAACGAATGCTTCAGATGGTGCCATTTAGCTTATAAATTTCCTGTTAAAAAAGATCTTCAAAGAATAACAAAGTATAAAAATCATATTGATGATCTTGATTACAAGGGAATAACATTTCCTGTTACTATCAAACAAATCCCAAAAATAGAAAAACAAAACAACATTTGTTTTAACATATTTGGATATGAAAATAATCAAGTATACCCTTTGCACATATCAAAAAACAAAGCAAAAGAAACTTGTGATATGCTTTTAATCACTGAAGAAGAAAAAAATCATTATGCGTGGATAAAAAACTTTAACAGTTTGATGTATAATCAAACAGCACACAATGGAAAAAAATGGTTTTGTAAACATGCCTCCAATGCTTTACATTAGAAAGAGTTTTAGAAAAACATAAGCCTGTTTGTCTTTCATATAATGGCAAGCAAGCAGTAGAGATGCCAGGCAAAGATGAAAAAGTTTATTTTAAAAACTATAAAAGGCAACTAATGGTTCCCTATGTTATATATGCTGATTTTGAAGCAGTAACCGAAAGTATTTCTTCAGCATCAAACAATCCTAAAAAATCACATACAGAAGCATATCAAAAGCATACTGATTGCAGTTCCGGGTATAAAGTTGTTTGTTGTTATGATGATCAATATTCAAAACCAGTTGTAACGTATAGAGCACCAAATGCTGTTTACAAGTTTTTAGAAAAAATGATAGAAGAAGAGGAGTGGTGCAAGAAAACTATGAATATGCATTTTAAGAAAGATTTGGTGATGTCAAGAGAAGAAGAAGCTAGATTCCAAAAATCTAAATCATGTCATATTTGCGGTCATGGTTTTGTAACAACTCTCGGAAAAGGTAACGCGGGTTATACAGTGGCATATAAAAACTTCATTAGAAAAGTCAGGGATCATTGTCATATAACTGGAAAGTATAGGGGAAGCGCTCACAATATATGTAATATAAATTTCAAACTGACTGAAAAAATACCTGTCGTGTTTCATAATTTGAGAGGTTATGATTCTCACTTTATAATGCAGCACATCGGAAAGTTTGAAAATAAAATAAATGTTATACCAAATAACATGGAAAAGTACATGGCTTTTATGTTAGGACAACGTTTGGTGTTTATTGACAGTTTTTGGTTTATGTCTCAGTCATTAGAAAATTTAGTAACAAGTTCAGTATACCTCTCAGGAATACTCTGGCGACAAGTTAGAATTAATAAAAAGAAAAGGTGTTTATCCTTATGATTACATGAACAGTTTTAAACGTTTCAAGGATACTAAGTTACCTGGCAAAGATAGCTTTTATTCTCAATTAAATGATGAGCATATTTCAGATACAGATTATGAACATGCTAAAAACATATGGAAAACATTTAAGATTAAAAATATGGGAGAATATCATGATTTGTGTCTTAAGACAGATGTGCTGTTGCTGACAGATGTTTTTGAAAACTTTAGAAAAATGTGCATTGAGTATTACAAATTAGATCCTTGTCATTACTTCAGTAGTCCTGGTTTAGCTTGGGATGCATGCCTTAAGATGACTGGTATCCAACTTGACTTATTCACTGATATTGATCAATATTTGTTTGTGGAAAACGGATTAAGAGGCGGTACGAGTTATATTGCAAATAGATATTCGCAGGCTAACAATAAATATATGAAAAACTACGACAAGAAAATAGAAAGCAAGTACATAATATATCTTGATGCTAATAACTTGTATGGGTGGGCTATTTGTCAACCGTTACCTACTGGCAACTTCAAGTGGGTTAACAAGATTGAAAAAGGAAAATCAAATTACATTGTCGAGTGTGATATCAAGTATCCTGAGAAACTGCACGACTCGCATAATGATTATCCTCTCGCTCCAGAAAGTTTAAATATACAAGATGAGTGGTTGTCAGACTATTGCAAAAATTTAAAACAAAAGTTTAATTTAGGATCTTGCAATGTTAATAAACTTGTTACGACGTTGAAAAATAAAGAAAAGTATGTCGTGCATTTTAGAAACTTAGAATTGTATAAAAAGCTCGGATTAAAGGTGATAAAAATACATCGAATACTACAGTTCGACGAATCACAGTGGTTAAAGACATACATAGACGTTAATACTGCTAAGAGAACAAACGGTAAAAATGCTTTTGAAAAGGATTTCTTCAAACTGATGAACAATTCAGTTTGTGGTAAAACTATGGAAAATTTGAGAAAAAGAATTAATGTTAAATTAACTCATGACGAGGAGGTCCTTTTAAAATATGCAGCAAGACCTTCATTTATTTCTTGTAAAATGTTTAATGAAAATTTATTTGCTATAAACAGAATAAAAGAACGATTAGTTTTAAATCGTCCTTGTTATGTCGGTATGTGTATTTTAGACCTGTCAAAATGTTTGATGTATGATTTCCATTACAACTACATTAAAAATAAATATGATAAAAAAGCTAAATTATTATTTACTGATACCGATTCCTTGTGCTATGAAATAAAAACAAAAGATCTGTATGCAGACTTTTACAAGGATAAAGAACTTTTTGATAATTGTGATTATGATCAAAAAGTAAGTTTCATTTTAATGATAATAAAAAGGTTATTGGCAAGATGAAAGATGAAACGTGTGGTATGCCTATTGTTGAATTTGTCGGACTACGAAGTAAACTATATTCGTATATGTTAGACAATGAGGTTAGTACAAAGAAATGTAAGGGTGTTAAAAAGTGTGTTGTTAAAAAACAGATAGCACATGATGATTACAAAAAGATTTTGTTTACGGCAACAGAAGCTCACCATGAGATGAAGTTATTAGATCACAAAACCATAACATAAGCAGCTATGCAATCAATAAAAAAGTTTATCAGCTTATGAAGATAAACGGTACATACTAGATAATGGGCAAGATACATTAGCATATAAGTAAAATACTCCATGGTAAAAAATGATATGCAGAGCGTTGATGAAGACTTTGCTTAATGAGATGCAAATGTTTTAGTTATTTACATTTTTTTTTTAAATAGATACTGGGGGTACTGGTAACGTTCTTACTAAGCGAAGGGTAATCAAGCAGTTTTGTGTAGTTGTGTGGGGTCTGGCAGCAAGCATGGTATCGTCATTTGACATTTGCAAATGTTTGTGTTAAGGGCAACAGGAGACAACTAATAATGGCTGATTATTTGTCGCGAGGGAGGAACTGCGTTTATACTCCCAGTATCTATACTTATGTTTACAACACCGGAACTCAAACACAAAATAGCCTTTGAAATCTCGCGAAATCTCTGATCGATCATGGCAAGTGGTGGCCACAGATGTTTTGTAATGGGAAAATAATGACTACTTGGTTATTGTAAATTACTTTAGCCGATATTTCGAAGTTGACCAACTGACCGACAGCAGAAGCATAACAGTTATACGTAAGCTCAAGGTAAACTTTGACAGACACGGTTGTCTATCGAAGCGTATCTCGGATAATGCATCGTATTACATGTCTGAGCAATTTGCAAACTTTACAAACGAGTGGAATTTTGAGCACGTGACTAGCAATCCTAGGTATCCACAGAGTAATGGACTAGCTGAAAAATGCGTACAGACGGTCAAACGAATGTTTAGGAAAGCTAAAGACAGTAACAGGGACCCATATTTAGCAATCCTCGAATACAGGACAACACCACTAAATTGTGGTGAATCTCCTTCTCAATTGTTAACGGGACGAAGGTTAGGAATTGTGCTACCATCAACTAATGAACAGTTGGAACCCAAACAAATCAACATACGTAATGTACTTACTTACTTTAAACATATTTTATTGCTTTTCTTCTATATACAAGCAAAAGGGTTGGGCCACAAGTTCTTCCAACATTAATAAAGGCCCGTACCAACAATATTGTAATTAACAGTTAACAAGATGGCAATATAATTAACATAAAATATTCAAATACATTTTTCGATGGACAAAAGAAGAAGAAAAAAGGAGAGGAGTAAATAGAATAAAGTTCTAGGAAAGATTAAACAAGAAGGAATGAGTGATGATGCTGTGGTTGTAAGATCCTGCCCCGAGAGGTTGTCATAATAGTGTATTTAATATCTAGTCGTTATCAAATCGTTTAGTATCTTTAATGTATATTTGAACATGATTAAAAATAGTGCTATTATCTTTATCTGTATAACTATCTTTTCCAAATAAAAATACACGAACGCTCAGCGGGTGAAATGGACGGGTACGGGTAGCATGAAAAAGACGAAGTCGTTCATTTAAATAAAACGGACATTGCATAAAATAATGTTCGGCGTCCTCCTTTTCATGCCAACACTTCTCACAGGTTGCGTTTTCTTTGATTTTGTTTATATACAAATCATATTTCAGGTTACTGCATTTGTTTCTTATCCGTATACAGACAATCTACGAATTCCAGAAAAATAGAAAATAGGTATTTTGGGCGGATTAAAGTATTGATTTGTAATAAAAAAATTAAAAGCAGAAAGAGAGTAGTCTGCATTCAGGTATTGTATTCCATAACGATATACACGAGGGAATAAACGAATTACTAAATAACTGCGTTCTCGTATGAATAGATACGTAATCATTTGAATTTCTTAAGTTGTAAGGGGCAACTCTTCCAACTATGTCAGGGAATAAATTTGTAAACAAATCAGGCAAATAACCAGCTTTAACATTATAAGCAATTATTAAGTTTTGGTATTTTATTCTATCTTCTAATGGTAACCACCCAATTTCGGTATATAAAGTATATAAATTACGAATAGACGTTGATCGTGTTAATCCAGTGACAATGCGAGCTACTTCATGTTGAATTTTTTCTAAAATGTCTTTTTCGTATTGTGTGCAGCCGTCCCAAATAACAGAAGCATATTCAAGTACTGGTCTCAAAAACGATAAATATATTTGGTTTAAAGCTTTACGATTGATTAAAAACTTTATTTTCCGCATCATTCCTAATATTTTAGAGGCTGAGGTAGTAATATTGGTAATATGTTCGTGCCATTTACCGTCATTTAAATGTTTAAATGTTAAACTCAAGTGTTTATGGTGTTCAACAAAATTAACTGGCATATTATTAAAAATCAACGAGGGTTGTTGTATATATCTTCTGAGAGTAAAAATAATAGCTTCAGTTTTTGTTGGATTATAATCAACAAGCCACTGTTTAGACCAAGCAGATATAATATTAAAATCGTGATTGAAGATTCCCTCAAGATCTGCAATATTAGACGAAGTACTTGCAAGAGATGTATCATCTGCAAAAATACGAGTTATACTAAGAAGATTGTCAGCAATGTCGTTGATATATATAAGAAACAATAATGGACCCAAGACTGACCCTTGAGGGACACCAGCAGATGTCCATTTAATGTTCGAGTAACTTGAACCGATAAATACCTTTTGGGTGCGTTCTGTTAAATAACTTTCGATCCATTTTAGCATATTACCATTAATACCATTTTGTCTGAGTTTAAAAAGTAGGCCTTTGTTCCATACTCGATCAAATGCCCTCGACACATCACCGAAAATTATACATGTGAATTGGTTAGCATCAATACCTTGACAAATTTGGGGATACATATCAGTCAGTTGATAAACAGTAGAATGGCCTTTTAAAAAGCCGGACTGCAGCTTATAAATAAGATTATTTGCAATGAAAACATTATACAAGTGTTTATAAACAACCCTTTCCATTAAATTACCAATACAACTTAACAACGCTATTGGTCTGTAATTGGGGCTAAGTTTGAGTTTCCTTTCTTAAAAAGTGACATTATAATTGCAAATTTCCATTTATCTGGAAATTTGCATTCAGTGAGTGATTTATTAAACAGTAATGCCAAAGGTTTAGAAATAGAGTGTTTTGTATTTTGTAAAATTGTGTGGCTTATATTGTCCTCACCAACTGCTTTATTTGGATTTAATGTAGAAATTATATCTAAAATGTCAGTTTCGTTAATTTGCATATCTGTAAAAGAATTTTGTTTTTAAGAGTACATTCTGGAAGTTGGACATTATCTCCATTCTCATGTGTTGAGGAAATAGAAACAAAATAGTTGTTTAAACAATTAGCTTTATCTATATCACTGAAATAATACTCTTCTTCGCCGTTCGAAGATGTGGTTTTCAATGGGGGAATATTTCCAGAGTTTTTATTAGACTTAACTAACTGTTTGAGTAATTTCCAGTAAAGTTTTGGATTAGACTTTCTGATATTAAATTTTCCATATTATCGACAAGCCATGGTACGACTCAGAAATAATACGATATTCACGACAGCGCGACAGACAAAAAAAAAAAAGGCAATACGAACTCAAAGAACAAAACACTGGTTAAAATACAAGCTTCTTAGAAATAAAGTAAATAACTTAAAGAAATATGCCAAAGAACAATATTTGGTCTAATTGTTACATCTTTGGAGGGAATGCATTCATTCATATACTTTAAGACAATATCAGAGAAACGATCGCATGCCTCATCCACCAAAACGGTATCAATAACATCCCGATTATTTGTGCTTATCATTTCATTCAATTTATTATAATTCTCATTTTTGTAAGACCATACCCTTCTTTTTAAAGTCGGATGTAAGACTTTAGAAAATGGAACAAATACAAACGTAATTTTGTGATCACTCACTTCAGAAGGGATGTCTATTGTTCCCGCGTTTAATGAAATAAGCGAATCAGAAATCAGAATGGGATCAATTAACGTTGCTGATGTGTTTGTAATTCTAGTGGGTTCTACTATCACATTTGAAAGGTTGATTAGGATCATAATATTTGCCAAATGCCTATTAGTAGCATTTAACTGATCTTCATTTAAGTCACCAACAATAATGATATTTTTGCATACATCTAACGCTTTTTCGATCGATATGTTTAAATTAGTCCAAAAAAGAACAGGTGTATTTAGTGGACGATAAACATTGCAAATTAAAATTTCGTTTTTATCATACATAATTTCTACCCAAACTGCGTCAGTTGGGGGGTTTTCTAATTCAGATTTGCGTTTAGCCACTAATAATTTAGAGACATACGTTAAAAGCCCGCTAGAATGCGCAGATTTATCCAAACGATAATTATAGAATCCCTCTAACTGCAAAGATTCATTACTTACATCAACTGTTAAATGTGTTTCGGTAAAACAAAGTATGTCAAAATCAAGAAGATTATGTTCTATATATTCGATTTTGTTTCGTATACTTCTAATATTGAGGTGTGCTACAGATAAACTGTGTTGTATTTCACTATTGTTTTGATCAGGTCCGGGGTTTTCAGCAACATCTCCAGACATAATAACAAGCAACAAAACAGTTGTTGCAAACGTTAAATTAAGAATGCTTCTGCCAAGAGATGTACGAGATAAATTAAGAAAAAAGCCATGAAAGCCAGAAAAGTCATTATGACAAATCGTCTAAACCATTGCACACTTTATACAAAGGTGACTCAGTTCGTGTACAATTTGAAAAACAATGGAAACCAGGCACTGTTATCGACAAACATGACGACGGATGTGAGAACAAATGATGGTGGAATTTACCGCCGGAACAGACGTTTCTTACATAAGACAAGAGATTAAATAATGCGGGACGAAAATGAACTGATACCGTTATCAAATTCCTTTGATACTGTTCACCTATCAAATCAGGACGGTACCCCAATGGTGCCCCAATCTCCAGATTCTAGACCTATTGTAAATACCTCTCCTGAGCAACCTCAACAATCAAAATACACAACCAGATCAGGAAACAATCAAAATACATAACCGGGTCAGGACGACTTACATCCCCAATAAACACTTTAGTGATCCCATGTGGCTTAAGTAATTGATTGTATTGAGATCATTAACTGTGGATTCTTGGTCAGTTCACACTTATAGCGTTAAGAGGAAATGATTATGAGATAGACTGTAGAATGATTACCTTTGTAGTAATCAGTTAGTTTATATATCTAGATGAGTTCGGAAATTGTCGGATACGATAAACTTTCTTACCTGTAAAATATCGGTAACAAAAAAAATCATTGCAACATGATAAAACGAAATTTTAAGCATAGAACACTTTTTGTAGACAGTATTATAATTTTACATTGTAATTTGAAAGTGTATTAATTGTGTTCGTTTTCGTAAAAGAGGCAGATGTAACAGTATTTGTTTATACTCTATCCTATTGGAACTTTCGCCCACTGATAAATGTTAATCTCCACTTCTATGAAAGACGTACCAACACAGCTCGTTCATTACCACACATAGTGTAGGACTGTGCGTCTTATATTAAAAGCATGCATAATTACAATAGGTCATATCCCTATCACTTTATCATTGACCCCGAACATACATGGCTTTGTATCTCGTCTATGTAAATGACGTGTATTTTATGTGCTAAATATATTTTGCTGAATATACTAACAAAGTATGCTACATCACAAACATAAACAGGTTGACAAGTGTACCGCCATAGAACGGTCAATGAGAACAAAGGTACCGTCTTAGAACGGTCAATGACAACACGGGTATCGCCTTAGAGCGGTCAATGACAACAGGGGTACCACCTTAGAACGGTCAATGACAACAATGGTACAACCATAGAACGGTCAATGACAACAAGGTACCGCCTTAGAACGGTCAATGACAACAAGGGTACCGCCTTAGATCGGTCAATGACAACAAGGGTACCGCCTTAGAACGGTCAATGACAACCAGGGTACCGCATTGGAACGGTCAATGACAACAAGGGTACCGACTTAGAACGGTCAATGACAACAAGGGTACCGCCTTAGAACGGTCAATGACAACAAGGGTATCGCTTTGGAACGGTTAATGACAACAAAGGTACCGCCTTGGAACGGTCAATGAAAACAAGGGTACCGCATTATAACGGTCAATGACAACAAGGGTACCGCCTTAGAACGGTCAATAACAACAAGGGTACCGCCTTACAACGGTCAATGACAACAAGGGTACCGCCTTAGAACGGTCAATGACAAACAATGGTTAAGGGTGCATGTCACTCTTACCACACTGTCATCCCTATTGACCGAGACATTATAAAACAGAAATCCTCGCCAGGCTTTTTTCTTTAACATACTTTGCAGTATTAATAGGCAATTTAAGCAAAGCACAAAGTTGAGCCAGCACATATAAATATAGATATAAAAATCGAACAGGAAAAGCAGCATTCAAGGACGACAGTCAACCACAAACACACACAGAAACAAAGAACAAATTTAAAGATGAATAAAAGGCCTAATAAGACACCACAAACACAAAACGGTTGACAATAGGGCTCCCGCCTTGGAACGGTCAGTGGCGAAAAGGCCGCTGGGGGTTTAAACCAGGTTATAAGGTGCACCAAACCTCAAAACAACTCAGCCCTGCCGATTATGACAGAAGAGAGGGAACAACGACAAAGAGTCCGCATCGCCGATCAGAAGAGCACAAAATATCCCTCATTATACAAAGTACAAAATTCTAGAAAGCTACAAAGCGCGTACTAAATGATTTAGCAAAAGCCAAAGAAACACGACAATAAACTTAAATGCCAATGTCTGAATGTAATATAAACAAACACATAGTGTAAGATATTTCAATAGAAACATCGTGATATCATCCTGTAAAGCTGTCGGAAACAGCCAAATAATGTCAGAAGAAATGCAAAATTGTACTTGTACCTGACAGATTAAGCTAGATCTTGTCAATTTATGACGTTTTATGAATATGACTAAATTTAGATCCATAATATATGCATATTTAAAATAGAAATATGTACTCGTAAATTTAGCTAGAGCTTGACAATGTATAGCCGTTTTATGAATATGTACCAAAATATGTACCAAATTCTGATACATTTAAAGATACATATATAACAAAATATGGTTATTTCGTTTAGTATATTTAATAGAATGTGTATACCAAAAGGTTCTACGATCCTTCTTATCAACTAAACACGGAAATGAGGTTCAATCAAATTATTCTTATGAACAGGCTCGATAAAAACGAATCTTCTACATTTGTCTCTTGTTTGTGTTTGTTGCTTCCAAGGGAACCTCTTTCAGAGGAAAAAGTCGCATGATTACACATCAGTAGTGTTCATTCTTTGGGATTATCAAACCTAATCTTGGTGACTTTAAAAAAGTCGGTGCTAGGGAGCGTAATAGGTGTTGCATATACCACTTATGTGATTCAATAAAACCGATGCTGCTACTTTTCTCTCATGTTTGGGTTTGTTGCTTACATGGGATCCCCTTTTCAGTATTTATTCACCCACAAAATACCAATTTAAAGAAACTGTTTGGTCGGAATGCCTAATGCATACACAGGGTAGGTTTTCTGGTGTTGACTGCCATATCCGAGTTCATTTAAAAATGCGAATGATTAAAGTTTTCTCACTTTAAGTAAATGTTATTTACGACAAAATAATCAATTAACGTAGTACTTTATAGTCAACTGCGCATACAACTGACACGTGAGGCGACGTCATCGGTTCATCGTCACGAAATGAACTTTTCAACAAACATATATATTTCAATATATTCGATTCATTTTCGTAGTTCCAATGATATTATATATATATCAATCAAACAAGGAAGTTATGTACTTTCTGAAACAAAGTTGTTGTTAATATTTTCCCCAAAGCAAACAGATATATCTAAATAAAAGCAATTCCCAAAACACTTGATTGATTTTTCAAAACTTCGGCTCATTTTCTCAGTTCGACGACTCGGATGTTCAAGCTAAGTATGTATATAGGTTTAACATTTATTTAAAAACAAAGAAACCGGTACTTTAATGGAAACAAATACAACTATAAACATCATGTTAAATAATATTGTGCTATAGTTTATGACAACTCTATGATTAAGTTATGTTTGTCAATTAAATATTCAGGAGATGTTTTGGATAAAATGTGCAATAAGTACTTTCCACACAATGTATAACCTTGCACATATCCTTATCACAAACAAATGTATTGCTGTTATTCAGAAAAAAACTTTGCTAAAATGCTTTGCCAAAACTGCAGTTTTGACCTGTAACAGTATTAAAGTAGCTAACCCGCCAAAAACAATCGGGCGCCGTATTACTATTTAATACCATTTGGTGATATCAACTATGCGAATCGGTGATATCACTGATTTGAATAGGTGATATCAAGCATTCAAATAGGTGATATCACCGATTCATTCTGAATGCGTGATATCACCTATTGAATGGCTGATATCATCTATTCGAATCAGCGATATCACTCATTCGAATAGGTGATATCCCCATTCAATAGGTGATATCACACTTTCGTTTAGAATTAGTGATATCACCTATTCTAATGAGTGATATCACTTGATTCGAATAGGTGATATCACTGATTCGAATTGGTGATATCACTCATTTAAATTTGAATCAGTGATATCGCCTATTCGAATGAGTGATATCACTCATCCACATATGTGATATCACTGAATTGTATTAAAAAGCAATACGGCGCCTCATAAACAACAGCCACATTTTAGGTTTAATTACACTAAATCAGCCGGATGTGCTTGCCTGGTGCAGTCGAAAGTAGTTTTGTATTAAAGAGTGATCTTTTTTTTTTTTAAACTTTTTTAATTTTTAGTTCAATTTCCTGTTATTTTTTGGCTGTAACTATATTCTAGACATGTTGCTGATATTTGAAAAGGGAGCTCATCATGTTTTTGACAGTTTTTGATATAAATTTCAGAAGTGAAAGTAGACAGGGTACGAAATTGCACGGGGTAAAAATAACTTTTACCTTTGGCCCGGTGTTAGTATACAGATGAAGAAATGTTTCTTAGAAGGTATTAAACCCCCTATTTCCTTGTTGATGTTTAATAGCAGACATGTTTATTTACATAATAAAGTAAGTTTCCCAGAATTCTAATCAGGTCTGAGTATTTAACAGGTTGTCAACATTCTAACTTTACTATGGAAGGGGCATGCAGACTTATTTACGCTTTTATAACGTTTAAAACATATGTACACCGTTTCTAAACCTACTGACGACGAGGTAAATACATAATTGAGCTTTTTCAATTAATTGAGAAAATGCAAACTCTATCGACGCAATATAAACGGCTTTAAGCAGTCAGGCCAAACCACAGAACTGCAGCGTCGAGCACATATACATTATTATATGACTTGAACACCTGGCTACAGTTTTGATACACGGTTGTGTAGTGTAATTGTTCACTTATTTGGAGGGTTAATTTCTTTAAAGCGTTTTTTTTTGTTTGTTGCAAATTTGCTTTTGTATTTACGATGAAAGAGATTTGATAATCACCAGATCTTAAGGCAGATACCATCGAAGCTTCATCGATGCCTTTAATATCACCTCTCGATGATATATTGAACATTGACAACCCTTTCTTTTCTGCTATGGTTAACACGATGAAGTATACTTCAGCCCATCAAAGCTAATTTATCTGATATTGGAGAGAGGTATAATAAGAACAATTTATGGAAAGAGAGATGATTTCTGTTTTGACATTGTTTATTGTTACCATTTAGATTGGGATGTTCTCTGAGCGAGTAACTAATTATGGGGTTTATGTTCCTCAACTTATTCGACTCAACTTATTCAACTCAACTTATTCGATTTTATAGAGCTTGTAGTTAAGTTGAGGACTTCAATATTCGTAACCATTGTATAACTAAAAAGCTACTAAATCAGGTTACCATAAACTTAGAAAGAAATCCGAAAATTGTATTATCTTAAAATTAGATATGAAAGTAGATATAACAGTCGAACAGGATATGTTGCATTCAAGGACCACACAACAGCACGGATATAATCAAACAACAACGATCAAAAAGAGTATGATAATGGACCTTTTGAAACGGCCGAAAACGACACATACGAAATATTGCAGTCTCGGTTTGATTTAGACTGTTCATGAGCGGTAGTGAAATATGCTAGCTACCGCTCACGCCCTCTATCCCCGGGTTGAGCAGAACTCAATATTCATAAAATCAATAGTACAACATTTTAACCATCCCGAAGATGGCATGCATATGGCGGTGGACATGGAGTATCTTTCTTCCCCATGTCGTACGGCGTATGGTCCCAGTATCTAATAAAATTAAATGCCCCGAAGAGCGAAATAAACATAATGGAATAGATGAATAAAAGTCAAGATAAGACATCACAAACATAAACGGGTTGAAAAAATGGCTACCACATTGGAACGGTCAGTGGCAAAATGGCCGCTGGGTGTTTAAACCAGGTTCTAGGATGCATCAATCCTCACTCTTACCATATTGCCATCCCAGTAAAACGGGACAGAGTAAATAAAGTGATATTCCCTTCAGGTTATATTCGCTGACAAACAATGCAGCATTTCAAGGCAATATAAGTATAAGGCAATATAAGTATAACATATAAAAGTAATGATCATGTACATACGAATATAAAAACAAAAGTCTAGAAAGCCACAAATTAACTACTCAATAACTTGGCAGAAGGCAGAGCGACAAGAGAACAAGCCATTACGGATACAAGATACTGCAAATAGGTCATCCACTAAACATGTAGTGAGTTGCAAAATGATAGGGTCATGACCTCTTTTGATAAACTTTTTAACATGTTTTATAATGGTTGTATGAAAGTTTGTAAATCACATCACCACAGAAGTCAGGTTGTAGTAGTCCTTGTCGCAGAAGAGTTCTTAAATTGCTTTTATATTTTAAAAGTAGATCAGGGTTACGATAATAAAGGTTTGCAAAGGGTTTTCGAAGTTTATGGTAACGATAGCCTTGCTGGAGTTAAGAAAGATAAAAATATCGGACAGGGAAAGCAGCATTCAAGGACGACAGTCAACCACAAAACACAAAAACAAACACGCAAACAGACAAACGAGAAGGCGAAAGTAATAAAAAATGCAAACGACATCACAAACACAAAAGGGTTGACAATAGGGCTACCGCCTTGGAACGGTCAGTGGCAACAAAAGCGACTGGGGTTTAAACCGGTTCTAGGGTGCACCATACCTCACACTTACCCTACTGCATCCCATTAAAACAGGACAGTGTAAATAAAGAAATCCCCGCCATGATCTAATATCTAACCAACAAGGCAGCATCAATAGGAAATATAAGTAAAACACAAATATGCTCGTGTAAATATAATACAAAAAAACCAATAGCCTAGAAAGCCACAATGAAGGTACTCAATGACTTGGCAGAGGCCAGAGCAACAAG
This sequence comes from Cyrtodaria siliqua, assembly GCA_037043455.1. Classification (NCBI taxonomy): domain Eukaryota; kingdom Metazoa; phylum Mollusca; class Bivalvia; order Adapedonta; family Hiatellidae; genus Cyrtodaria; species Cyrtodaria siliqua. Next base: position 56,177 of record JAWPHD010003710.1, on the reverse strand, counting down.
AGAATAAACCATTAAGGACACGATAAGAATGATCATAGACAAACACTCTTAGTTATACAAATATTACGAATATTAAAAGAGTGCTTTACAAATTTCTTGGCAAGTACACATTGTGTAAGTGTCTAAACTGCCGCAAGTAAAAATACTTTAATATTACAGGCCAAAAATGTAATTGTTTACTCAAGCGAAAGTTTTTTTTGAACGAGATTGTCTTTTAAAAGTAAATGCGCTAAGGTCGTATATAGTGTTGAGAAGTCATAAGTACTTGTAGATGAAACTTGCCGTGCACATTTGATCAAGAACGTAGCATTATCTACCTTTAAAAAATAAAAGTAATTAAACATTTTTCTGCGACAAAGACTATGACAACCTGACCTCTATGGTGACTTAAATTACGAACATAGTAAGCTCTGTTAGACCGTATAAAGCTCCCTCCGCATAACGCTCCCCGCGGAGCATTATGCGTATCTTACATCCGCTTAAAGCTCCACAGGAGCTTTACGCGTACCCTTCTTCCGCATAAAGCTCCCCTGTAGCTTTATGCGGAAGACATGTACATATGATTTTGAGCTAGTCGACAAACGTTCCGCATAAAGCTCCCTAACTAGATGATGATCAACATCATCGTAATAAACCAGCAAAATATCATCATCATCATCATCATCAAAAGTAGCAGTAGCAGCAGTCAGTCGTCTTTATCATCATCATCATCATCATCATCATAAACATCATCATCATCATCATCATCATCGCCATCATCATCATCATCATCATCATAATCAAAAGCAGCAGCAGCAGCAGTCAGTCTTTTTTATCATCATCATCATCATCATCATCATAAACATCATCGTCATCATCATCATCATCAAATCACTGACCAAGGTACCCAAGGTACTCGTAATACGTAAAACAAACAAGTTATAGCTATATTTAAAACTTTTATAAAGTTATATAACAAAATTGCTTCAATATATTTTAGAAGCACTTCACTGTACTGATGAAGCAATGTTATAGCAATCTGCCAGTAATTATTGTCTATACCAAATGTCCAATATTCTGTACCACGTCGATGATCGTACACTGTGCAAAATCACAACAACATCTTGAAATAATTGTTAAAATATAATAAAAAAAATAATAATATGATGATGATGATGATGATGATAATGATGATAAAGAAGAAGATGATGACAAAGAAGATGAAAAAATGAAGAAGAAGAAGAAGAAGAAGAAGAAGAAGAAGGAAGAAGAAGAAGAAGAAGAAGAAGAAGAAGAAGAAGAAGAAGAAGAAGAAGAAGAAGAAGAAGATGGTGATGGTGATGGTGATGATGAACATTATAAAAATATAAAAATATTATTATTTATTATTATTTTATTTTAATATTATTATTGATGTATTGTTCTTCTTATTATTATTTATGTCTTTTTCGTATTCAAGCTGGGGAGCTTCATGCGGATTGAGTATACATCCTCTCCGTATAAAGCTCCCCGGGGAGCGTTATTCGGAGGGAGCGTTATGGGGTGCTACAAAGCTCATTGATCAAACGTGTTAGTTGATCAAAATAGGTTATGATCATATCATTTTGCTACGCACTGCACGTTTTGTTGTTGACTCATTTACAGTTCACCACTATGCTTTCCTCTGTGAGTGTACGATGACCGGACAGATTGCGGACCCTGTGATTACATATACATACATTCTGAAAAGTATGATCACGTTTGACTTTGTCTGCAATCTTTTCTTTTCGTACCCTTATTGGTATATTTGCGTGTTGCCCTGGCTTCTGCCAAGTCACTGAGAACTTGCTTTGTGACTTTCTAGGCTTTGGACCTTTATACCTACTTTTGTTTTATATTCATATATACATGATCATCTGTTATATACTTATATTGCCTATTAATTCTGCCTAGTTCGTTAGCGGATATAACCTGGAGGGGATATCTGTATTTATATCTGTCTGTTCCGTTTTATTGAAATGGCAATAGAGTAACAGTGATGTTTGTTGCTCTAAAGAACCTGGTTTACACCCCTAGTGGCCCTTTTTTTTTACTGATTTGTTTTGTATGATTGGTTTTCTTTGACTGTGCTGTGTGCATGATTTATTTCCTAATTGACTTTATATATACTTTCACATCAAACTTCGTGAAATACATCTTTTAATAAACTGTTAAAAATATATGACATTGTTAAGCATAAAATAGATATAAATATTCAGCATTGTCGTAATGTAGGTAAAGTGCAGGTTTAAGTAATAATCTAACATCACCGATTCCTAACGACCCACTCTGTTGAGTGATGAGCTATGTGGGCTTCCTGTTTTTCAGTTTCATACCCAAGTTGGCTAGAAAACAATTGTGTTTTGGCATCAGTATAGGAAGTGATGTAATGAACTTCGCATTGCGGAACAAATCGGGACTAGGCTTCCGGGAGAGTTGAAAGATGACATGCTGAAATATCCAGCCCATAAGTGTGTGTACCATGATCTTCATTGTAATTAACGCTAGAATATTGGATAAACTAACTGCAAGAGAACATCGTATGGGCAATCCATATTGTTATATTGTTTGTTTATCTCACAGGGATCGTGTGATGAATGTCTGTTGGTTGATTGCGTTCTGTAAATGGTTAACATCCGACTTTTGCCAATGGTTAGATATTTGTAACGGAACAATTTTGGCATTTAATTTACTAGTTCTGACTGTGAAGGCGCCCGCATGCAATAATTAATAAGCAGGAACGATGAAGGATGAGAAAATATTAAAGACGACAGTAGGTGGCCATTTAAGATTGAAGGATGGGAAAATATTGAAGAAGCCAGTAGATTTTCATTTACGATAAAGGATGAAAACGAACTTGTTTGAGATGATATGTTATATTGTATCAAAACAACAACAACAGCAGTGGTTTGTTAAGTGAGTAAGAAGGCATGCCTCTCGCTTGTTTTACATGTACTAAAATAATTCACACTCCCAGTTTAAAAAGAAATATGATTCCTTTCACACCATTCAAACGCAAGGGAACCGTAGGTCCGCCTTTTGCCACGAACTAAATGAAATGAGCAAGTTTAATGTCAGTAAAGAGGACAATACACAACAAAAAGAGTGATGCAGACAGGGTTAAATACTATCAGCCTTTAAGTATATCCCTGGAAAAAGACTATGAGCGACTTTCAGCATCAAGAATAGTTTCTTTAGTCGGACTCTGGTAGGACCGAAAACAGTATAGGTTTACCAGAGTGACGTCATATACGTAGGTAATCTTGTCACATGAAAGGAGATGCATATGAAACTGATATAAGATCATACGAATATCATATGGAATTGATGCATTTAATTTTCATATGAAATTTCTTTCATATGATTCTCCTTTGATACCCTTCATATGATTTTCATTTAAAAGGATTTTATATGATTATTATATGATTATCATATGAAAGTAGGATCATATGACGCTCATATGATCTTTATATAAAATCAAATAAATGCTCATGTAAAAAAACATTGTTCTAATGAAAATCATATGCTTTTTTTCCCTTCTGATTCTGACATGAAACCATTCGTATGAGAATCGTAGGTAACAAGATTGCCTGTGTATATGCTATGGTTTAACTGAGCATGGAGCTGTAGTTTCAAAATGGCGGAGGCCGGATGAGATCAAGAGTGTTCAGTAAAGATTTGACTTCGTTTTGAAAATCATTATTATCCTTAAGTTTAGGTGTTGTTTTATTGATTACAATACCGTGATATGATCGAATCTAACACTTACTAACAACGTTGAGTTTTAAAACAACTAAATTGTAACTATGATCAATTTAGTTGTTTTAAAACGCAACATTTCAACCAGACATGCGCAAATCACCGACCGGAACAATATCAGTTACTACTATAGTAGTTAGTCGAAGTCGCCCTATACGGTGTCAGACCAGTCAGGAAGTACTTCCAGGTCATAGGGTGCTGAAATAGTTCCTTGAAAGAATCCAAAGTTTCTAGTTTGCATGTGTTTTTCCTAAGATTAGTTTCTATTCCAGATATGGGACCGTTTGCTAGCCAAATGTGTTTAATACACAGAATAAAAGTGTATTTAAGCGAACGAATGTTGTGGAACTTGTGACTGATCTCCAAATATAGCCTATATTGCATTGTGTTCAATGGGCTGATTTTCACCGGTCTGACACCATAGATGGACAAAATGCATTTGTCTTATTAATGGCCAAATCCAGTTGACTTTTCCTGTGAAAGCTTGCAGCTAAATGAGAAAAAAAAGCTGATGTTAAATTTTTGAATTTTACAACAGAACATGTTTTTTTGCAATTGAAATAGAATGTGTGTGTTTTAGGGTGGAATTTGGGGGTCCTAGTGATTTGGAGTGGCCCTAAAGCACTTTAAGTAGGCTCTCAATTGTCTTTAAGTGGATTAGTGGGAAAAGGTAATAGATCTGTCACAATTCCTACAGTAAATGGCAATTTTATTATTTTAAGGTACCGTATGAGGCTAAAATCTGAAAATGTATCGGTACTAACATTTTGACATGACGCGACTCTAGGAGGAGTCTTACTTTGTATCGAAAGCCTGAGACCTGTAAATTGTGTACGCGATGATGGGTTTTACAATCTGAAACTGAAATATACAGAAATTATGGAATTCAGCATTTATTTTAGTTTTTTGCTAAACATGGTGTAAATCCCACCCATTTTTCTTCATTAATTCAGATGAAATCACTATGCAATGGCATACAATTGTAATTTAACACAAAAAATTGGTATTTTGTTAGAAATATTGGTTTAATCCACTGAAATATATACTATTCTGGTGTTTGATTCAGTTAGTCTTTGCTGTTGCCCAAGACTGGAATGTATTAGTTGCCTTTAAAACTGCTACAGGCATATGGGGTAGGATTAGCTTTTGAGTCATTACTTCAATTTGTCTCTTTTTTCTGGCCTTTTATAGCTAAACTGTATATTTTATTGGACAATGTGCATGTAAATGTGCTCCAAAGCAGCCTTATGGTCTATTTTGTGCCTCAAAATTGTTGAATTTAACCGAATGTCTCTTTCTCCATGAAAAATGAAGAAATTTCATGCATGAGTGATTTTGATATCTACACCTCACATTATGTGTATATTTTAGTTTGGTATATAGAAGGCAGTGTTTGAAAACTTTACTTGATGGAAATATACCAAACGGTTAATTTATTTTGGCATTTTTTCTAGTTTTGTATAACGCGTCTTAAAATCCTTGATTTCTATTAGCCGAATGGTTCTTTGCATGCATGAATTGAACCGAAAAGATAATAGGTCCTTGCAAAAGCATCTGATTTTCCATTCGGTCAACCTTATTGGTCACTTAGATGTATTCGATAACTATTTTTGACAAATGACGCGACTCATTTAGGTGTCAGACCAGTCAGGAAGTACTTCCGGGTCGTAGGTTGCTGAAATAGTTCCTTGAAAGAATCCAAAGTTTCTAGTTTGCATGTGTTTTGCCCAAGATTAGTTTCTATTTCATTGTTAAATCTAACCTGAGGTTAAAGTAGTATGTCTGTTGTCATGAATAGTAAGTATTTTACTGTGTTTGTCAGGATTATTTCTTTGGAGAGTATGAGCACAGAGGTTAGGTAGAGATGTGGTTTTGACAGATGTTTATTTCAAAATACGCATGGTGTGAATGAATGACGCGAAATGATGAAAAACTGAATCGGTGTTTTTTTTCCAGATATGGGACCGTTTGCTAGCCAAATGTGTTTAATACACAGAATAAAAGTGTATTTATGCGAAGTAATGTTGTGGAACTCGTGACTGATCTCCAAATATGGCCTATATTGGATTGTGTTCAATGGGCTGATTTTCACCGGTCTGACAACGTACATCCGTACATAGAAATATGTATTGTACACTCACGTGGTAGACATGCTTGGTTTTCATTGGAATAGGGAGATAATAAAGGTCAATAAAGGAGATAGCGAGGTTATGTACACTTAAAATCGATATAAGCTAACTAGTGGGTCTTATTGCCTACTGGCCGTTCCAAGTCTTCTTTACTCTTTGTGTTGTGTATTGCCCTTTTCACTGTATAGTTAAAATAATTTGCTCTTTGTTTGTGGTAAAGTGCGGATCGACGGTGCCATTGCGTCTGGTTGCTGTGATTTCTATAGGAAATTTCTCTTTGTTTTTATTCGAGGGTTGTTATGCAAATGCTAATAGTGTTTCACACACTATAAGCTGAATAACATAATGATGCATGCAACTCGGAGTCTCCTGCGCTCGGACAGTAGGCGCATTATTTGTCTCATCTGCAAATGTTTACATCTCTCCTGCACATGCCTGCAATAAACTATCGCGTCTTGTTGCGCCTCAATTCCCAGTAAACAACATTTATTTTTGGGACGGAGTAAAACAAACAAGGTGCAATTATTTCGCCTGGTGAATGCGACGTAACGTTGTTTTGACTATCTTGTGCTTATTGCCGTATGTTGCTATAAAAAAGAGTGCATTGTTGGCAACGTCGCTATTTTAACAGTACGTATTACGGCTTTAATTTAAAAAAAACACTATTTTTAGCACAAGTACATGTACAATGTATTTACATTATTAAAGTCTGAAAAACACATAGAGCAAACACAATGTAATTTTAAGGAATGAATTCGACATTTCGATCTTTCTACGGGGTATGAACAACATTAGCTAATTTAAAGTATGTTGTGCATACCCCGTAGAAAGATCTAAATTTCTAATTCATTTTTTAAACATAACATAAGCATCGCCGATGATGGTAAGAGGACAATACTCCGATATGTCTATAGTTGTAATGATTGTTTGTCAAATCTAACATGTACATGATACTGTTTACATGTCATGGTACAAATGTTAGGAAAAGGGATAAAACGGTATTACTTATTAGGCAATCTGAGAATCCAAATCATCTTGTTGTACAACACCAGTAATTATGCTTAGAAGATGGCCTGATGTACGATCTTTTTACGATTATTTTTAAATGAACATGTGAAGGTTTTAATTTGCGAAAAAAAAGAAGGTTTTAATGGATGTAGCGTCTCCGTGGCTGAGGGGTTAACGAGGTTGCGTTGTAAACCTGCTCGCCTCTCACCGCTGCGAATTCGTATCTCATTGGGAGCTCGACTTGTAAGTGAGAAAGTGTCGATCCATACGGATGACGGGAGGCGTACAGTACTGGTTCTACCCAGGAAATGTGGGTGGTCTGCCAACACCAGAAACAATCGACCGTCATATATAACCTTACCTGTGTTGAAAATGACGTAAAAAAACATACAAACAAACAAACAAACAAACAAACAAATCGTTGATCGATGACATGAAAAGACACAATACAAACAAATGAAACAAATTCAATACACGAGACATCTCTCTCTCTCTCTCTCTTTCTCTCTCTCTCTCTCTCTCTCTCTCTCTCTCTCTCTCGTGTTTATAACAGGCGCCAGAGACGTGTTTATAATAGGCGCCAGAGACGTGTTTATAATAGTCACCAGAGACATGTTTATAATAGGCACCAGTGACGTGTTTATAACAGGCGCCCCAGACGTATTTATAATAGGCACCAGAGACGCGTTTATAATATGCACCAGTGATGTGTTTATAACAGGCGCCAGAGACGTGTTTATAATAGGCACCAGTGACGTGTTTATAATAGGCACCTGTGACGTGTTTATCATAGGCACCAGTGACGTGTTTATAATAGGCACCACTGATGTGTTTATAATAGGCACCAGTGATGTGTTTATAACAGGCACCTGTGACGTGTTTATAACAGGCATCTGTGACGTGTTTATAATAGGCACCAGTGACGTGTTTATAATAGGCACCAGTGATGTGTTTATAAAAGACACATGTGACGTGTTTATAATAGGCACCAGTGACGTGTTTATAATAGGCACCAGTGATGTGTTTATAACAGGCGCCAGAGACGTATTTATAATAAGCACCAGAGACGCGTTTATAATAGGCACCAGTGATGTGTTTATAACAGGCGCCAGAGACGTGTTTATAATAGGCACCAGTGACGTGTTTATAATAGGCACCAGTGACGTGTTTATAATAGGCACCTGTGACGTGTTTATCATAGGCACCAGTGACGTGTTTATAATAGGCACCACTGATGTGTTTATAATAGGCACCAGTGATGTGTTTATAATAGGCACCTGTAACGTGTTTATAATAGGCCCCCCTAGACGTGTTTATAATAGGCACCAGTGATGTGTTTATAAAAGACACATGTGACGTGTTTATAATAGGCACCAGTGACGTGTTTATAATAGGCACCAGTGATGTGTTTATAACAGGCGCCAGAGACGTATTTATATAAAGCACCAGAGACGCGTTTATAATAGGCACCAGTGATGTGTTTATAACAGGCGCCAGAGACGTGTTTATAACAGGCACAAGTGACGTGTTTATAATAGGCACCAGTGACGTGTTGATCATAGGCACCAGTGACGTGTTTATAATAGGAACCAGTGATGTGTTTATAAAAGACACATGTGACGTGTTTATAATAGGCACCAGTGACGTGTTTATAATAGGACCAGTGATGTGTTTATAACAGGCGCCGGAGACGTATTTATAATTATCACCAGAGACGCGTTTATAATAGGCAACAGTGATGTGTTTATAACAGGCGCCAGAGACGTGTTTATAATAGGCACCAGTGACGTGTTTATAATAGGCATCAGTGACGTGTTTATAATAGGCACCTGTGACGTGTTTATCATAGGCACCAGTGACGTGTTTATAATAGGCACCACTGATGTGTTTATAATAGGCACCAGTGATGTGTTTATAATAGGCACCTGTGACGTGTTTATAACAGGCATCTGTGACGTGTTTATAATAGGCACCAGTGACGTGTTTATTATAGGCACCAGTGATGTGTTTATAAAAGACACATGTGACGTGTTTATGTGACGTGTTTATAATAGGCACCAGTGACGTGTTTATAAAAGGCACCAGTGGTGTGTTTATAACAGGCACCAGTGATGTATTTATAACAGACACATGTGACGTGTTTATAATAGGCACCAGTGACGTGTTTAAAATAGGCACCCGTGACGTGTTTATAATAGGCACCAGTGATGTGTTTATAACAGGCACCTGTGACGTGTTTATAATAGGCACCAGCGATGTGTTTATAACAGACACATGTGACGTGTTTATAATAGGTAACAGTGACGTGTTTTAATAGGCACCAGTGATGTGTTTATAACAGACACATGTGACGTGTTTATAATAGGCACCAGTGACGTGTTTTGATCGACGGATTTAGAACCTCCAATTAATGTGATGTTGTCGAGAATTTTATATTTTAAGCATTATACCTTGGTACGTTGCGAGCATTGTTATAAGGCGAAGTGCGTGTCATATCTATATTTGTTTAATCGTATGTTTAAATTGATTGCTCTCCTTCAGTCAATAAACAAAACACAAGTTATTAATCTTAGCAAATACATTTCAAAAGCATTCTCTTTAAGTCGTGCCATGATAAATGACTGATAATCTCGCTCATCCTGACTATAATAACAATTGTTCTATAGTACTGTAATCGATTTTTTCTATATTTTTTTCTTGTCATGTTATCTCTTTTTTCCATTTTTTTTTATAAACTGGTAAAGTGTACTAATCTTGTTGTGTTTATATGAATGAAATCTATGCAATAGTTTAAGTCAATAAAATAAAAATCTCTCTCTCTCTCTCTCTCTCTCTCTCTCTCTATATATGTATATAATCAAATATTTAGTAATAGCTTTTATAAACAACTCGTTATTTATATGATAAATTCATAATACAATGAACAAAAAAAGAGTTTAGCACAACACTTTAGGGACATAGATTAAAACATGAACATTGATATAATTGTTTGAAACTTTTAAAAATTCTAATGATGTGATTTTCAAAAAAAAAAGGTGTTATTTTATTATTTTATAAGCGAAGTATCAGAATTGTGTTTGTTTGTGTGATGTTTTCATTTTCAACCCATGTAAGGTTATATATGACGGTTATATTTTCGTGGTTGAGGCAGACCACCCACTTTTCCTGGGTAGAACCAGTAGTGTACACCTCCCGCCATCCGTAAGAATCGACACTTCCTCACTTACAAGTCGAGCTCCCAGTGGGATTCGAACCCGCAGCGGTGAGAGGCGAAGGTTTACAACTCGACGTCGTTAAGCCTCAGTCACATTGCCTTTACGATCGCTTGCGATTCCCCAAGTCGTAGAGTGAAAAAATCGCGGCGAGGTCGGAGGCAATCGCAGACGTTGCAGTCACACTACGAGGTTCATTACGATCCATCGCATGACCAAAATCGGACAGCAATCCTGCGACGGTCGCAAAGATCCGTGACTTGTCGTACGAATTGCTGAGATCGCACTTGCGACCGTCTCAGATCACTTTATATATTTTGTTATAATCCCCGCAGCTGGTAGCAAAGAGATCTCAGAGGTGGCGCTACTTTAAAATCGCTCGCACGAAAAGTCGTGGACATGCACCATCTATCGTAAGACCGATCACACTGATGTGCAACTGGTAGTGCAACTGTACGCAGCTGCACAGGTGCCCAAAAATATTGAGATCATCTGCGATCACTTGCGAAAGCCTGCGAGATGTCGTGCATATAGTTGTACGACGTCTTGCAACCATTTGCGATCACTTCGGTCGCAACAAGGTTTTTGTGCATGTTCAAAAACCTTGCTGCGACCGATTTTGGTTGTACGAGTATCTGCGATCGCCTGCGACTGCATACGGCTTACCGCACGATTTTCTGCGATCTCTTGCGATTTTCTTCAGTTTCTTGATCGCAAGAAGTCGTAAGGCCAATGTGACTGGCCCTTTAACCATTCCTAAAAAAAAAATCCTCACGTTATTCCAACAAGATGACGTCATGCCACACTCAGCTAAACTTATATATTATATATTTGTCTGTGATTTGTATAGGAAATACTGAGAATAGAAAAGCTATATCTACTCGTTTGCTCTACTGGGAAATATCTCCCAGAACATTGCTCGGCCTTTTCCGTCAGTGGCGGGAATGCTAAAAATGACGTTCCGATTGTTTTACGGACGTCTTCGTCATATTCCGCCACTAGGAAATAACGATTAGGACTCACGACACTATTATCTCCCTTGAGTACTCCTGCCCTACAGATGATGGAGGTAGTCTAAAAACATAGTTCCCTTTTTCTGCTTTTTACAGGACTTTACATTGCACACATGGATTTATCTTTACCAGATGCTTAATCTACAGCATTTTAGGAAGAGATCACAGAAAATTTCATGTTGATATCAGCTTTCTAGCTAATTCTGTCTCATTTTAGACATCATGGGTCGAATCACCACATGTTGTATTTTTGTCATATTATTACGCTGAATTTTGATAGGTGTCACACAAGCAAGAAATTAAAAAAAGTTCAATCTGGTAAATATTCGTTAAAAGTTAATAGCATGCAGATATTGGATCAAGGAAGAATTTAAGCCTAAAATTGTGCTTCAAAATCTTTTTTATCTCTATGCCATGAACACAAACCTTACAATGGGACCCTATGGAAAATTAATTGTGGTGTGAGACGTTAACAAAAACTGTGAATTTACCGGTGAGAATTGCAGTGATGCTGATTTTTCCAAGAAAAGCAGGTACATGACTCTGATTGGAACTTTTCTTGAGCAAATATTAATAATCAGTTATTTTAAACATTTCAGTATGGGCTGATAACCCAGATTCTCTGTTTTTTGATAAATATTTGATGATATTGTACTCTAAAGTAGATCAGTCATCTGTAAACAACAATTTAGGATGTATGCTTTGGGATTCTGCTTATGGAAGCAAACAGAAGGATGCAGGAAGTCCCATGTATGGCAGGCAATGGATTACATATCCGGATGGTCATGTTGGATCTATTCATGCCCATAGACTCATGTATATTTGCACCACAAGGCAATATTTGCCTCGTATTCCTGGTGTTATAGATGTTTCACATTTGTGCCATAACTCACTATGCATTCGTTATTGCCATCTTTCTTTGGAACCACCAGCCATTAATTCTTGTCGAAAGAAATGTAAGAAAATTCAAACTTGCTCTGGGCATGCACATTACAGAGACTGTATATTTTGAGGTGATTTTTGATAATTATTTTTTACCCCACCCACTCATGTTAACATGTAAAAAAATAATTGTCCCCAAAAATTAGATTACATGCTTATTAAGACAGGAAAGTATCATTTAATATTATATATGGTACTTATCGCATGCTTATTTATTTATTTGTCCTGGTTACGAATGTCTGATCTTACCCTTAGTGACGCGAACCTTACGTGTCTAGCATGCCTTTTTTGTAGGTATCGGCTTGATGGATTTCATCATATTTGTTGAAATTTGCCACCCTTCTCATGAATCTGTCGCGTTTAAATTTGGGAGTTGATTGACGCTCTTTATGGTAATCGTCTCTGTCTTGTATATTTTTCAGGACCTTGACTGTTTTCGTGTTGTTGGGAATTGGAACCCCTAACACTGTCATCTTCTCCAAGTTCGCATTTGCTCTACCCTCGTTTACACGAAGACCTGCACTAAACTTGCGTGCCTTAGCATTTCTTGGGTAAGTAGTGTCTTTAGGATTTGATACATTGCATGCTCTGTTTATGCTTTCAATTTTGTTGGTGCTGCTTTTGAAGCGAGTCTTGGATAAGCTGTCTGGTCCTAACCGTAGTCCCATTATTGCATTCTTGACTAGCAGGCGGTCATTATTGTTCATTGCAAAACATTTAGCATTGCCCGGAATGAAATCCATCTTCCAGTTAAAAGGCGGCTTTCCAGAGCATACAAATGATTGTCTTGAGCAGGTTGTTCCACAACAACCTGAGTAGCATTCTAAAATTGATTGCGTGATGCCAGGTGAGTATTTGTTCATTTTCTCTAAGTCTCCATCACATGCAGAATGCAGACTTGAAAATTCTAAATTAACTCGGTGGGACATATCACGCGCAAAGCGACTCTGTAGGTAAGTTCGGTGTTTCTTTGTAGTACCCATGAACATTTCTTCGCTAAAAGATGTGGATTTCAGTCGGTTGAGGAGGAAACACATGTGTGTATGATGTCATAATTCCGCCAAACCTTTTATTGTCAATTTTAAGCATGTCATTATATTTGGCGTACTTTTTTTACAGAAGATCATACAGTCCTTACGTATTGTTATGCATACTTTTGTATATCATTTGTTAGCCTTGTTTTGTGTTTTCTTTGTAGAAACTGATGGGAGAACAGGATGGAAGATTAATTTTGCATAAAAAAAAAATATATATAAAAAAAAGGCTGTTTATATGTATTCACAGCTTTGGAAATTGAATTTTGATCGATAACCACCAATACTATCATTTCCCTGCAAATTTATTCATTTTTGTCAAAAATTAATATGCTTAGCATCTTATTTTAAGACAATGTTGCACTTGTTCTTGTATCTGTGAAAGTTTTAGACAAGTAAGGACAAAACTGACCAAGTTATTAAGAAATCCCTTCAGTGTATGTATAGGTATTTTAAGGTATCTTCATATTGCAGGAATAAACTGAATTTTACAGGATACCACGTTTCACTAAAAATTGAATATTTTCAGAACCAAAACAAGTATAAATATAATTTTAGCTTTATTTTACAGCTATTGGATTGTCATTCAATCACACGTATCAATGAAGAGAGACTTATTTGAAAAAATGCAAACATTTAGGCGAAGGATCGATAATTTTGTCAGAAAATCAGATTTCGAGGGTGACCCTTATTTTGATTTAATCATTTTCAGCATTTTTCTCAATATTTTTTTTTTTAACCCATTTTCATGCTATTTTCATACAAAGAGAAACCTTTTCATGTATTTCTGAGAGTTTCAGACATATATGAGCACAAATAACCAAGAAAATGCAAAATCCCTACCATCACTGCAGATTTTCAGTTTTCAAAATATTAAAGGTACTCTGCCTAAATTTTGACCGTTACCCTGGGTCACTAAAATTTGAATAATTTTAGAACCATTGAAAATGGAATCAAACGTTTTGCATTGTTTAGCTTGAAATTGATTTCTATACAATTTGTATTATTATTGAAGTGCTGATTTGAAAAAAAAATCTCCTTAAGGACTCACGACACTATTATCTCCCTTGAGTACTCCTGCCCTACAGATGATGGAGGTAGTCTAAAAACATAGTTCCCTTTTTCTGCTTTTTACAGGACTTTACATTGCACACATGGATTTATCTTTACCAGATGCTTAATCTACAGCATTTTAGGAAGAGATCACAGAAAATTTCATGTTGATATCAGCTTTCTAGCTAATTCTGTCTCATTTTAGACATCATGGGTCGAATCACCACATGTTGTATTTTTGTCATATTATTACGCTGAATTTTGATAGGTGTCACACAAGCAAGAAATTAAAAAAAGTTCAATCTGGTAAATATTCGTTAAAAGTTAATAGCATGCAGATATTGGATCAAGGAAGAATTTAAGCCTAAAATTGTGCTTCAAAATCTTTTTTATCTCTATGCCATGAACACAAACCTTACAATGGGACCCTATGGAAAATTAATTGTGGTGTGAGACGTTAACAAAAACTGTGAATTTACCGGTGAGAATTGCAGTGATGCTGATTTTTCCAAGAAAAGCAGGTACATGACTCTGATTGGAACTTTTCTTGAGCAAATATTAATAATCAGTTATTTTAAACATTTCAGTATGGGCTGATAACCCAGATTCTCTGTTTTTTGATAAATATTTGATGATATTGTACTCTAAAGTAGATCAGTCATCTGTAAACAACAATTTAGGATGTATGCTTTGGGATTCTGCTTATGGAAGCAAACAGAAGGATGCAGGAAGTCCCATGTATGGCAGGCAATGGATTACATATCCGGATGGTCATGTTGGATCTATTCATGCCCATAGACTCATGTATATTTGCACCACAAGGCAATATTTGCCTCGTATTCCTGGTGTTATAGATGTTTCACATTTGTGCCATAACTCACTATGCATTCGTTATTGCCATCTTTCTTTGGAACCACCAGCCATTAATTCTTGTCGAAAGAAATGTAAGAAAATTCAAACTTGCTCTGGGCATGCACATTACAGAGACTGTATATTTTGAGGTGATTTTTGATAATTATTTTTTACCCCACCCACTCATGTTAACATGTAAAAAAATAATTGTCCCCAAAAATTAGATTACATGCTTATTAAGACAGGAAAGTATCATTTAATATTATATATGGTACTTATCGCATGCTTATTTATTTATTTGTCCTGGTTACGAATGTCTGATCTTACCCTTAGTGACGCGAACCTTACGTGTCTAGCATGCCTTTTTTGTAGGTATCGGCTTGATGGATTTCATCATATTTGTTGAAATTTGCCACCCTTCTCATGAATCTGTCGCGTTTAAATTTGGGAGTTGATTGACGCTCTTTATGGTAATCGTCTCTGTCTTGTATATTTTTCAGGACCTTGACTGTTTTCGTGTTGTTGGGAATTGGAACCCCTAACACTGTCATCTTCTCCAAGTTCGCATTTGCTCTACCCTCGTTTACACGAAGACCTGCACTAAACTTGCGTGCCTTAGCATTTCTTGGGTAAGTAGTGTCTTTAGGATTTGATACATTGCATGCTCTGTTTATGCTTTCAATTTTGTTGGTGCTGCTTTTGAAGCGAGTCTTGGATAAGCTGTCTGGTCCTAACCGTAGTCCCATTATTGCATTCTTGACTAGCAGGCGGTCATTATTGTTCATTGCAAAACATTTAGCATTGCCCGGAATGAAATCCATCTTCCAGTTAAAAGGCGGCTTTCCAGAGCATACAAATGATTGTCTTGAGCAGGTTGTTCCACAACAACCTGAGTAGCATTCTAAAATTGATTGCGTGATGCCAGGTGAGTATTTGTTCATTTTCTCTAAGTCTCCATCACATGCAGAATGCAGACTTGAAAATTCTAAATTAACTCGGTGGGACATATCACGCGCAAAGCGACTCTGTAGGTAAGTTCGGTGTTTCTTTGTAGTACCCATGAACATTTCTTCGCTAAAAGATGTGGATTTCAGTCGGTTGAGGAGGAAACACATGTGTGTATGATGTCATAATTCCGCCAAACCTTTTATTGTCAATTTTAAGCATGTCATTATATTTGGCGTACTTTTTTTTACAGAAGATCATACAGTCCTTACGTATTGTTATGCATACTTTTGTATATCATTTGTTAGCCTTGTTTTGTGTTTTCTTTGTAGAAACTGATGGGAGAACAGGATGGAAGATTAATTTTGCATAAAAAAAAAATATATATAAAAAAAAGGCTGTTTATATGTATTCACAGCTTTGGAAATTGAATTTTGATCGATAACCACCAATACTATCATTTCCCTGCAAATTTATTCATTTTTGTCAAAAATGAATATGCTTAGCATCTTATTTTAAGACAATGTTGCACTTGTTCTTGTATCTGTGAAAGTTTTAGACAAGTAAGGACAAAACTGACCAAGTTATTAAGAAATCCCTTCAGTGTATGTATAGGTATTTTAAGGTATCTTCATATTGCAGGAATAAACTGAATTTTACAGGATACCACGTTTCACTAAAAATTGAATATTTTCAGAACCAAAACAAGTATAAATATAATTTTAGCTTTATTTTACAGCTATTGGATTGTCATTCAATCACACGTATCAATGAAGAGAGACTTATTTGAAAAAATGCAAACATTTAGGCGAAGGATCGATAATTTTGTCAGAAAATCAGATTTCGAGGGTGACCCTTATTTTGATTTAATCATTTTCAGCATTTTTCTCAATTTTTTTTTTTTTAACCCATTTTCATGCTATTTTCATACAAAGAGAAACCTTTTCATGTATTTCTGAGAGTTTCAGACATATATGAGCACAAATAACCAAGAAAATGCAAAATCCCTACCATCACTGCAGATTTTCAGTTTTCAAAATATTAAAGGTACTCTGCCTAAATTTTGACCGTTACCCTGGGTCACTAAAATTTGAATAATTTTAGAACCATTGAAAATGGAATCAAACGTTTTGCATTGTTTAGCTTGAAATTGATTTCTATACAATTTGTATTATTATTGAAGTGCTGATTTGAAAAAAAAATCTCCTTAAGGACTCACGACACTATTATCTCCCTTGAGTACTCCTGCCCTACAGATGATGGAGGTAGTCTAAAAACATAGTTCCCTTTTTCTGCTTTTTACAGGACTTTACATTGCACACATGGATTTATCTTTACCAGATGCTTAATCTACAGCATTTTAGGAAGAGATCACAGAAAATTTCATGTTGATATCAGCTTTCTAGCTAATTCTGTCTCATTTTAGACATCATGGGTCGAATCACCACATGTTGTATTTTTGTCATATTATTACGCTGAATTTTGATAGGTGTCACACAAGCAAGAAATTAAAAAAAGTTCAATCTGGTAAATATTCGTTAAAAGTTAATAGCATGCAGATATTGGATCAAGGAAGAATTTAAGCCTAAAATTGTGCTTCAAAATCTTTTTTATCTCTATGCCATGAACACAAACCTTACAATGGGACCCTATGGAAAATTAATTGTGGTGTGAGACGTTAACAAAAACTGTGAATTTACCGGTGAGAATTGCAGTGATGCTGATTTTTCCAAGAAAAGCAGGTACATGACTCTGATTGGAACTTTTCTTGAGCAAATATTAATAATCAGTTATTTTAAACATTTCAGTATGGGCTGATAACCCAGATTCTCTGTTTTTTGATAAATATTTGATGATATTGTACTCTAAAGTAGATCAGTCATCTGTAAACAACAATTTAGGATGTATGCTTTGGGATTCTGCTTATGGAAGCAAACAGAAGGATGCAGGAAGTCCCATGTATGGCAGGCAATGGATTACATATCCGGATGGTCATGTTGGATCTATTCATGCCCATAGACTCATGTATATTTGCACCACAAGGCAATATTTGCCTCGTATTCCTGGTGTTATAGATGTTTCACATTTGTGCCATAACTCACTATGCATTCGTTATTGCCATCTTTCTTTGGAACCACCAGCCATTAATTCTTGTCGAAAGAAATGTAAGAAAATTCAAACTTGCTCTGGGCATGCACATTACAGAGACTGTATATTTTGAGGTGATTTTTGATAATTATTTTTTACCCCACCCACTCATGTTAACATGTAAAAAAATAATTGTCCCCAAAAATTAGATTACATGCTTATTAAGACAGGAAAGTATCATTTAATATTATATATGGTACTTATCGCATGCTTATTTATTTATTTGTCCTGGTTACGAATGTCTGATCTTACCCTTAGTGACGCGAACCTTACGTGTCTAGCATGCCTTTTTTGTAGGTATCGGCTTGATGGATTTCATCATATTTGTTGAAATTTGCCTCCCTTCTCATGAATCTGTCGCGTTTAAATTTGGGAGTTGATTGACGCTCTTTATGGTAATCGTCTCTGTCTTGTATATTTTTCAGGACCTTGACTGTTTTCGTGTTGTTGGGAATTGGAACCCCTAACACTGTCATCTTCTCCAAGTTCGCATTTGCTCTACCCTCGTTTACACGAAGACCTGCACTAAACTTGCGTGCCTTAACATTTCTTGGGTAAGTAGTGTCTTTAGGATTTGATACATTGCATGCTCTGTTTATGCTTTCAATTTTGTTGGTGCTGCTTTTGAAGCGAGTCTTGGATAAGCTGTCTGGTCCTAACCGTAGTCCCATTATTGCATTCTTGACTAGCAGGCGGTCATTATTGTTCATTGCAAAACATTTAGCATTGCCCGGAATGAAATCCATCTTCCAGTTAAAAGGCGGCTTTCCAGAGCATACAAATGATTGTCTTGAGCAGGTTGTTCCACAACAACCTGAGTAGCATTCTAAAATTGATTGCGTGATGCCAGGTGAGTATTTGTTCATTTTCTCTAAGTCTCCATCACATGCAGAATGCAGACTTGAAAATTCTAAATTAACTCGGTGGGACATATCACGCGCAAAGCGACTCTGTAGGTAAGTTCGGTGTTTCTTTGTAGTACCCATGAACATTTCTTCGCTAAAAGATGTGGATTTCAGTCGGTTGAGGAGGAAACACATGTGTGTATGATGTCATAATTCCGCCAAACCTTTTATTGTCAATTTTAAGCATGTCATTATATTTGGCGTACTTTTTTTACAGAAGATCATACAGTCCTTACGTATTGTTATGCATACTTTTGTATATCATTTGTTAGCCTTGTTTTGTGTTTTCTTTGTAGAAACTGATGGGAGAACAGGATGGAAGATTAATTTTGCATAAAAAAAAAATATATATAAAAAAAAGGCTGTTTATATGTATTCACAGCTTTGGAAATTGAATTTTGATCGATAACCACCAATACTATCATTTCCCTGCAAATTTATTCATTTTTGTCAAAAATGAATATGCTTAGCATCTTATTTTAAGACAATGTTGCACTTGTTCTTGTATCTGTGAAAGTTTTAGACAAGTAAGGACAAAACTGACCAAGTTATTAAGAAATCCCTTCAGTGTATGTATAGGTATTTTAAGGTATCTTCATATTGCAGGAATAAACTGAATTTTACAGGATACCACGTTTCACTAAAAATTGAATATTTTCAGAACCAAAACAAGTATAAATATAATTTTAGCTTTATTTTACAGCTATTGGATTGTCATTCAATCACACGTATCAATGAAGAGAGACTTATTTGAAAAAATGCAAACATTTAGGCGAAGGATCGATAATTTTGTCAGAAAATCAGATTTCGAGGGTGACCCTTATTTTGATTTAATCATTTTCAGCATTTTTCTCAATATTTTTTTTTTTAACCCATTTTCATGCTATTTTCATACAAAGAGAAACCTTTTCATGTATTTCTGAGAGTTTCAGACATATATGAGCACAAATAACCAAGAAAATGCAAAATCCCTACCATCACTGCAGATTTTCAGTTTTCAAAATATTAAAGGTACTCTGCCTAAATTTTGACCGTTACCCTGGGTCACTAAAATTTGAATAATTTTAGAACCATTGAAAATGGAATCAAACGTTTTGCATTGTTTAGCT
Source organism: Cyrtodaria siliqua (assembly GCA_037043455.1). Classification (NCBI taxonomy): domain Eukaryota; kingdom Metazoa; phylum Mollusca; class Bivalvia; order Adapedonta; family Hiatellidae; genus Cyrtodaria; species Cyrtodaria siliqua. The sequence goes on along the minus strand of JAWPHD010003710.1, from coordinate 36,071 downwards.
TGAAATTGATTTCTATACAATTTGTATTATTATTGAAGTGCTGATTTGAAAAAAAAATCTCCTTAAGGACTCACGACACTATTATCTCCCTTGAGTACTCCTGCCCTACAGATGATGGAGGTAGTCTAAAAACATAGTTCCCTTTTTCTGCTTTTTACAGGACTTTACATTGCACACATGGATTTATCTTTACCAGATGCTTAATCTACAGCATTTTAGGAAGAGATCACAGAAAATTTCATGTTGATATCAGCTTTCTAGCTAATTCTGTCTCATTTTAGACATCATGGGTCGAATCACCACATGTTGTATTTTTGTCATATTATTACGCTGAATTTTGATAGGTGTCACACAAGCAAGAAATTAAAAAAAGTTCAATCTGGTAAATATTCGTTAAAAGTTAATAGCATGCAGATATTGGATCAAGGAAGAATTTAAGCCTAAAATTGTGCTTCAAAATCTTTTTTATCTCTATGCCATGAACACAAACCTTACAATGGGACCCTATGGAAAATTAATTGTGGTGTGAGACGATTACGGAAATTAACGAAGAGTTCCGGTTCCACTTGTTTTTGTATGAGTAACGTCGTCTTGGATGACGCAACGTCGTCCTGGCGTTCTCGTGCAAACTGGTGAAAAAAGGCGTGAATCATTAGAAATATTAATAAAATATCATTTTAAATTATGTAATATATAGTTTAATAACCAGTGTTTTTTGAGATACTGAAAATATCTCCCTCGGTAGAGAAATGGCCCCGATATAAGAACTCGGGCTCCGCACTCGTTCTTATATCGGGGCCATTTCTCTACCTCGGGAGATATTTCCCGTATCTCAAAAACACTGGTTATTAAACTCTATATCTTGCTGAAATAACGTGTCTATCTTCTTGAAATAACGTGAGGTCGGAACTTTCTTATGAACGGTTTAAAGGGTTGGACATAACCAGGTACTTTTGTTTTCTACCCGTGTGACTTTAATTGAACACTATACCCCATATTTAGGAATGTTGAGACAATCAATATTTGCAATTCATAATTAATATCTTTCTTTTTCAAAATATGCGCTTATTATTATAAATTACTTTAGCAATACAACTTAACCCATGTGTAGGGTTTTGGTAACAACCGTTCGCTCCAAGAGTGTTTGGAAGGAAATTTATACGTAATTGCATATTGTTTTAAGTAATGAGACACGTTTGGTTGGTATAATATATGTTATGTGTAATCAAGCCCTGTACCAAGTGACGTTTTAAATTAAAAAGATATTCGGATGAACTGTGTTTGGATGTAAGGTTTTCCTCAGGCATTTTATTTTAGATAGTTTAATTCCTTTTTTCCGATTTAAGTAGTAATTGGATGTGTTCTACCATGAACACCGACCTTATTTGCAGAGTCAGTTGCTGTTCGTGATCTCACAAAATGACATGTGACACAATTTTCGCGAAGACATAGAATAATTATTTCTGAATTGTTTGTGTGACACATTGTCCCAATGATGCCGAATTTAATTAGGCCCTCAAGGAACATAGGCTTGTTATATATCAAAAGAAAGAAAACAAACTCCTCCTTAATGAACCGTTAGCATTAATGTACAACTTGGCACAGTTTTATATAAAGTATACGCAAAGATACATACACTTCTCAAAACTGCTAACTACACCGCTCACGTTTTGGGTTATATATATCGATGGGTTGAATGTTTTTCAATAAAATAGAAAGGAAATACCAATTCAATCATTTTTACATCATTTCATTTTATTTTTTTCATGGGCAATGCTAGAACTAAACCACAATAAGCAATTACAAACGACCCATGTAAACACTAAAGTCACACTTTTCCCATATCTACATGTAGATATGGGAAAAGTGTGACTTTAGTGTTTAATTACAAACGACCCATGTAAACACTAAAGTCACACTTTTCCCATATCTACATGTAGATATGGGAAAAGTGTGACTTTAGTGTTTACATGGGTCGTTTGTAATTGTAGATATGGGAAAAGTGTGACTTTAGTGTTTACATGGGTCGTTTGTAATTGCTTATTGTGGTTTAGTTCTAGCATTGCCCATGAAAAAAATAAAATGAAATGATGTAAAAATGATTGAATTGGTATTTCCTTTTTATTTTATTGAAAAACATTCAACCCATCGATATATATAACCCAAAACGTGAGCGGTGTAGTTAGCAGTTTTGAGAAGTGTATCTATACTATTAAGAAGTTGTGCATTTTTCTCCGCAACACGCTGACTGGTTGTATGTCTTTATATAGTTCTGCTTAAACGCATGATATTATGCTCTAACAATAGGTACATTATAAGAATATTTCATGTATGCGGACAAGATCGGGAATTCCAACACGAGGTATATTTTTTTTTATCGGAACCGAGGCCCTAAACTGGATACCCATGATTGATTCTATTTCTTGCATATCATTTTCGTTCTGAGCATTGGCTTCGCCAATTACTCACGTTTTGCATTTTTAGTCATGCAACTGTCATTGTTGATGTCAGCGCGCGACTTTTATCTCCCCCATGCAGCACCCTTATCCGGTATGGAAGAAAACACCGACACTGATATTCATCGTACTGTTTCAGTATATCGAGGGTGCTTGGTAGTAGACTCGAACTATTGAACTCAGACTAAAATGTTGAGCTGAAAAGGGACTTCAAAACGATTTTTGATGAATACAACCAGAGACAATCTGCACAAACGTGTTCAGAGTGTCTCTGATATAACGGAGTGTATTTCCTTAGTCTTTGCTCAAATTCAAGATGTCTGTCGGATTCTTAGATTCTACATATTTATGTATATTTATAATCATTAGTCCTGGCTTCTCAGAAATTCGATATTGTTACACATCTACGATCACCCAAGTAAATTCAGTATTCTACCAAACATGAGAAGTTAAGTGCGATATTTTTTTATCCATACCGTTGATAATTTGCTATCTGCGATAAAAATAATAGATTTACAGTGTGTCATGATACCACGAAAGTTCATTCATTACATCGAGGGGTCAGCGCAAAACTGTTGTAAATACATATGAATAAAGAAGGAGATACACTAGAACTGAACCCTCCGCATGTTCATTGCTATTTGGCTGCCGTATAAGAACCACGAGAAATATAGTCCTATAGAAACCACAGCCCTCAAACGCAATGGTACCGTAAGCCCGCACTGTACCACAAAGAGTCAATTGAAAATACAATGAAAAGGACAATACACAACACAAAGAGCGATTAAGACAGTGTTATCGACTGAAACAGACATTAGGCAATAATGCCTACTGTTAGTTTAAATCGAGTGTATGTGTACACAACCTCGCTATCATCCTATTTTCAGTGCCCAAATTGAAAAGACAGTGTAAATAAATACATATTCCATCAATTTGAAATCTCTATTAAGAGAAATAAGACTTCACAATTTATTTTGAAAATCATGACACATACATGGTCGGTCAAGTTATATTTTAATTTAAACGAGCCTTTTTGAGGGTTAAAACTTAAAATAATGCATAAGGAGTATGCGCGATGTTTATGGAATGTGGACGCGTTAAAGGTTCCGTTTATTACAGGACGTATTGCCCAAATTAATGAAGCTGAATAATTAAGATGAACATTTAACCGACACCTTTAAAGCAAACGCCATGTGATGACAAACACGAACTAACATAGACAACGCTGAATATCAGAGTTAGTCATTACGTTGTCCGAGTATTCACTTTCATACCCCATCCAACCCCGTCTCCAAGGAGAAAACGGGGTTAGCTGGGATAAGGAATGAACCCTTAATTTCGGTTTAGAAAGCTTGCATATTATAAAATTAAAACATTGAAAAAAAAAAAAGGTAATTTACCTATTTGTTTTATAAGGTTATCGCATTTTTTCAGTAGAAAATGTTTTTAAACGTGTTTTATTGCCGAAATATCCGTTATAAAATCCTGCTAATATAAGCTTTCCGATCGCTTACTGGAATTAAGGCGGGACCACGTAATGTGTTTTACCTCTTAAAATAGCAGATTACGCTGATTTAACAAAATCACAAATTAACATGTTCTTTAATGATTTGTTATGAGTTGTTGGTATATAATGCGCAGTTTGTGAATGCTTTATGCAAAGTAGGAATCCGTGTTGAGATTTGAAAAGGAAAATTAATATGTAATCGAGTTATGCCATTTACATTTGTTTGGATAAGCAACCCGTCTCAACATGCAGTTAAAATTGTTTTTTATTTCTGAAATAATGTTTCAGATATTCACGTGACATTTGTAACTTTAAAAAATCAGCTAAATTAGCTTATTAACACAATAACTCATCGAAAACTAAGTGCATTTCCGAAAAGAACATTCGACATCAGATTCCCGTAATTTTAGTGTTGACTGTTTAGAACCTCTTTCATGAACACTTTGCAAAACACAACATCTGATCCAACACAAATACCATCACTAAGGCGATCCATAGTTTTAGTTTAAAAATTCCATTTTTAGATGGACAACTTTTGGTATTTATATATCGTGTGTACTTTATATGGTACAGTTCTGTGAACATTTCATTTCCGGTATATTGACATCCGCATCATTGGGGGGATATTGTAGCGTTTATATTAAATGACACACCGTCTTGAAAATGGCAGAATGACAACGATATTAAATATTCCTTTATTAATAACAGTTTGGTTTGCTTGTTTAAATTAGATCACTTTTTCATATTTCGAACTGGTCAATTATCTGTACAATTATAATAGTTGCCTTACTTAAACAAATTGAGCAAAATAACAGTTCAACGGAAAGCTTCACTATTTAATCCCTTGATTTTTAAGTAGCTAAATGTTGATAAATTTTGCTTAAAAGAAGTTTATAAAAAGAACAATTAAAACAATAAAACACAAATATGTATAATCCCATGTATCTATTCATTATACATATTTTGAATGTATTCTCGTCAAAATCAATGAATATTTGAGAGTAGAGTTTGAAAGAAAATAAAAGGTGTCACATGATATTTTGGCTAGATTTCCTATATGTTTGTCATATCTATTTATGTGATAAATAATATTTATTACTTACTGGTCCTTTGGGATCATCAAACCCAATCTGTGCGGTGTTAAGGTAGATTACTGCTTAAGGTCTAATTACACTAAATCAACACGATGTGCTCGCCTGGTGCATCGAAAGTAGTTCTGTATTAAAGAGTGCTAATCTTTTTTCTTTAAAACTTTTTTTAGTGCAGTTTCCTATTATTTTTTGGCTGTAACTGTATTCTGGACATGTTGTTGATATTTGAAAATGCAGCTCATCATGTTTTTGACAGTTTTTGATATAAATTTGAGAAGTGAAAGTAGACAGGGTATGAAATTGCAAGGGGTAAAAAATAGTGTTGACCTTTGACCCGGTGTTAGTATACACCTGAAGAAATGTTTCTTAGACGGTATTAAACCCCCTATTTCCTGGTTGATGTTTAATAGCAGACATGTTTATGTGCATGATAAAGTAAGTTTCCCAGAATTCTAACGAGGTTTGAGTTTTTAACAGGTTGTCAACATTCTAACTTTACTATGGAAGGGCAATGGAGACTCATTTACGCTATTATAACCTTAAGCTGGTGCTAGTGGGATTGAGAAGTGTGTCACCTTATATTACCTCCCATGAACAGACTCAATAAAACCGAGGCCTCTACTTTCTCCGTTGTTTGTGTTTGTTGCTTCCAAAGGATACACTTTTCAGTATTTGTTGATAGAACATTTACAGTAAATAATACAGGAATGTCACCTTATATTACCTCCCATGAACAGACTCAGTAAAACCGAGGCCCCTACTTTCTCCGTTGTTTGTGCTTGTTGCTTCCAAAGGATACACTTTTCAGTATTTGTTGATAGAACATTTACAGTAAATAATACAGGAATAGATTGATGTTAGAAAACGTTAGATTTCGCTATATCTGTATTTATTTCTATGCTTGATACATTGTATAAAATATATAAAATCAACATTATTGCAAAAAGGTGAACTATGCTTTCCTCTTTGACTGTGCGATGACCGGACCGATTGCAGACCCTATGGTGACGTCCACCTAAATCCTCGTAGGACAGTAGCGTTTGGTGTTTGTCTTACACCTTGTCTTGTCGTACCTTAACGGTTTGTTCCCTTGTTGCTATGGCTTCTGTCAAGTCAATGAGTACTTGCTTTGAGACATTTTAGATTTTTGTTTTTTATATTACAAATACATAGAGGATATTTGTTGGTTTGGAGTGAATATAGGATTTAATTTCATCGAGGGAGATATAATTTGGACAACCCCTGGTGCCACTTTTGACCATAGCAAGGCGGTAACCCTGATGCCACTTATTTAAATATCGTATGTATAGTTTACTTTATTTTAATTATCATCTGTTTGTGTAAATACCAAAGTCTAGCAGGAAATGTAGCATTCAAGTACCACAGTCAACCAAACACAACCGTATATAAATAAACAATAATTACAAAACTAAATAAAAGGCAAAATATGGCATCACACATTTAAAGGGTTGACAGTATACCGCATTGGAACTGTCAGTGGCAAAACTGGCCGCCTGTGGTTTAAACCAACCCAAATCTCACTCATCCCAATAAAATGATCAGTATAATACATAGATTATTATGTATATATGAATATAAAAACAAAAGCATAAAAAATATGAAAGGAGAAATTTTAAAATCGTCGAACACGATAAATATAAAAAAGATTGCGGTCTCGGTTTGCTTGAAGCTGTTCACGAACGGTAGTGAGAAGTGATTGCTACCATTCACGCCCTCTAGCCTCGGGTTGAGCAGAACTAAATATTTAAAACGCCAATAGTACAGAAATCTGAGCCATCCCGATGATGGTATACATTTGACGGTGAACATGGAACCTTCAATACGGTATTTCCATGGCCAGCGGCGTATTGTCCCAGTTTCAAACAAAACGCGTTGCCCTAAACGAGATCACAATGGGCAAAATAAACAAAATGGAATTTATCTGGGAGCAGAGGTTATGAAGCCTGCGTATCAAAAGTAAGAGTCGAAAGACTGAATTAAAAAGCAGGCAACATATCCTAAGGGTGATTAAACAATACTCAGAACCTGTAAAGGCTGGAGTAGTGGAACCACCTAATCGAAATTCAAGTAAGGAACCAAAAGTATTTGAGAAGATACCACCGATATCTGTAAATATCGGGCTCAGCGATATATAAAAATAGGAATGAGTAACATCACGGGGAGACGTTTTACCGCCGCCACACTGCACAGGCAAGGCTACTGTGATATAAAAAAAAAGTTTGAAAAAGAAATTTGGAAAGTCACAAAGCAATTATTCATTGACTTGACAGAGGCCAAAGCAACAAGAGAATATGTCATTAAGGGTACGTCAAGACAAGATTTAAGGCAACCTTAAAACACTTCCATTTTTGAGGATTTAGGAAGACGCCATCCTAGAGGCCACATTCTGTCTGGTCATCGCACAATAAAGGGGAAAGCAAAGTGGCATTGTTTAAATCGGGTATACTTATATTGTTATTGGAGCAGATTGAATGCCTTTTTTATCCAAAGAAAAAAGAAAAAAGAAATATCGGTATTCAAATCTGATGAGGCGACTTAAGGAATTTCTCCCTCCGAAAACAATCCTGTATCCGTCTTAAACGTTTTTTCGATACGTCAGTCACATCTGGAGAAGTAATACTCGATACTTCAGTCACATCTGGAGGTCATATCTGGAGAAGTAATACTTGATAAGTCAGTCACATCTGGAGGTCATATCTGGAGAAGTAATACTCGATACTTCAGTCACTGGAGAAGTAATACTCGATAAGTCAGTCACATCTGGAGGTCATATCTGGAGAAGTAATACTCTATAAGTCAGTCACATCTGGAGGTCATATCTGGAGAAGTAATACTCGATACTTCAGTCACTGGAGAAGTAATACTCGATAAGTCAGTCACATCTGGAGGTCATATCTGGAGAAGTAATAGTCGATACTTCAGTCACATCTGGAGGTCATATCTGGAGAAGTAATACTCTATAAGTCAGTCACATCTGGAGAAGTAATACTCGATACTTCAGTCACATCTCGAGAAGTAATACATTTAATAATATTCGCGAATTGTATTGGCAACACGCTTAAATCTCTTAAGTCGAACCCAAACTTTCTTAATAATGTGCAAAGTTTAAGTACCAATAAAGATCTTAAATGTAGTCTCAATTAATCTATACAGTCTTATTTTTCTTCCCATTCTTTAACGGCAAATGTGCACATAAACCATGATTTTACTTTAAATAATTGAATCACTGACCTAAATGCGCCATATGCCTGTTTAAAGAGAAATCTTAGAGAGAAAACTGAAAGGTTTAATATTATAAAAAAAAAAAATCGTAGTTTTTCCTTCAACTGTTTTAAAGGTTTTATAGATCCGTTGCACCGTAATATTATTTGCAAATTAGTACTGGTAAAATCGCCTTTTGAACACAGCGCAATAATTTAAGTTTCGCATAAGTTAAATTCGTTTGCTTTTAAAGGCAGAATATGCTTTTTAACACATAAACTGAAACAGTTGACGAAGCATTTGGAAGCGTTACAAATAAGCTGAATAAAATTAGACTGTACACATTATGCCGAATAAATATTTGTGTACTAATTACGCTGTATCCCATACACGCTGCGCCGAAGCTAAGCACAACATAGGAAGTGTGCAGATCCAAATGGTTTTTAATAGCACAGATAATGTTATGTAAACCCAAGAGATAAAAAGTCAGCGTACCTTTTTAATGAAGCGTTTCTAATCAGTTGTTTCTATTAACGGCTGGGACATCGGGGTATTTAATGCAAATTTGACGGCATTATGATACACACATACTTGACACAAAGTCTATATCATCTCCGTTAAGGTCAACAATAAGCATATTTTGACTTTAAACACAACTTGATTAGAAAAGGGTCCTCAAGTATATAAAATGGAGAGAATTTTATGATAACAGAAAGTAACAGACATTGCACATATTAACAGTATTTCGGAAAATGACGCTCAAAGAAAAGAAAATGTTGACCCGTTAAAAGTAGCAGTCTTCCATTAAGCCTACATGATTAGGCAGTAGAATCTTTGCCACCATTATTTACCTTAAAAAACGATCTGATAATATATCAAATATTTTACACCTGTCTGCTTCTTGTGAAACGTGAATATATTATTAAATTGTTAGATGTGATGTAACTTTTGCTACCTAATAAACGTAGTTATGGAAGTCAAACAGGAAATGTAGCTTTCACAGAAAACAGTCAACCAAAAACACGCAATAAAACAAACAGCTATTACAATGTTAATATGAAGCAAGGCATGTGACTTCACAAACTCAAAATCGTGCCCGTCTATTATTTGTGTTTAATTAATTAGGAAAGTGTAGAAATAGTTTGCAATAGTTGTAATGTTAATAAGAAACAAGACATCACAAACACAGCAACTTGTTGGAGAGACTGTATTTTGACTGTATTTTGACTGTATTTTGTGAATGCTATTCTTCCTGTTTGACTTATAACCTTTTCTTTGTCTGTCCATTATTTGTGTTTAATTAACCAGGAACAGTGTAGCAATAGTTTGTTGTTGTAGTTATACTGTACAAGCAGCTATAAAATGTAGCTACATCTTTTTTATGCGCAACACACTTAATAATCGCCTTGGAGAAAAGCGAAGATAAAGAGAGATTATTTAACTGCTGCGTTCGATTATTAGGAAATGCTTCACTCGATGACAAGCGTATGTTTTTTTCACCAACGAGCGGATGCGAGCGAGTGAAGGCTTTCCTAATAATCGAACACAGCAGTTAAATAATCTGTTTATTACATTTTTAATATCTATTTATTACATTTTTAACTTTGTTTTGTTTAAGTTTTATCATTTTGATTGTAGCTCGAAGCAAATACGCCACGGATGTTAAAGTAAGAATACAGAGGCGTGGCTTATTTACAACGATTTCCTTTTAAGGCAAATCGTAAAAAGTATTCATACGCGATAGTAGTAAATCGCCTGTCATTACAATATAAAGAAATCGATCGGACAGGGAAAGTAGCATTCAAGGAGGACAGTCAACTGTCATACAATCCCTGTAGGATGTAACACTTCAAACTTATCGCTTTTAAGGCAACAAGCTTTATATATAAACATATACATGTGTACTGTATTTTTTTCATAAATATCTTTTAAAACAACGACATGTATTCAGTCCATGTGTAACGGACATGTATTCAGTATAGTACGTGTAACGTTAGATTAAGATCGCCGATTCACATAGGCAATCGCGTCAATCAATCGTTCAGCGTGTTTTCAGCAGTTCAGACAAAAACAAACGAATTAGACAAAGACACTGTTGTATAAAGCATGACAATGCTTCAATGAATCATGATGGAACTATAATATTAAATATTGACAGGAAGTGCAAAATTCAACTGTTAATGTTGATTTGCGGTCACGAATCACGGTCAAGAATCACGGTCAAGGTAAACAACTCGGGCTTGCGCAGTCGTCAAAAAAGAAAAGAAAAAAGAAGTGCACAGTTAGTTATTTCAGTTTCACCGAGTTAGTTATTAATTTTTAGCGATATCGAATATTGCTTCACTGAAAAATCTTTCATCGATACAAATATAATAAAAATGTATAACTGATTCTTGAAAGTTAAAGTGTCGATGTGATACGGAGAGTGCGAAGCAGCGTTGTGGCACCGCATAGTGCCCCCTTCGCATAGAGCTAAGTCAGGCTACTCGTGTAGCTCTAATCGGAGGGATCTCTATGCAGAAACAGGATTATTTACCAAACCGCATACAGCGCAAACACTGATAATGAAGGGTACACTATATCGGATGTGCAGTTCTTTTCTTGCATTGTAGATGCTACTTGTATTCTCGTTGAAAGTTTTAAAGTTTCCTAAATGTTCAGTATATGATCTCTTTCCAGATATATTCAACTCGCTTTCGGCTTTCGGTTTGGGTTATAAAACACCAGTTTCGGAATTGTATCTACTTATGAAATCTCTGCAACTGCATACGAAACTGAAATAGATTTCGCGTTGTCCGTCCCTCATTCCGTCCGTCCGTCAGTCTATCATATTAGTCCGTGGCCATAAGAATGTAACGGACGGCTGGATGTTTATGATATTTTAACCAAATGTGTATCCCAGAAGTAGAATGTGTCCGAGCAAGTTTCGTCTAGATCGGCTTAGTATAATAATTGGCTGTAGACCCCCCACCCCCCACCCCACCCTACCCCACCCCCACAGGGAGGAATTTTGTAGGGTTTGATTTTCTGAAAGAACATACATTAAGCTTCAAAATGAGACATGTGTGCCATCTGGGCGTTGGGGCTTTAGTGAGTTTTGGGGGAAAACGTTGCGTTTTTAGACGAAAATCGCCGAAATCTGGAATTATTTTTTAGAAAAAGAATGGAATATATTAGAACCAATTTGAATAGATGGAATCTTTCTCGGAACGCATCTCTACATGTCCCACCACGGATCTGATACTTACATATTGAAATTTTGGGTAAAAATGTTAAAAAATTGAATAAAATCGCTGATTTCTGTAATACATTGGGGGTATTTAACTAACAATTAGAAATATATCTAATACAAAAGAAAAAAGAAATATTGTAACCTTTTTGGGCAGGGTAAGGTCCAGTGATTAAACAGAAAAAAGTTCCAAACCGCATGATGTTTGGAAATACCTTAATTTTGGGGCAAAATATGTGTATTTTTGTCAAAAATCGCCGGAATGTGTAATCATTTTTTAAAATTAGTTTGAACATAAACTTATCAAATTGAAGCAATAGAATGTTGCACAGCATACATATTCAAGTTTTTCCTGGCAGCATATTACTGACTATAAAAAATCTATTTTATAGTCACAGTTATTGGGGGACACGAGTAATGTTCACGGTGCATTTGCTCGTACAATGTACACCGGCATGTTGATTTGTTCACAAATAGGTAAGATTTGCTTTGAGCTTACATTTAAAAACTTAAATTTATTAACATCAGTCTCGCAGGATCTATGATTTTGTAATATTTCTGGTGCTCATGATTTTGTCATCTATTAGGATGTATTCGTTTCTATTTATTCATACAGATGTTTACGTGGTTCCTGTATGCAAATAATGTTTTCCATTCCACCATGTTTGCGCCATTTTTTGGGTTTCTCGCCGGAGAAATTTTTCTTCCAATTTTATTCACATAAGCTTTATTTCGTCCCTTTCTTTGTTTCTATTCTGATAATTCATATAGGTCGTGGATATTAATAAATAAAAACATTCGTGCTGCGGGTTTGGGAGTAACTTATCCACCTGATTCACCTAATTCCAAAATGGAATGTCCCTTTAATATCTGTTTACTGGTGAATGCAGGTCGAGACTATATATATACTGCACTCTCATGTTAACGTTAATTCGGTCAACAGCTGATTATATATATGCTTAAATTAGAACAATGTGGAGTCTAGCTACTAGCTAGGCTAGATTTTAACTGCAAATGTGTATTGCAAGCCTTATGCGCCTGGGTGCGTTTCGACTGAGGGAGTTTTTGGGTGTGGGGTAATAATAATAATTCAATAAATATAATAATAATAATAATAATGATAATAATATCAAACCTATATAAAAAAAAAAAAAAAATAAATAAAAAAAAAAAATACATCAAAAAAAAATAAAAAAAAAAATAATAAAAATAAATAAAAATAAATATAAATAAAACTAAATATAAATAAATAAATAAATAAAATTAAATAAATAAAAATAGACTAGATCTACATGAAGACTGCACAAACAGTTATTATAATAAGTTGGTATTACTATTTAGGATTTTATTTTCATTTGTATTCCATTTGTGGTCGATTTATACATTGTACGTCGATTTTGTTTTCATAATCACACTGGATAATGCGTCGTGGAAAGCGAGCCAGTTCGAGCGTTACTTCTCTGCCAGTTAACGCCTGGAAAAGTCAGCGGTTGCCTCCCAGCAGATCCGAAGGGTGTGAATATCGTTCAGCTATTCAGTGCCGTCACAGATCATTGAGTGGCTCGATTGGTTGAAGAAGCGGCCGTACACAGACGTTAGTCAGTTAGAGGAACATATGTTGCACTGCCTCCGAAACAGGACTCGTTTTTTTTACGCTTTATAATGCTGTTGTCGTAGATAATGCACAAATCACCAAACATTATCATGTTTCCACCAGGAGTCTGCAAATTCATTGTAGATGTTGGTGGGTGATGTATGGCTGTTGTCGTTATGCGGATGATTGTTCACAACTTTTCATTTTTTGTTACAGTAACACATTGTTACTGCAAACAGTTTACACTGGGAAATTTAAAATGGTATCAAAGTAAACAATATCCTGTTGGTAATGACAGTAGTTAGACTACATTCTCAACTCAGTGAATCAATTTGCAAACACAATGAAAAAAATAATAATAACAATTATTGAGTCATTCGAGAGGCAATTAAAACTGTAAATAACAGTGAGTCACATTGGAAAAATATTATTATTCGACTCAAGGCAGAGCTAAATATTATCATGTTGTCATTATGCGGATGAGATCCATATTTACTGCAAATATTACTTAAGAACTACTACAGTGTACTATGAAAACCATTTATATACGAATAATTTGTTGACACCATCTAGTTGATGGAGAAATTTTGATCTAGCCATAATAATTGTAATTGGAGTGTTTAGGCAATATGTTTTCTTACTGCGGATAAGTATATCTCAACAGTTTGTTGATCTCCGCTAATTTTAACTTGCTGCTGTTTACTGTTGCTGCTAATAAAAGTTGTTGGTCTGTCAATGGAGGCAATGCATATTCATGACCCAGAGCGATAGGTGACGTAATACTGTCTAGGCGTGCGTCTATGATAGTGCGGAAGCATTGTGTTGGATATGGCATTATTTTCATTTGAATTAATACTGTTTAACAGTTTAAAATCAATTCATGCCTCCTTTGTACTTGCCTTTTTTCTAGATTGACTGTTTATAAAACATCCAATGCTTTTCGTCTAGCGATCAGCTTTATATTTATTCAGTTTGCGTACAATGATGTTTTCATTACAGGTTTATATACGGATGCTGTTGCTGTTGCCGCATATTTATGATTGGATCTCTATCACTTCTTTTAAGGTTTATTTTGTTTCATTCTCTCGAACATGTTTCCTTATATTTCAGTTTGTGTAACCATCAAGTTCACTTAAGACCGGTCAAACGTTCCTATGTCTGTATCGGACGCAATGTGTGGAACATGTCATAGAGTCCTCCAGTGTTGGTATTGTATGTAAAGTTCCACTTTTTACCTGTTATACAAGATAAGCCTACGCCACCCATCAGCTTTTCAAAACATGGTTCATTTCGAAACCTTTTCGTTTGGAGTTTGGGGAATATATCCCTACAGTTCTTTAATACATTCATATTTAATACATCGACAGTGCCTTATCAGTTGTGTACATATTCAAGACCTGGAAAGAAGTTACATACTTTTCATAAGCCTTATTTTAAGGCTATTCTATTTGATCATTGGTTTAGTTTAGGGCTATTCCTTTTGATCGATGAGGTTTTATTTATCCTGCAACGAGATGATGTTTTATTTATCCTGCACCAGGTAGTTTTGTCAGCGGTTCATTGAAGTTTAGTTAGCTTTTCCTTTCCGCTTGTCCCTATTCAATACATAGCGCCTTAAATCAGTTATGTGCGCATGGTCGCCAACATATAAAACCACTTCTATCTATGCTGTGTTCTATTCAAAATAAACTTCTCTGCAAGGTTCCACACTGCAATGTGTGTGTGTAGCTCTGGGGTTTATACTCAATAGTCATAGTCATATACACAATAGGGCGTCCAAAAGGTATATGCACAATAGAACCTGGGCAGGTTGCAAATGGTATTCTAATAACACGTCATCCAATTCAACAACCTCATCTTAGGTTGTCATACAGGAAGGTGATAAATGAGGTAAATGTCATTTCAATAGTCAGAATCAAATCACGATGACATCACCTTTATGTATTAGTTAAAAGGAGTTTACATAGTTTTGCGGCTAACTTTTTAAATGTGGGCTAATTTCAGGGTTTGAAATTAACTTTTTTCAGCAACTACTCCATAGGACAAGTAACTTACACCATTTACTTGTCCCCATTCAAATTTACTTTTTCCAGCACTTCATGTAAAAGTGATACAAAAAACAAGATCAATCATGAAAGTGACATTGCTTTCCCTCAGTTGCATTCCACCAATGACAACAAGATGGTTTTTATTTGTCATTTACAATGTGCTCGCCAATGTTTTGACATTTTTTCAGCCACAAGTTTTAAAGATGAAAAATTCATTTCTGTTAAAAAATTTAGTTGTCCGTAAGACAGTTCACCTGGGACAATTAACTTGTCCCCAGTAGAATCTACATGGCACAGGACAAGGGGACAACTGTTAATGTCGAACCCTGAATTTACTTGAAATGGATACATGTTCTTCGTCTATTGTTGTCGGAGTGTTTGAATGGATTAGCTTTCAGATAGTTATAGATCGTTATGCTAATACTTGGTATTTTTAGTTGTGGCTGATAAAACAGTGGAGCAATGACATCAATTGAGAGTTACTATATATGGCTTGTACACAGGCATGTACCGATTGATTGACTAACTGTTCATCAATTACTTAGGCCTCTGATGATGATGATTGATACACAATTCTAAAAACCGATCGTAGGTTAAAGGTAAAAATGCAGTTAAAGACCTGTTCACAATAGACATAAACTTGATTATCAAGGAGGCAAAAGTTAATACAATTGGGAAAATGTGCATATTATATACGAACAAATGTATATCAGTTGTTTGCTGACTGAAATGAAATAACAGTGGCACACGAAACAGGAGGAAAGGATACATCCTTAATCAGAAATCATTCAATGTTCAATGTCTGAAACTGAGTAACATGTACATGTTACACTTCATATTATTTATATTTCTGATGCTAATTTATGACAGCTTCGAAACGTTTAACAGTCAGTTTGTGTTTGGCGCCACACATTAAAGGTTACAATCTTCCTCCAACCTTTACAAACTGGATATTTTTCTGACATTTATTTATTTTGTCAATGTCTGTTGCATCAACTCATGTGGTCCTGGGGAATTGATTTAGAGAAATACCCATTAAAGGTTCTTAGAAAGCATGTTAAGCTTCTGACCGAGTTTGTAGGGTCAATTTACATAATGTGTTCGTTATTTGGTCTCACATACTTCCTAGGCTTTCATGGCGTTAGCCTAACCACCCTTTTGCAATGGAACGGGCCAGAAAGAGGCTAAACAGTTATGCTGTGGGGAACAGCTTGTTTCTTAACCAGTTTCTGGCTGGATTTTAATGTTTCATTAAAAGTGGGCAGTGCTAAGGAAATATATACTTTTTTGGCACCGTTTCTGTTTTGGGCGTGGCATTTGGATATTTTGCTTTTGATACGCACTCTTCGCTGCTGCCAAAAATAGAAATGTTTCCTCCGTTTTTGGCGGTGGATGGGAGCTGGACACTCCATGGGAGAGTCCAGGCGCCCATCCATATGGCGGGCAGCGAAGGTGCGAAAGGAAGGACATATACGTTTGAGTTTAACTTTATTCAGCTCCTGTATACCCAGAGACTGAATTGTAATCTAAACATAAATTATATACAAATTTGCTGTCCGTACGAATTGCTAAAAAACATTTGAATTGATTGAATTCGGTGCACTTGTAAGTATGCTTGAATATCAACCGTGCTTTCAACACTTGCTTAAATGCTTATCAGAAAAGTTGCTTTCATAATGAACATTTAATTTGGTGCACATGTATTTATGTCCTTAATATTGTAATATTCAATTTGCTTTATTGCTTAATGCTTTCTACTGTAAGGGCTTGCCATAATGGTCTTTTGTGCTTACCGGCAGCCCAATTGTTAAGCCCCATGATTGGGGCTTGTTTATCAATCCATGCCAAGCCCAATATTTGCCAAATCTATTAAAGTTTAAAAAATATTTTATGTGTTGTTATTACAGTGCTCTCCAATAAATAACATATGTGCTGAAATATTGGCATTTTAGGGCAAAATGTTGGAAAAAATGACAAAAATCACTGATTTCTGTAATCCATTGGGGTATTGGGTTACAATTTAGAAAAAAATATTTAATAAAATAGAATAAAGACATATTGTAACATTTTGGATAGACAAAGGTCCAATAATTAAGTAGAAAATTGTCATGAACCATATGATGCTTATAATATTGCCTTAATTTTCAGGCGAAAAATGTGTATTTCCGTCAAAAATCGACGGAATCTGGAATTATCTTTTGAAAATAGTTTGAACATAAACTTATCAAATTGAAGCAATAAAATGTTGCACACTATACATATCCAAGTCATTTATTGTATCGGATATAACATATATGCTCAAGTATTTATATTTTAGGGCAAAATGTTGAAAAAACTACTAAAATCGCTGATTTCTTTAATGCATTGAGGTATTGGGAAACAATTAAAAGTGCATAGAAAGAACGGAAAAAAATAAAATATTATAACATTTCTGCTGTCCAATGTGCAATAATATACTAGATAACCCATAAGAAGATGGTAAATACTGCTTTGTTTTTGTTGGAGGAAAAAGTGTTTTTAATAAAACATAAACGAAAATTAATTTTAACATCTAGTTGTCATGTTCGAGGCCCGGACTCAGGTAGCCTTCCCCCTGATACGACCTAGGGACCAAGTGCCACGCGTAGCGAGGACCGTTGCCGACGGCTGACCACTGGTCCCGTTGTGTCACTAAATATGTGGGTCGGCCGAGCCGCTATCGGCCGAAGGTCGTTCAATGTTATTTCCCTCTATATAACTGTATATAGCTCTATGTGCCATGTTTGAGACTCGAACACGGGTAGCCCTCACCCTGATAAGGCCTAGGGACCGAGTACTAGGCATAGCGGGAACCTTTGTGTCACAAACTATGTGGATCGGTCCAGCGGCCATCGGCCGAGGGTCGCTCAACGCTATTTCCCTCTATATATATATCACTTTTCTATATATAGCTCTAGGTGAGTTACGAGGTTCGAGACCCCAACTCGGGTAGCCTCCCCCCGATACAGCCTAGCCTAGCTATCGAATGCCACGCGTTGCCGGAACCTTTGCCGACGGCTGCCCACTAGTCCCGTTGTGTATCCCAATCTGTAAGTCGGCCCAGCGGCCGTCGGCCGAAGGTCGTTCAACGCTATAGGGGGCACTTCTCAGTTTCGCATGAATGTCAATGGTGTAAATCAGAAAGAAATCAACTAAGCATCTTTTAGGTCCATGGATGGTATTTATAATAATTATGAAGCACATGTTTGATGTTGTTTTCAGTTTCGAGTACTTCTAAGTTTATTTTGGTGTATTGGAATATGCATTCTTTGGGTTTTTTGGAGGATATAAATAGAAAAATGTGAACCAATCAAAAACTTTCTAAAAATAGGTAAAATGGCTGATTTTCAATCACGGGGAGATCAGCATGGAATAACTTTTTAAAACGCCGGACTAGGTATGTAAAATTTAGCATTTCCTGATATGCAAGAGCATTATGAGTGCAGACATGACCCTGATATGTGTAGGAATTTTTTTTAATTTTATTTATTGACATTTGAAATATTGCTAAAATTGGTTTTTTAACATGTTTTGAGGGGTGGGGTAATCTTAAAGAAATGGGACTAAAGTTGTACAGAAAATGCTTTTTGATATTTGGTATGGAAACATGGGTAATTTTATTGTCTTCTAAGAAATGTATGACACAATGATGATGTGATTTATTTTTGCTCAAGGATTCAGGCTAAAGGCTTGTCATGGGTTTGATGATTGAGAAATGTACATTAAACTGTGGAGTACCCCCTATATCCTTCTATATAATTGTATATAGCTATATGTGCCATGTTCCATGTTCGAGACACGAACTCGGGTAGCCTTCCCCTAATATGGACTAGCGACGAGTGCCACATGTACCTGGGACCTTTGCCGACGGCTGGCCGTACGCAGAGGGTCGCTCAACGCTATTTCTCTATTTATAACGTATACTGTATATAGCTCTATGTACCATGTTCGAAATGCCGGTAACGTGGTAAAGTCCAAGTCGCCAGTTGGTACACGTACATGTTCCAAAATGCTCTACACATAATGGGCTTTCAGAAAAATAGGGTGCACAAAATTCCCCCTGGGGTGAGGGTTACTCCTACTACCTTACAGTCTATTTTTCTATTGTAACGGTATTATATATTTTTCTAGATTTTAACCCAATACCCCAATGGATTGCAGAAATAAGTGATTTTAGTCATTATTTCCAACATATTTCAGCAGAAATGTTATATATGATGCCAGGAAACACTTGAATATGTATGCTGTGCTACATTATATTAATTCAATTTGATAAGTTTATGTTAAAACTATTTTCAAAAATAATTCCAGATTCCGTCGATTTTTGACAAAATACACATTTTTCGCCTAAAAACTAAGGCATTTGCAAGCATCATACGGTTCGGGACTTTTTTCTACTTAAATATTGGACCTTTGTCTATCCAAAAATGTTACAATGTGACCTTATTCAATTGTATTAAATTTGTTTCTATATTTTAACCCAATACCGCCAATGGATTACAGAAATCAGTGATTTTTGTAATTTTTCCAACATTTTGCTCTAAAATGCCAATATTTGAGCACATATGTTACATATTGTGTCAGGAAAAACTTAAATATGTATTCTGTGCAACATTTTATTGCTTCAATTTGATAAATTTATGTTCAAACTAATTTCAAAAAATAATTCCAGATTTCGGCGATTTTTGACAAAAATACACATTTTTCGCCCCAAAATTAAGGCATTTCCAAACATCATGCGGTTTGGGATTTTTTTCTACTTAATCACTCGACCTTACCCTTCTTTTTTCTATTGTATTATATATTCATTTTTTTAACATTTTTACCCAAAATCTAAATATTTAAGTATCGGATCCATAAATTATATGGTGGGACACGTAGAGCTGCGTTCCGAAAAAGATTCCATTAATTCAAATTTGTTCTAATATATTCCATTCTTTTTCTAAAAAAAATCCAGATTTTGGCGATTTTCGTCTAAAAACGCAGTGTTTACCCCCCAAAACTCACTAAAGCCCCAACGCTCAGATGGCACACATGTCTCATTTTTAAACTTATTGTATGTACTTTCGGAAAATCATATCCTACAAAATTCCCCCTTGGGAAGAGGGTTTCTCCTACTAGCTCACAGTCTATTTAAGTTGGTTTGAGATGGGATACAACTCCGTATTTACAGAGTTAGGGATCTTAGCCTACAGATGCTACAGCTAGGTCACTACACACATTCAAGCATGTGCTGGAAGTTTCAAGTGATTGTTTTTAAGAGTTATTGAGATATTAGATGTAGTACCACGGGACGTACGGGGCGTATTGACAGACGAACGGACGGACATGAGCAAATCCATATGCACCCCACCCCTCTCACTCATGAATTAACCTCACATCATACAATGTTTATATATTTCAATATGTTTCGATAGTAGATAAAGTTTGTAGTTTAAAGGGACGCATGGCAATCTTGAGTTTTATTCAAATATAAAATATTGCTAAATTTGAGATTTCAATTTTCTTCATTATTTTAACACTTTTTTAAAATATATTAATGGTGCAATATTATAAAAAGTTACTAGTATATAAAAACAAATTGCTTTGAACCATTTTAACAATTAATATTGACGATTGAGCAAATGCAAGTTAAGAGAAAATCTAACGGGACGCCGCGAGTTTTAAAAAATCAAGATTGCTTTGTGTCCCTTTAACACTTTTGTTATACCATCTTTAATGTGTTTGTGTCACTCATTGTACACAACAATTAACACGCAATACACACAATATCCAGACTCTAGAAATGTGACAGACTGCGGCAAATGAAGGACTTCATCATCAAATACTCTTTAATTATAATATAAATCACAATGATCATTTCCAGTGTAGACAATTTTAATTCATATAATTATATGACTAGACAATAGTTTAGACCAGATTCACTCTATTTATATATGCAATTTCTCCGCTACATCATTTGCATGGGGAACCGAAGAGAAAAGGGATTGTTATTTTGCCATTTATGTCTACAACATATGTCGCAGGTCCATTATGTCTGCAGCATAATTATGTCGCCGGTTTGTAAATAAGTGATAATTATGCCAATTATGTCTTCAGTATCTGTCACAGGTGAATAAGTAGCTTATCATGTTGACAATTATGTCTGCAGCATATGTCGCGTACGTTGACTTCGATTTTCTGTGACCAAAAAGCATGTTTCCATGAAATGCCTCGACTATTTCCGTAATCGGTAAGCATTGACAGTAACGGCATTGACGAAGCAGATCGGATTTTTGTTGTCTGTGCTCGGGATGTATCGGAACCTCACCGGATAAATACGTATTCATCCCACAGTGATTGTCTGACTCAGATATCCAGTTTTATCTTATATCATAGGGTAAGAGAGAGTTTTGATGCACCATAGAACCTGGTTTAACCTCCCAAATTGTTGTTTGTTTTGTGTGTATGTTTTTGGTTGACTGTGTTCTGTGTAAGACACATTTTCTGTTCAATAGTCATAGCTAGATCTACTTCTGTTGCCTATATTGACCCTTAATATATGAAATATGCTCATTTTACAACTGATTTTATTTAAAAATATATATTTGTGTGATGTGTGTAAAATGATGCCAGTACACTGATCATCATTCGTTATTACTCACGTTTGTATCTCCTTTGATTTTGTTTACATATTTGTCATATGTTATGTGATATTTGTCATATGTTATGTGATATTTGTCATATGTTATGTGATAGAAAGGATCTTAGTCTCGTCCCCAGTCCATATAAGATTTATGAAACTCCTTATGAATCAGTTTTAAGTTTAACTCGCCAAAAGGCTCGTTTCATTAATCGAATATGAAATGAGAACTCGTTTAAGATTCTATATAATTATATGCATAGAAAATGCGTTCCATTCCACAGGGTGATAGGATATATGCCATGACGTGAGGTTAATATGTGTGCTTTAAGAATTATGTTCCCTGTTGTGGAACCTGAATTAAATGTGCATTAACCAAAGAAAACAATTAAAACTCAAATAATCCGGAAATGTGTTACATGTAACTTGCAGTTTAATATATTTACACTTTTTCCACAGTGCTATACTTGAAAAATAAATACAAACTTGAAGTGTGTATTGATCCATACTCAGCTTATGTCGTACCCCAGGTCAGGTGTGTATTGACTAATTCACGTATATATCAAGTATGTTTTTATCAAGGGTAGCACTGCCTAGATAAATGAGTAAACATATTAAACAGGAAGTTTCATGTAAAAATATTCAAGATGGTTTGAGTTGTTATTTTTATCTTTTTCAAATGCAATAACAATGGGATTACATAAGAATTACGTAATGTACATTATGTAATAATGCTGGTAAGTGTAAAAATGATGTTTGTCAAGGAAAGTAGCTTTGGCAATAAAGGTTTTCGGTTTTTAAATACATTTATATCGATATTAAATGCCAAAGCCTTTCTTTTTATAATGTAGTGCATTCCTAAGTTGGTAAGTATTAAACATAGTGTGTATATGTGTAGTTCAAATGGTTGGTGCAATGCTCTTTAAGTCATGATACAGCAGTTTGAAAAATTGAAAAGCACAAACTAATAGTATAGTAGTATTAGTATAGTAGGAAGCAGCTGTATAGGAGAAACATTTGTTGTATGGCAAATGATGTAGTACTTTGTATAATTATCTTTCATAGGCTTTGATTTCACCCAATTTTTGTCTTGCCTATTCGAAGAATAGACCTTTCAAACTTTGCTTATAGTTGTATCATGGGTGGTAAATCGCAACGTGACAAAGCAAATGTGGAAGTGACTTTGACCCTCCAAGCAAAGGGCAGATAATTTACTAATTTTTAGGTTCAACTTTTGCGTTTAGGTCACTTTTTCACAAACTGTATGCACTAGACCTTTCAAACTTTGCTTATAGTTGTATCTTGAGTGGTGCATCGCAACGTGACAAGGCAAAGTGGAAGTGACCTTGACCCTCCAAGCAAAGGGCAGATAACTTAATAATATTTAGGTTCAACTTTTGCGTTTAGGTCACTTTTTCACAAACTGTATGCACTAGACCTTTAACACTTTGCTTATAGTTGTATCTTGAGTGGTACATCGCAACGTGACAAAGCAAAGTGGAAGTGACCTTGACCCTCCAAGCAAGGGCAGATAACCTTATAATTTTTACCTTCAACTTTGGCGTTTAGGTCACTTTTTTACAAACTGTATGCACTAAGACCTTTCAAACTTTGCTTATAGTTGTATCTTGAGTGGTACATTGTAAGGTGACAAAGCAAATGTGGATGTGACCTTCACCATCCAAGCAAAGGGAAGATAACTTTAATTGTTACATTTACATCACTTTCTCATGAACTAGAATTATGCACCAGATGTTTTAAACCTAATTTATAGCTTAATCTTTGGAAGAAAACATATTCTATTTTGATATAGTTGCGTCTTCGGTAGGGCATCTTTTTTTTGGATGCCTGGATTTCATCTATGACCTTGACCTACTTTTTGGAGCTGATGATTTTTAGCTCTACTGGTCAAAGGCCTTCATTTTTCATCCGATCTTTACCAAACTTTACCAGATTGTTAATTTCAATGAAAGTTCGAAAACCAGCCAGATCGGACCAATAACAGCGGAGTTATGGCCCTTGATTTAGTTAAAAATGCTATATTTTGCCTCGTTAATACGATAGGGCTTTCATTTTTCATCTGATCTTTACCAAACTTTACCAGATGTTTTGACTTTTTTATTATTAGTATTATTTTTTTTTAATTATCTTATTTCATTATTTTTTGTTTTAATTTTTTTTTGGTGTTAACGCCGTGTTAGCAGGAAGCATTGCTGTGCCTATTGCATTTTTTTCCGGTTCGTTGATTTTTGATGGAGTTAGGCCTCTTGACATTTTTTTTTAAATTTCTTGTAGGCGCTACTCCTCCTAAACGCCTTGTTGGAATTCGACGAAACTTGGTAGGAAGCATCGGTAAGATGTCTAGTTATGCATATCGCACTTTTGTTCCAGTTTGCTGATTTATAACGGAGTTATGGCACTTTGACATTTTTACTTTAAATTTCTTGTCGGCGCTACTCCTCCTAAACGGCTAGTTGGATTTCTACAAAATTTGGCAGGAAGTATGATGTCTAGTTGTGCAAAGCATAGTATATCAATGAAATTTTGGACAAGTTCGAAAACCAGCTAGATCTAGTTAGTAACGACAGGTTATGGCCCTTGATTTGTTGAAAAAGGCTATATTGTATTTTCCCTTGTTAAATGTGTAGTTACTTCATTTTTTATCTGATCTTTACCATGTTTGTTTAGAATGTTAATATAAACACCCTCCCCCTACCCATTTTTATGAAATTTCATTCATAGAAGAAAGTGGGACAATTTAAAAAATGCCCACAGCAGACTTATTGCCCATGATTACCAGGTGAGCGATCTAAGGCCATCCTATCCCCGTTGTTTTTGCAATGTTTTAAAAAATCTACTGATGGGAATTTTATGTCGACAACCCTTGATATAAGAGCTGTTTTAGCCAGTAGAGCATTTAACAGGCCCTCTTGGGCCTCTTGTTTTTAATAGAATGGCATTTTGTTTTTAAGCAAATGCACTTAAATGTCATCTCAGCAAACGGCAAACTCGATTGTTTTTAGTTACTAAAATGTTTACAAACTTTCATTTAAGCATCATTGACCTTTTTATTTTTAAGTCTAGCCCCCGTTAGGCGAGACATGTGAATCCACGGATTTCTTGTATATTGAGGTCACAAGTCATTTACACTGATTATTATACACATGTAGAAATAACCGATGTAGTCAATATCATCAGCAGCTTTGAATAATATCACCGTGCGAGCTCATTTAGAAAATTTTATTATACTATAAGTCAATTTTGCTGTTATTATTGGTCGAGCCCTGTTCGAGATATTCGACAAGGCCATCCATAATTGGTACAAACATGATTCCTCATCCCTAATTGGTACAAACATGATTCCTCATCCCTAATTGGTACAAACATGATTCCTGCCAATTGCTATTTCCTTGTAATTTCCTTGTCAATTTTGTTGTTTTGATTGCGCGTTTTTGGCGGCCTGTGTTTCCGTGAATGATACATTTGCTGTACTTCTATCAAAACAATCGATTCCGTTTAAGCTCACTGCTGGAAAGTATACTGAAAGAAAAAAGAAACGCAACTCGGAAGTTTCCGCCAAATATTGTATATAAATATGCTGCTGTTAATCGAATGGTACATGGCTGCACAAGACCTTTCCTTTCGGAAAAAATACAACAACATAACACATATTATCCCTTCAAGTTATTGATAGAGTACGTGTTTGAAATTGTGCAAACTCTTTTATGCATTTCTTGTTAAGAAGTCTACAACATCACAGTGTTGTCTTTCCTAACTAGCTGCAACCCTTCTTTTGCAAAATATCTTGGGATTTCTTTGGAATATTATGTGCAATTAAGTATGCAGTGTGTACATTATATAACGGAACTTCCTTATCATTATATTACGTTTCTTTTTTCCTTTAGTATATGTCTTCCAAAGCAGCAAAACAACAAAGAAACCGTTACTGCTGTTTAGGTTTGCTTTACCTTCATCATAGCAGTAGGCATACAAGTCGAGCATGAAAAGTAGCATTCACAGAACACAGTCATCTACAAATACTCGATCGAAACAAACAACAGTTACAAGGAGCAAACGACACCACAAACATAAAAGGGTTGACAAAGGGATACCGCATTGGAACGGTCAGTGGCAAAAAGGCGTCTAGTGGGAAAGATTAGGGTAGGAGTTTACCAGGTTCTGGGGTAAATAACGATATGAGTAGCATCTCAATGGTTGATAATTTGGTAAGTAAACACGTAGCTAAAGGCTGCATCCTCATCACAGGATAATTAGAGTTATTGGTCCCTTATATATCTCAGGGTAGATATTTCAGCGATAGATTTTTGCAATATGAGTAGAAAGGTTTGGAACTCGGTGTAAGACAAACAAAAGACGTAATGAAATAAATAGTAACATTTAACTTAACCTAACAATTCAATTTAGCTTTTTAATTTTATTCTTATTTTTTTTATTTATTATTTCAAATAAATTATTTCAGTTGTTTAAACATTGAAAGCAGTAAGTACTCCGTAAGAACAACACTTAGTAGACTTTTAGTGAAGCTTGGCCGATTTTGATCCGATTTAAAACGTCAACTGTGAGTATAGATTTTAACCTCTGAAATCGAGAGAGAGAAACTTGTTTAAATCGAAACAAAACATCCTTGAACATATTTGTTTACCTGTCGTGAGAGTAATATTCTCCTTATATTACAGAATGCCGTAATTACGTATAGCCTAACCGTCTATCTCAGAGACAGCCTGTCGTCTTAAGTGTGGTAAACCAAATACATCAAGAGTCATTTAATAAGTTAATTATGTAATTTCATAAGGAAGATACGTTTATTTCACGAGTGGTTGCACTACTCCAGCCTTTAAAGGTTCTGAGTATAGTTTATCTCCCTTTGATTTGTTGTCTGCTTTTTAATTTAGTATTTTCACTGTTACTTTTGATACGCATGTTTTCACCGATATCAAGTTTCAAGATGGCGATCGAGGACGACGTGCGGTTCTATTTTATGCAATAGTTTACAGGTTCAGAGCGGAAAGTTGAAACTATAGTTGATAATTATCAGGTGAGTTTGATAATTATGATAATTATCGAGCTAAAACTTCAAGTTGTCTAGTTGTCGTGTGCAATCTTCAAAAGTTGATGGTACTAACAGGATTCCGTAACATAGAGATACTGTTTTCTCTAGTAAACATTTTCATAGACACACGAGTATGAATACAAGGCAAGATATGAAATCACAAACATAAAAGAGGTTGACAATAGGGCTACCGCAGTGGAACGGTCAGTGGCATAAATGGCCGCTGGGGGGTTTAAATCATGCTTTAGGGTGCACCAACCCTCACTATTACCCTACATAACGCTGTTATA
This sequence comes from Cyrtodaria siliqua, assembly GCA_037043455.1. Classification (NCBI taxonomy): domain Eukaryota; kingdom Metazoa; phylum Mollusca; class Bivalvia; order Adapedonta; family Hiatellidae; genus Cyrtodaria; species Cyrtodaria siliqua. Next base: position 8,923 of record JAWPHD010003710.1, on the reverse strand, counting down.
TATTTGTTTTACTGTTGACGGTATTGTCTCGTGAAATATACTAAAAGTTCTCTTATATAATGACCAATTTAAACAAGTTTTATTTATTGGAAAGCAAAGCAAAGCCATCTGCACAAATCTGCATTTAGATTAAATCATTTCCTTAACCAATCTGCTTTCTTGCGCCTTGCATATTGTGAGAACACACTAATATACTGTATATTCCATTTTGAGGGAAGATACACCCAATTCAATTCTCATAGGCTCCAAGTATAGGATTTTCGAAAATACAGGCACTTTATGCAATGAATTCACATAAACAGCATCCACTGCAGGTGAGACTGAACCTAGGGCTTATGAATTCCTCACAAAACACATACTATTCCATGGCATTTTACAGAGCTGTTCACAACCAAAGACGAAAGCGCGCGCCTGCCTTACTTAAAAAACTTCAAAAAGTGATAACGGGCAGATTGAGTATTAAATTATTATTTTTCAAATGCAGTTAAATAAATAAAATAATTGATGGAGAATAATGTTAGCCCAATAAATTATCTACTTAACAGTACTTCTGATTTTTCCCTTTCTTGGTGACAAAAATGAGAATGGACGCCATTATTCCCCACTTCCGGTTAGGTATAATTTATAATTGGGTGTAACTTCCCTTGATATATAGAACATTTTCGGAATTATTTCTACATTGTGCTGTTGTTCCATGGAAATATAAAGAACAGCAATCAAAGGAAAACGAAAAAAATGAGAAATCGTAATGGGGAACAACTTTCATTACGAACTGTTTAAAGTCCTATCTCACCTTCAACAAGCAAATTTTACAACATATGTACACATATGTATATGTTTCTAAATCTAGTGGCAACGAGATATACCTATAACTTACATATTTTGAGAATCCAAAATGTACAGGCAAAATATAAACGGGTTTACTCTCTCAGGACAAACCCCAGAAATGGAGCGTCGAATTAACCAACTCAGAATTCATTGTACGCATATGCAATCACTGGTATTTTAAGAACCCGTGAATACAACTATACTTTTAATCGGCACATATACATTATACATATACATTATTATATGACCTGAACACATGGGTGGAGTTTGGATTAACGGTTTAAAGTGCCATTTTGCCTTTATTTGGCGGGTTAACTTCTTTAATATGTTTTAGTACCTATAACTAGTGATGATATTGAGAGAAAAACAACATAAATAATATAAGACTACATTTAAAGTCAATGTAATGTAAATACGGTTTATTAAACTCGATATTTAAAAATGAGAGAAATGGTTCTGAAGCACGCAAACGCAGCACGGCGCAGCACCTAAAAACAATGGCGCCATAGGTCCTCACTGTACAACAAACAAAATCAAATGACCAAATTAAAGTATATCAACATGACAAAATACCACATAAATAAATACTGAAAAGGGGATCCCTTGGAAGCAACAAACACAAACAAGAAAGAAAAATAGCAGACTTAGTTTTATTGAGTTTGTTCATGAGATATAATATAAGGTGCAACACCTCTAGACATTGGTGAAGACATGGTTGACAACTTGGTCAGTAGGCAATACGACCTACTGGTTAGTCTAACTAAATCATTTTATGTGAAAAACATTGGTATGACTGTCGACGTCTGGTCTGTGTAATTTGAATACTGACTAAATTTTCAATGGCTCCTCACAACAAGGATACATATTATAAATATGTCCTCATCCTCCTCCTCCTCCTCCTCATCATCATCATCACCACCACCACCACCACCTACACCACCACCATCATCATCATCATCATCATCATCATCAACACCATCATAATCATCGTCATCCTCCTCCTTAGTTGCTTGGTTAAATGACTTGTCCTTTTATTGAATATATTGAATGTAAAACGATATATAAATACAACTCTATAAAAGCTGATATGTGTTCACAAACGATTATTCAAAAACATTCTAAATGTGGGTAATTTTAAAATTACCTCCATTTTCATTGAAATGAGAACGATTTGCTATAGCCAATCAAAGTATGTTGCCATCATATTTGCTTTATTTTACCACAGAATTTGTTTACAAATGACTTTGTAGCATTATTACTGGTCATATCTATGCCACTTTATCATTTGCCCCGAACATACACTACTTTCTATCAATCTAGTCTACGGAAATGACATGTGCTAAATTTGTTTTTATGCAAGCAGTTTTAAGGTGAAAATGATACTGGATTAATAAACTGAGAGCTTGATATGCTTGATAAAAACTTCACTATTGCACTGTGTCCCTTTAAAAGACATAATATCAAATGCTAACCAGTACGAACGCCACGGACCTATAACATATCAGTTCTGTTCGCATTTTAACTCCGCGAACATGGACTATTTCTTTGTATTTTAAGGACTATTTTACGAATTTTCAGTTAAAACAGACGCCATTTTTTTTACACCCGAAATTGAGCGCGCTACGTCGGGGAGCACTACGGGTACCTATGGAGTCTAACAACACGCGTACAGTCTTTCATACCGTAGATTATGTAAAAACGAATACCTTACCGGGCGAAATAACGTCCCATTATGTGTCAACCTGGTGCAGTGTTGTTGACAGGTCATCGTGACATAACTTGACACGTGGAATTGACATGGTGCAAATTGGATTTGGGATTACTGTCTGCTGCTAGAGGTCCATTATCAAGGTATTTGTTTTGTCATTAAAATGTGTTTGTTAATGAACAGTACACACCACTTTAAGATAGTCAAATATAGTGCATAAAAAGGTGGCGTATACTGCATAATAGAAAGTTCATATTTTTCGTGTACTCCGATCTTTCCAGTAACTGGATGTACTGTAAACTGTAGAACGTTTCGTGCAATAAAACAATTACTAGTAGAAATGTTATCTATGTCCCCCGCACCCCCACCCACCCAAGTAGTATAGATGGGGATGGGGGTGGGTAGATGGAGATTGAATACCGAAAACAAGGAGGGGGTAAGGAAACTAGAAACTCCCTCTACCCCCACCCCTCAGATGCATGAATGTAAATTGTTAGCGTTTTCTCTTTATCGTTATGTTATCCCCATTTCTCGCACATTCGTGAATACATAACCCGATACAACTACCATTGAAACAATGTAAACAGCCATTGACAGGTCAGATTCATATTTATGTACAGTAACATAGATCTACATACACATATGTGTACATATATATCCATGACAGTAAGTAGAGTTTAGAGTTTTCCTTTTTAAATATGTTACATTATGTATAACAAAGGATAAACTATGTCTGTTTGATCATTGACATTGGATTGATGTTGTTTTTCAGAGAGGCCTCAAATGTGAATCGTGCCCTTGAGCTTTTAAAAAATGTTTACACTTGTGTAGTTCTTTAAATGGAGCTTGTGTTATGCTTGCATGGTGCTGTTCAAAGTTACAGTAAAACATGTTTTCAGTTTTTAATGCAGCGTGATTGTCATATGAGCTCGTGTAAACTACATGTACTGGATACATGCATACATGCGAAAACAAGTTGTGTTAAAGGGACACTAGGCAATCTTTATTTATTTTTTAACTTCTGGAGTTCGGTCAATTTTTCTGCATAGTTTGCATTTGTGCATCATTAATATTATTTATTAGAATAGTTCAGAACTATTGATAATAGTGCACCTATAATATAGTTAGGTATTTGATAGAATAACGAAGACAAAATGAAACACTTTTATTTAATTTTTAATTCAAGCAGGTTTAAATTTAAAATGTTACCAGGTTAACAAATGGAGATGCTAATTTTAATGCTTGATAAATACTTCAAGATTGCCGTGTGTCCCTTTAACATCAACTAATTACAATATGATTATGGTCTATGTGATGGGTCCCCAATTTATTAAAGGGACAAAGAGCAAATTTTCAATCTTGTGTCTGTTTTACACATTTTCACATCAGAACGGACCACACATCTACAAAAATGTCTTCAACTGCCCTATTTAATCTTGTTTTATTTCTAAAACTAGCGGCATCACCAGGTTTTGAAATAGAAAATAAATGGTCTATATTAATATTTTCTCCCCATTTAAAATGACCTTACTAAGTCATTTGAACAAAACGTGTAAAATTTAACAATTTTAGATTTTTGGCAAGAGTTGTATTTTATTCCCCTTCTAGTAAACATGGCTTATAGAGCATTGCACCCTCTGATTCTTGCTGTAGTACTGTTGGGTGAAAAATACATTAAAATAGTTCTGTAATCATGTCAGGTCAATCATATAATCGTATGATACACACTATAATACGTATTGACCATTTATTTGATGTGCCATTTACTCAGTTTTGGTCAAGGGACGTTTATAGCATGTCGGCTTTGAATCCAATGAACACGGATTCAAGTCTTACTGGCGCCACTGGGTTACTTCGATGTGTCCTGCTAGCCTCGTTTGTCTGCTGGGAACGTAAACCGGGTGGTCCTGTGTATCGGACGGAGTCTGTCCTCCAAGCACGTTAAAGAACCATAGGTATCTAATCGGTAGTAAGCGTAGGGCAGGGTTCCTGGATGCCTATCTATCTTTCGTCCTCTCTTTGGGGCGGCTCGAAATAACCCAAACAACGTGTTGATGAGGCGTTAAACAGTAATTAAATTTAAAACTGTCCCATTCCCCTAAACATGCCGTAGCTCCCACTCGCAACACCTGATTCAAATTGAATACTCTGCGCGACTTATTTTTACTTTTTATTTTCTTTCAGGCTGCACGTCATGTGGAAGAAGACTCCATGTACACCACTGGCCAGAATCAATGCTGAAGTTTATGTTCGCTTAATTATTTGCTTAATAAAGTATACATATGAACTAAAATATTGTCTTTATAAATAAGTCTTCCACCTCAAAGTGGTAGGTGAGACAGATTATATTTGGCCTTTCCGTTCGTCCGTCACAAATCTTGTGCGCTCCTTGTTGGATTTTTTACGAAACTTTGTAAGAAGCATCAGTATGTGTATATCAAATATTGAAGGTCAAGGGCGCCGTGACCCAATAATGATCACGAAAAACCTTGTCTGAACTGTCCACTTCCCCAGAAGCAAATCTCATCAAAATTCATGGTTTGAGTGCATTTGGTGAGAGAATGATGCCTTTTGATGTTGATGTCATTAGGTCAAAGGTCATTGTCACCGTAACATGATAATGTAAAATGTTATAAACTGTAAGTCCACTTTCCCTAAAGCAAATATCATGAACTTAATGGATGGATTGCTTCTGGCGAGAGGGTGATCCTTTTGATTGTGAGTGGGTCAACGGTCAAGGTCACTGACCAGATAATGAAACGCATTGTCCGCACTGTAACTTCTGTTTTCCTGAAGGAAGTCTGTTGGAACGCCATGGGTTGACTGCCTGTTATAAGACTATTGCATCGGTTGATGATTTTGAGGTTAATATGTCAAAGGACAATATAACCCTAATACCTTGGCCACAATGTAACTCCTTTTTTACTGAAGCAAATACATGTATCATGAAACTATATGGGTTGACTGCATTTGATGAGAGAATGACCCCTATTTAGTTCGAGATCAAATGTCAAGGTCACTGATCCGATCATGAAAACCATTGTCCGTACCGTAACTCTATTTTCCCTGAAGTAAATATATTCAAACTTCATGGGTTGACTGCCTTTGGTAAGAGTACGATCCCTATTAATATTGAGGTCAGTAAATCTAAGGTCAACGTCACAGTGACTTGATAATGAAAAATCGTGTCCGCAATGAAACTCTTTTTTACTTTCTCTAAAGCTAATTTCATAAAACGTCATACTTTGACTGGCTTTGGTGAAATGATAATCCCTGTTTATTTTGAAGTCAGTAGTTGAAAGGTCCGTTACCATGACCGGAAAATGAAAAGTCTTGCCCACACAGTTTTTCCTTTTACCTAAAGTAAATTTCATGAAACTTCATTGGTGGACAGTGGAAAGAGGATGATCCGCTTGATTTTTAGGTCAAAGGTCAAGTTCCCTGCTGACATCCATTATCAAACATTTATAAACAAGAATAAGCATATGGTACAACACACATGTTATAATAGTAATGGTATAATATATGAATATTTTCTTGCACAATGTAAAATCCAGTAAAACAAGTGGTTTTGCTCATCGATACTGTCGCCTGTGAACCAAACCACTTGTTGTTAATTACAGGATTCAAGACATATTCCGAAATCATAAATTAAAAAAAAATAATATTAAAACAAACAAAACATGCTATTTGATGAAAACAGACGTATTCAAATTTTCAAAGTAGCAATATTCGCAGAATATAGTAGATTTCAACTTCTGAAAACAAACAGGTATTTTTTTTTTCATGAAAAAATAATTCTATGAATATAGTATTTATCATCGTTATATATTTTCAGGAAAATGTTTAATATGTCTGTTTTCAAATACTACAGATCGTAACACACCGCACATGTATATTCAGTATTTACTTTCAATATAGTAGTGAGTATGACTGCGTTCTGGGACCATACAAATAAATATAAAATAATAATATATAAAACTATATTATGCCCTATAAAGATAACAGACCCGCACTTTTCGGATTCACGCGTACAGTGTTTCACAACACCACAAACCATTGACACAATTTCATGTCCACATATTTATGTTACGCAATCTTCGAGTTTACACAAAATCATGTTTGTTACTGACAGTAGCATGTCTGTTACTCGTCAATCATTTATTTACTTGGTTAAAGGGACACATGCCAATCTTGCTTTCTTTAAAAGTCGAGTCGCCCCTTCAGTTTTAAACGAACAGTTAAAAGAATATACTTCTTTCTGCCTGTTAAACTTATATTAGTTTATCGCTTTTTCTGATTTCGAAAATTAACTCTGCAACGTATATTGCCGCCATCATGATTTCATTTTCCGACATTGTTTGTTAAAATAAACTGGGCACTCTGACATTAACCCAAAGCATGTATAGATCAAAAAATTAGTGTAAAATACATAGACACATACATTTTAAATATATGTGTTTACATAACAAAATTATTTAATTGTTTTTGTACTGGGTGGAGGGGGCAAGCCGACGGGGTTGGAGGGATACAGTCATACTACCGTAATGTTGCTCTCATAAATATTGTGAACATACTACATCAATAATATAACAACTACTGAACAATGCTGAAATCGATTCATAAATACTATTTTACATATCTACAGAGGAAAAATGTATTTACGCGTACATGCTTTTTTTTTTCTAAAATGACGAAATAAATCGAATTTGATTAAAACTGCGCATTCGCAGCTATATATACAACTTAATCAATACGCTATAGAGAGTGGTGGGGTGAGGGGCGGGGTTGCAGGGATACAACCGTAATGGTGTCCTTGAGAAAAACTGCGAACATTCTATTCTAATAATTTATTAAATACAGAACAATGTTGAAATCAATATAACTCTTAAAAAAAGGATTTCATAAGTTCATGGTTTTATATCCCGCGTGAACATTAACTTCGAAAGGCGATTGTTCATATTTTAGCGAATACGGTGTACTTTGTTAATTTTGGGGGAAAAAAAGTACTTTTTTCTGATTGACTTTAAATCTTGGTTTTTAATAGTAGACATGTCAATGAACACTTTCATAAAAAAAAAATCATTCTCGCTGTTAAAACTTCATTTTTTCGTTATTTTTCTGGATTTAGCATGTTTAGAAAATTATTTTCACCATTCTCATTTCCTTTCCCGACGTACCGTTGCCCTTTGGTTTGTTAAAACCTATTTTGAACACTCCGGCATAAACCAAAAGCATGTATAGATCAGAAATTTAATCTGGAACGCATAGATACATACATTTGAAATATATGTATTGAAATAATGGAATTATTTCATTTCTTGTGTACCCGGTCGCGTCTGTAAATGTATATGCATTATGCCGTCTTTGAGTCCGTGGGTCATGTTAGTTAATTTTGGGGAAAAAAAAGGTACTTGTCTCCGATTTCATTAAAAATTTGCATATGGACAGAGGAAAGATTTATCTACGCGTACATGCATTTGTTTTTATTCTCGCTTCTAAAATGACGAAATAAATCGATTTTGATTTAAAAGCGCATTGTTGGCAATTTAAACCTTAAAACAACCTAAATTCATCCCTTTGACCTTAACTATTAATGAGAATTACACGAAGTGTACACCAATTATGTTCGACCAATATAGTTTGTGAATATTATTACTTTAACAACGATCTGTGATTGTGTTTTGTCATAATCACAGTTTATAAATAAGAGGTGAATAAATCTGACCAGTGACAATTTTCCCGATAATGTCATTTTGTTATCGATTTTATCACGTGACCTTGTTTGATAAATATTCCTACGCCATAGAGCTGGCGTTCCTACTGAACATTTCTCAGTTTAATTCTATAGTTTATCGCGGTGTTTAAAGCTACAGAGTCCCTATATCAATCGATTTCTTCTTTGTAGGCGTGTCTTTATTTGTAACTTCATGTTCACCAGCTCACTCGACTTGTTATTTAGCGCTTGATGAGTTTGTGTGCGCGCTCTTGTTATTACGTAATGCCTATTTAGTGTTAAAAATGCTACAAAATACAAATAAATAGCAGTGGTCTAGAGGTTCAGCGTACATCTTTCAAAACTTACAAGTGCAAGGCTGTGGTTCAAATCCCGTTCCGGGTAACTATTTTTTTATCACATATATTCTGGAGCCGTATATTTATCGATGTTACCTGTACGGAGGCTAAATAAAAATGTGAAATTTTACGTATCGATTTCTCCTTATATACCGACTTTTGGGGTGTTCGTCGATTTGAAACTACTTCAAACGTGACTCATTCATATTCATGAGTTATTACCAGTTAAAATAGGGACTGTACAGCTTTACAGACACATTTCCCAACTGAATGTAGTCGTTGAAAAATCATGGATAGCATGCTTTTTAACTG
>JAWPHD010003709.1:0-208627 GCA_037043455.1 Cyrtodaria siliqua | reverse complement strand
TATATTTTGAAACATATATTAGAATATAATAATGTTCCGCAAACAAAATCACAAACAAGATCAATCAGTGTTTTCAAGTTACGCTCCAGAAACATTAATCTACATATATCTAATATAAATTGTCAACAGATTGGAGTCCACTAATGGTAAATATAACACTTCAGACGATAACATATATTGTAGTATTCATGGACTACATGATCTTTCATATTATTGAAAACAAATATGTTTACTATTATTTAACGTCGCATTGTTTAATATGCATGTATGTATACATTATATATACTTACAAGGACATATTCGTGCACTAATTTATATTCTGCATTGGTCTATGTGCATCAAATCATAAACATGTTTCAGATGTCAGGGAGGGCCCGAACCATTTGTCTTTCCTGTTAAATCTGACATACATATATTGCAAAAGAATAACATACTTTCAAACGAAAGACAGCAAAACAGTACATATAGTACCCAGATAGTGAATTAACTGATATTTAACTTATAAATGTCATTGCTGTATATGAGTGATACTTTTGATAATACAGTATTATAAATGAATGGCAGTATCGCATATATATGGCAGTAGTTCATAGGGATTGCAGTATTACATATCACGGATGGCATTATAACAAATAAATTATAAAATTAGATATGGATGAAATTATTACAAGTCTATGGAAATAGTACACATAGATGGCAGTTGTCCATGTGGATGGCAGTGTTGCATGTGGATAGAGGAAATATGGATGGCATAATTACATATGGAGGGCAGTGTTACATATGGATGGCAGAGTTACATATTTATGGTACAAAATGCAGTGCTTTCCAAAATGACAGGGTCATAACCTCTTTTGACCAAAGGATCTTACACAGTTTGTAAATTATGCCTTATTGCCTACTGACCTTTCCAAGTCGGTAAACCTGTCTTCACCGCCCTTTCTGTTGTTTTTTGTCTCTTTCATTGTATGTTCAAGTCCTTGTTTGCAGTACAGTGCGGACCTACGATGCCATTGCGTTCGGACGCTGTGGTTTCTATAGGACCATATATCTCATTTTTACACTAATAAAAAGTTTCCTGAAGTTTATGGTAACGTTAGCCTGCTGGAGTAGCTTCTTAGTTATACAAATATTACGAGTATTAAAGTCCTCAACCCAACTACAAGCTCTTCAACACGACTAAAAGCTCTAGCAGCTCGGGGAACATTCAGAGTATAATATGTAAATGTCATTATTACACATAAATGGCTGTATTGCATATGTATGGCTGTATTACAAATGGATGTCCGTGTTACACAGGCATGGCAGTATTACATTGGGATAGCAATATTGCACATGGATGGCTGTACTACATATTTATTGCATATTGCATATGTATGGATGTAATATATATATGCATATCAGTACTCATGAATGGTGGTATTACATACAGTATTTAATGTGCATTGAAGTTTAATATTACATGCCAGTATTACATAATTATATGAATGTACTACATATTAATGGTTGTATTACATATGAACGGCATCATTACATATGAATGACAGTATTACACAGACATTGTATTATTACATATAAATGGCATTAGGACATATGGATGGCGGTGTTACATATGGACGGAAGGCAGGATTTCATTTGGATGAACGGAGTTTATGTGAATGGCATTATTACATATGCATGTCAGTACTGCATATGAAAGACATTATTATATATAGATGATAATGTTACATAGGATGGCAGTATTATGTGTGTACTGCAGTATCGCATATGGATGGCAGTATTACATACATATCGATAACAGTGTCATGTTGATTCCCCTCTTTGCGGTGGTCGCTTATTACCGGGTATTTTGTAAAAATCCAATTCCTATGATACAATGTACGTCCATAGGGTCATTTGTAGGCAAATGTGTTGACCTAGATTGGCGCTATGTGTCAACACAGGAACAATTCAAAATCATGAAATAGTTTGCATTTTAAAAGGAACGAAAGAAATACCTTATACATTTTTCTCATTTGTTTCTCTTTTTCAGAAAAAAATAGCATGCCTGTCTCAAAATTGATAACATTTGCTTTGTTGGTGTCGTCTGCTAGTTTTAAGCTTGGCCATCTTGCTCGTTATAAATCAGGTCACATGTTTCCAAATATGCCCAACATCTGATGTTAGCATAAAAACATGTTAGGTGATTTATACCTATACACGGATATGAATATTGAAAATTTAATAGATTATGTTATCACCCTATCATGAATAGTTTTAAAATGTTATATTTTCGCTATCAACTGGATGCATTTTATGTCAATTACACCGGCATATAGAGGAGCGAGCATGCATAAAGAAGGATCGCATATCGCTAAACTTATTAAAATGGACTGCAGTGTTACATGCGGATGTTAGTATTGCACAATGACGGCAGTATTGCATATGTACGATACTATAACAAATAACAGATAGCAGTATTACATATAGATATATTTGGCATCATTTATTTTTTTAACGGTACTATGCACACAATTACTCTTCAAAACGCTATTCAGAAGGAGCCGTATCATAAATGGGATCCAATACACCAAAGTTAGGTCATGTGACGGGGCCGAAAATTCATATGCATATTGGCACGGTCACCTGACCGGTCCAATTACCGGTCTGACCGGTTCAAAAACAGGTTATATGACCGTTATGATTATTGGCGATTGCTTTTCATATACTTGCATTTTATTTTACCTTTTTTGACAGTATACATACATGTATAACCCGACATGACGTAACCGAAATGAAATGCAGTACTGTAACAGTTTAATATTCGTTGATATGAAAAGAGATAAAATCCCAATAAAATGCGGATATGAAAAAAATAGTAAAACATAGGTGATGCGTTATTACCCTTCATATCTGCCTCGACCTATATAGGCCCTGAGACTAAAGCCTTCGGTCCGATATTGGGGTCTCGGGCCGATATGATGGATAAAAATAACGCATCTCTCATGTATTAATCATAGTAGTATAATTATATGAATGGCATTATTACATATGTATGGCATTTTCGCACATGGATTGCTATGTTCCATCTTTAGAACAGTATTACATATGGATGTAAGTAGTACATGTGGATGGCAGAGTAACATATGCATTGCAGTATATCATATGAATGGTAGTCATATGAATGTGTGTCAGTATTTCATAAAAATGATGAAATTACATATGGACGGACGAATTATATTTTGGTGAAATGTTGAATATGTATGGCAGTATTACACTTGAATAAGAGTATTACATATGTATGACAATAATACATATGGATGACAATATTACATATTGGTGTCAGTATTGCATATGGATAACAGTATGTTATTTGGATGGTGGTATTACATATTGATGGCAGTATTACATATCGATAGCAGTATTGCATATGGATGACATACTTAAATATGACAGGTTGTAGTCCATACAAATGACAGACATATCGATGGTGATAGTGTATATGTGTCAGTATTACATATCGGTATTGGTATTACATTTGTATGGCAGTATTGCATGTGTATAACAATAGTGCATATCAATGACTGCATTATATATGTGTGGCAGTATTGCATAAAAATAATGGTGTAACATATGCTAACCAATTATGGTATTCCAAATAGACGGCCATATTTCATACTAATGGTGGTATAGCATATGTATTGAAGTTCTATATATCTTCAATTTCTTTATTGCGATTTTGGTCTCCGACCCATAACACAATGAATTTTATATACAAACAAATAAATATGTAACTGGTGCACCCAACATATATACATAGATTTAATATACAAAACCACCAATATTTTAGGCAATCAACGCGAAAAAACTACATATTCACAAAGTCTCTGAAAAACATGTTCTTATAATTAATGGATTTTCATTTGAAAACAATGATTTAAATGTGTACAGAGAATAATTATGTGTAAATTGTATTGGTAAATATTTCAGTCTTAAATCATCATACAGTTTGCATTCAAATATAAAGTGATATTCATTTTCTACGGTGTTTCGGCAATGTTTGCATACCCTTTCATTCCTAGGAATACCTCTGTATCTCCCTTTTTCTATTTCGAGGTCATGCGAGGAAGTTCGAAAAGATGATAGTGCATGCCTGAATTATCGTATTGTAAGGCAATTTAAATATTTTTAAAACTTGAAATCTGTTTTAAAATCTCGGTATAATTCTAATTTTTGGTTAGTGTGGATGTTTTCGGACCATGTTTGATGAAACTGGTCTTTTAGTCTTCTTACATACACTTTAAGGAAAAGAGATTCATTTTCGACAGTTTGGTTTACCCATACATTTCCAAAACCGTTCATGTAAAGATTCATTCTTAACTGTGTTACCCAATTTCTATGACCATACGTATCAAAATAAACTAACATGTTATAAGCTTTCTTCACATATCTATGACTTGGCATTTTTAGAAGTCGTAACCAGTATTTTATACATTTGTTATAACTTTCTATCCATAGTGGATATCTGCCGCAGTCACCAAGAACGGCACTATTACTTGCCTTGTTGTGAATACATAAATCTTTTTCACGCATAATAGTGTATACGTTCAATACTGTTATATTGTTCTAGACCCCATATCTCAGAGCCATATAAAACTATTTGTTTACTTTTTGTGTCAAACAATTTAAAAAACATATCTGATTGTAAAGGACCAAAGTTATATAAGCCATTTAAAGGGGAAAAAAACACGTTTGCTTTTAATAGCAATTTCCTCTACCATTCGATTAAGAGACATTTGACTTGAAAATAATATACCTACATATGTATATTCTTTTGCAACATTAACCTTTTCACCACCAAGTGTCTATTTCTCGTGATTGCTTAAAGGGCCCCCATTTCGAAAAACAACAACCTTTGTTTTATCAAGATTAACTGTTACCTCCCAATGTGTACAATATTGATGAAGAATGTTTAATTGTCTCTGCAAACCTATCACTGTGTCTGAAATAAGACCAATGTCATCTGCAAACATTAACATAAATAATTCAACAATATCAGGTGATAACTGGATTCCGGTCAGACCACTGTTTTACAATTTCATATTGAAGTTCATCAATAAATATGGAAAATAGAATTGGGCTTAAAATACAACCTTGTCTAACACCCTGAGTACAATGAAAATGATCACTTAAACTGGTTTTGTTTCTTACACATGCTTTAACACTTTTATATATACTATATAACATTTTAAACAGTTTACCTTTAACACCGGCTTTTTTTTAAAATAAACCACAACTTTGCCCTATTCACAGTATCAAACGCTTTTTTTAAATCTACAAATGCTACAAATAATTTCATACCTTTTTTGGACAAGTATCTATCAATAACTGCCCTTAAGATAAATGCATTATCTACCGTACAATGTCCTTCTCTAAAATCTGACTGTGCTTCTGATATCTTGTCAAAGATAGTTGTGTAAAAAGTCAAACGTCTATTTAAAATTCGTGTAAATATTTTGCTTATAGCATCAAGTAACATGGTATCAATTGTGGTATTTCATATGTATGGCAGTAGCACATATCACTGGTGGTATTATATATGTTTAATGGTATTGAATACCAATAATGGTATTTAATATGGATGGCAGTATTGTATATCATTGATAGTATTACTGTCATATCATATTTATGATAAGAGAGATGCTTTAGATTTCGATATTGTGAATTATCCACATTTAGATGGGGATATCTCCAATACTGTTTCTTCTGGCTTGTATGTTTCTCAGTTAATTCGTTTTGTCAGAGCCTGTAGCCGTGCTGAAGAATTTAACCTTCGTAATCTTAATATTACTGAAAAAACTCCTCCAACAGGGTTACCGTTACCATAAGTTACGTAAGACTTTTTCGAAGTTTTATTATTTATTATTTTTACTGATCTGCTCGAAAAATATAATACAATCTTAAAACGCTTCTGCGACAAGGTTTATCATAACCCGCCTTTTATGGAGATGTGATTTACAAACTTAAAAAGAGTAGAAAGGAGTTATTTATTAAAATTATTAGAAAATTTATAAAGAAGTTACGACAGAAGTATTCTGCGACGCACTACATGCTTAGTTGTAGACCCTTTTACAGTTTGCAGTTATGCTTTCCTCTTTGATTGTGCAACGAAAACGAACGGACGGGCGGTAGACTCTATGACAATGTGTTCGTAAATCCTTTAAGGCGGGAACCGTTTGATGTATGTCCTTTACTCCATTTTGTCGTGCCCTAGACGGGTTTTTTCTTGATGCTCTGACTTCAGACAAGTCATCAAGTACATATGAAATTATCTTCTTAGGTTAACTTAGTGTTTGATACATTACATACATGTACATTTCTGTGGTTTTTTTTATTTACACATATCTACGCTTTCTCAAATGTAAGGGGATTATTTTTATTTACAAAGTCCTGTTGTTAAGGGATGATGACAGGGTAAGAGTGAGGTTTGGTGAGCCGTTGAACCGGTTTAAACTCCCAGGTGGTCCCTTTTGACACTGACCGTTCCAAGGCGGTACCCCTGTTGTCAACCCTTATATGTTTGTGATTTGCTTTTTTTACTGAATTGTGTTTGTAATCACCTTTGCGTTGTAATACTTGTTGGATTGACTTATTATGTGAATGCTACTCTCCATGTTGGACTTATAACCTGTTTTCATATAAATGATTTTATGGCATACTATTACACATAGAATTCCAAAAGCTGTACATGACTTTATATGCTAAAATATTACATTTTCATCCACATCAAAGGTTCACCGAGTCCTCCATCTTTGTTCACATGCAGATGTGCCCCCGTTTAAATGAGATTATCTAACAAAATAAATTGTACTTAGTAGGAAACAATGTTACCATTACGTTTAATTGTTTATCAATCCTGAAATCGTAGTTATGTTCATTTATTTGAAGAAAAAACATCATTTGTGTCACCTTTTACCAGGCCTATGATCTTTTAGCTATTGGGATCACTCTTCCGTCGTCCGTTATCCGAGTTATTCTCAGAAACCACTGGGCCAATTTTGACCAAATTGCACATGGATGATACTGAGGTCAATGCATTTCAAATATATACAAATTAGATCAATGCGTCATCTTAGATGGCAACTATTACCATATATTTTCAAAACTTTAAACAATCATCTCCTCAAGAACAACTGAACATATTAATGGTCGCCAAACCCTAGAATATAAACGTTGTACAAATGCCATGGTAACAAATTACTGCGCCCCGGGGATCAGCAAGTTGTATATAGAGATGTTGCATGTGTTGAATATACTTACATGGGGACAAACTTAAAAAATCTTCTATAGCTATATATTCATGACATGTTTTAGTATTCATAATATTATTATTGTTTATGTGTACGCATACATGAAATCTTCGGTGAAGAGTACAGCCCCGTTAAATGTAGGGCACCGACATAATCAAAGCAGAATCCGTTTATATGTAATGTCGTTACTCTTAAGTTTGTTGGGAAATGAAGTCAGCATTTAGGATTTTTGTGACGCATGAGTCTATTGGCCAATAACATATAGCGTCACAATAACGTATAACGTCACTTATCCAGCGATTATCGTATCAACTTAATAAGATAATCGCTGGATAAATGACGCTTAAAAGTTAAAAAATATCGGCCAAATGTGCATGTACAAAGGTGCATGTATGTGTACATGTAGTATGCATACGCGTATCTAGGGAAGCACGGAAGGATATGGGTGAACACATATTGTTCTTGCGCTTGAGGTAATACTAACTTGTGCGCACGAGATAATTTGCCACATGTGGTAGTGGCAGCGCCTCATTCACAATGAGTATTGAAGGGGTATCAATACTCGATGTGGAGGCTTATTAATACTCAATGGGGAGGAAGTATCAATACTCAACGTGGTGTGGGCATCAATACTCAATGCGTGGAGTATCAATACTCATCGATACTAAATGTGGAGTTAATATCAATACTCAATGCGGAGGGTGAATAAATACTCAGTGGGGAGGGAGTATCAATACTCAATCTGGAGAGGGTATCAATACTCAATGAGAGAGGGTATAACTACTCAATCGGGACAGGTATCAATACTCAGTGAGGAGTCAGCATCAATACTCAATCGGTAGGTTATCAAAACTCAATCTAGAGGGGTATCAATACTTTATCGAGAGGGGTATCAATACTTTATCGAGAGGGGTATCAATACTTTATCGAGAGGGGTATCAATACTTTATCGAGAGGGGTATCAATACTTTATCGAGAGGGGTATCAATTATCAGTAAAGAGGGATATCAATACTCAGTCGGGAGGCGTATCACTACTAAATGTGAAAATAGTATCAAAATGATATATAGGGTCCTATAGAAACCGAACGTAGGTGGCACAGTACTGCAAACAAGCACTTGTACTTAATAGCGTGGGGGTAGTAGTATCAATACTCAATGGGGAGGAGGTATCGGTACTTAATATGGAGGAGAATAGATGGGGAGGGGTATAAATAGCACAGATGGCGTTCAGGTCACTGAATGGCTAATTACCAAATGCGTACGATTTACTATTTCTTTTTTCGTGGGTATGAATTATTATTTTGTGCACACGAATTATTATCACGTGCGTGCGATTTATTATTACGTTGCTACGATTTAACGATCTCAAAAGAAATAATTCAAAGTAAAATCGACAAAATCGTTTTACCAGTTACATTGTTTCAAATCATAGGTCATTTATTATTACTGAACTAGTCTTCTTATCCACTTCATCAACAAACAAAATAGTCATGGTTTCATAAAGACATCATAAACATAAAGAGGATATGTTGTCCTATCCATTTTAATATGACGTGTGCATCTTTTCATATAGATACTGTTTTCTTATAACAATGTATGTGAGAATTATAGGTGAACATTGTATTTTGTTTCTTCCAAACTGAATATCAATTCTTTCTTATTCGTTTATTAGGTTCTAAGTAGTCCTTAATGGCACAATAACGCCAACTATTAGTAGAGTATCAAGTGCAACAATTACCAGTTATTTGCAGAATGTTGGTTAGTACTGGTAATAAAGCCACGGTTAAGGACTATTGGTCAGCCATCTTTGAAAAAAAAATCCAAAATGAATGGGGTATGATTAATTGAAATTTTCATCCAAATGCATATTATAGGCATGAATATTGTCAATGATATAATAGATGACATTAATGCAAGACTATTGATGTGAACATAATATCAGAAACAGTATTTTTTGGCAGAAATAGTGCCCTTTATATTTGAAAAAGTTTAGTGCAATTTTACTCTAAGATGTTTTGTTTTTTTAAACGGCGTTGAAAAACGGGGATTGATATTTTTCCTTACAGCGGGCTTGCTAAATACATATATAACTATGGGTCTCATTGATATATGTAAGAGTTATATAGGAAAATATTTAAAACAAATAATCTTCCCTAATACTACATGAGCTAGAGGTCTAATATTGTACATGTACCATAAGCGTATGGTCCTCTATAAAGTTTGTTCAAATCGAGACCATGGTGTTAAATTTGGCCCCAACCCATAGGTCGTCTGTTTTACATAGCCCTATATACGGTAAACTTTAAAACATTTTATACATATATAGAGACATAATAAGGCTATGGTTGATATGTGTACCAATTAAGTTTCGAACAATAAAACAAATAATATATAAACATTGAAATAAACGAAAACAAATTTCATATATTTGAATATATTTAACTATTATGGGATTCAAACGTTGCAGTATTGAATCATTGCTCTGCTTTGTTTATTTAGTAGTGGCGGTACAATGCACTGCCTACGAATGGAGATGCGATAACGGCCAATGTGTAACTTTCGACCTACTTTGTAACAACAAATTTGACTGTTACGATCGTTCGGACGAAGGAGTTAAAGCATGTGTTGGTAAGATATTTTATTTATTATAATAAATATGAGGTTGCCGCCGGCACAATTAAACTCGGATATTCGATGTTTTCATTCAGTAATTGTTTTAAAATGTTATCGAATAGACAGACGCATACACATCAGAAGGACACTAAAGAAAATATATATAATTAATAAATAAATTAGTCACATTTCAAATCGTTAGTTTTTATTAAATGTAGTAGCGTACTTAGTAAGCGCATTGCAATCATGGTTTTACTTCCGAAATAACAAGACATTACCGCACTTGTTTTGCCAATGCAATCGATGTTCAGTGGAGGAGGTGGTCACATAGCGTTTGGATTGTCCGTCCCTTCCGTGCGTACATCTGAATATAGCAGTATTAGACCATGTGTAGTACTTACCGTAAGGTTTTATATTAACGCCAGACAACTACATTGTAGTAGTAACCTTAACTTATATTAGAACACTGTCGGAGAGGTTCGTATGCAACAACGTATTCGAGTTTTCAGATGCTGTTCTACATTCATATGTTTAATGAACAAGGACTGGATATAGTTGGTACGTAATTGGAGAATAACGCATCGCATATTCATAGATCTGTAAGTAGCTTTGTAAATATATCAAAAACTGTGTCATTCATTTTGTAAAACTGATAAGAAACAACTTATTAAGTTAGTTTATACATCTTAAGTTCGATTTATTAAATGGGCTATGGACATAACTAAAAATGTAAAATGCTACAGAGCCCACGCGACTGGATTGTTCAACTGATAATTAAAGCAATAACAGTTGTATTACCGTAGGTATAATTAGGTATTCAAGCCGAATAGGAAATGTAGCATTGACAGAACAAAGTCATCCCGAAACACACATTTAAACAAGCATGAATGCAAGACAAACTAGAAACAATGTATGCGACACCACAAGGATGAAAGTGTTGACAACAGCGATACCGCCTCGGAATGGTCATTGGCAAAATGGCCGCTGGGGGCTTGAACAAGGTATACTAAGCAATTTATGTCCAGCTTGTATTAGAGGTCACGTGTACACTTGTGGAAAGTGGCATACCTTTGTAAATAATAGCGAGGGAATGATGTAACTTGTGCGATTAAAATGTATACATAATAAGAAACAATTGCATACAACTGCATTGATTTATTGTAAACGCCATGCTAGTTATGTCACTGGTTATGTTGCATTTTGAATATTTATGGAAAAGGGCAAAACTCTGTCGAAATAAAAGAAATGCTTTTGAGCATGTGCGACAGTATTGTTCCATTGATAACGGCAAAACTATATTAGCTGTAAGACCGTAGGTAAAACTCTAAGCAAGTTATATCACAGGTTGTGTAGCAGGTTAGGTCTTGGGAAAAATGGCGTAACTGGTATTGTGTGATGGAACATGTGTGATTAAGCAATGTATAAATAATAATAAACAACTGTTTAGTACTGCATTATAATATGTAAACAGTATGCAATGTATACTCATATTAGGTCCCTTGTTAGCTTTTAGCTCTACCTTATCCACGACTTTGCGTTTTAAACATTACAACCATAATGAATACTTTTCAAAGTATGGCTTTATACTGGTGTGCAAAAATGCTGTGTGGAATTAAAACAAATTATGACATTGTTATCATTAGTTTTGACATTTGGTATTATCATGAGAAATAACTATGAAAGACTCTTACTGATTGTAAGCTCATGTAAACAGTTGATGCATCTTCATTCAATAGGAAACTGTCAAGACAAAAAATTGCACACCTGCGGCGGTGTTTCCCAGAAGTGCATTCCAAGGTCGTTATCAGCAGATGCTGTAAGCGATTGTGATGACATGAGTGACGCACCACCACCGACTGAAAAGATACTTACTCTCTGTAATGCACAGGACGATTTCTATGACGATTTTGAAATTAATATTGGTGAAGATTTATATGGTAAGTTCATTTACATTTTAGTACAATTACAATACCGTGAATACGATTTCATTTTAGTTTAACAACATTTATACAATGTAAGTATTTCACCAAGATAATAATATGCTTAAAAATCCATATTATTGTGATGTTCAATTCATTTTCAACAGCTATATTTAATCTCCCATTATTGCCTGAATGTTGTTTCTATAAAGTTTGAAATATGAAAATGAAACTCTTAATCCTTGTAGGAATTACAATTGCATATCATATTATGTTTTATATTTCCCTTTCAAAAGCAAAAGAATGACAGTTGAGAAAGTGAGTATTTGGTTTGGGTTGAGGTAGTTGGTGTCAAAGTGAATTTTTCTAACATTAGCGTGGGTTGATTTATATAAGTTTTGTCATAAGACAAAATAGAGTAGAAGCATTTGATCGTCATCATCACAAATCGAATTATATATACGTAAGCTTAAAACTTTCTGTGATTCAGTTGTTATGTATCCAAGCCAGAATGATGTGATCGTGAAACATTTGTAGACACTACTGCGTATGCATATCGTACCTTTACAGATGTATACACTCTACTTTCAATGGTACTTACGTTTGAATACGAATGAGTCACTGTTGACGTAGTTTTCGTTCAACAAACATCCAAATGTCGGAATATACGTAAAATATAGGTAACATGAATAAATAGTCGCTTAAATCGTGATTCGAACCAGGGATCACCTTATTCTCGTATACGCTGTCATCACATACTATATAAATAGGTTGTTTTTGAATAAACGATACGACAACGACCTAGCTAGCCATAGCAATCATGATTTTGCTACAGGGCAAACAAGTTTTATCACACGGTTGAAATAAAAGTCATATCACGGAAAACGACGTGAATAACCGAATGTCTTTTTTTCCGATTTGGGTCCGGCCAGATTCGTATCATCTCCACTCCATTACCAGAGTAATACACAACATTACGGGGAGAAAGAGGAGGATGAAGGATGTAGAAGGAGAACATTTTAGTGAAATCATACAATATAATGACTATGATCATTTCTTTATAATTCGAAAGAATAATTGTTACAACGTTCATACAGATGTGCATTTCTATATAAAACGTCATGGACCCATGTGCATTATTGTGTATCGTCGTTTTTGTCTTTTTTCTCTATGCAATACATTGTTGATACGAGTTCCTATAGTCTTTCATCTTTCGCGAATCTTCTATCTATTTCTTTTTACTTGGGTCGTTTCGCCCTTTTCATCAGTTTCTTTGTTACATTTCAATTGGGATTTTGCCATTTAAAATGCTTGATATAAGGGGATCACTAACGTAATTGTGGGTTCTTGAGTTCGGCTTTCCAGTGAGTTTCCGTGTTTTACGCGACTCCCTACTATGTAACGGCATTTATAATCTTGTTTGAGGTAACCGACCTGAAATCTTTGAAATGTTTCTTAACTTTCTTTTTTAATCTATTGTAATCATTTCATTTGTTGCATACATGTATCAAACACATCTATGGAACCCAGATTTCTTTAAAACGAAACGCGCAATGAAAATCATTATTTATAATATTTCTTTCTCGTCTAATGAAAACACCCTTCTTCTTTCAGTTCTCAAAAGTCTCACATTGACGTACATCGGGTTAGTACATTTTACGGATCGATATGAGTTGTACTTTAATGGCGCACCGCAATCTACCTCTAGTATTTTGGATATCGCTATTTCGAGACTAAAATCATGAGGCGTACATTTATTTTGCCCGTCTCGCTACTGGTGATTAACAAGCTGAAGTCGATGTTTTTCATATCTTTTCCCATATCATTCTGACGTAGTTGCATCTTGTTTGCTTTCCATAAGCAAACTTGTGTTCAGTAGACCGTGTCTGACCCTTCAATCTACTTTTTTCATTGTATAATTAATTAAATATTGCTCCCTGTTTGTAGTACAGTGCAGACATACGATACCATTGCGTTTGGACTCTGTGGTTTCTATAGGACCCTATATCTCATTTTTTCTACGATGGATTGTGCTGGCGTTGAATCGACCTAGAAAACAGTAAAACGCGTGATGATAATCAATAAAAAATAAAGCTTAAGCTTTGTTTACTCTCCCTCGCATCCTGGATACCATCTGCATATCCGCATTTGATCAGTCATGGAGTTCACTATGATTTAAAATATATTCTTCAGTTTCTTTCTAGTAATTGATTGTTTAAATCTCTGCTTCCATATAGACGTTTAGAAGGTCTCCTCATCCTCATTCCGTTCGTTTATTGTATACACTCCTCCTATTTCTTTGCATCATTATACCACAGCTTCACAAAACGAAGTGTTGGCTATATAGGAATCACGTCGTCGCGTCCCGTCACGTAACACATGTTTTCCCGTCGCGTTGCTTCACATAACACATTTCATTAATAAAATGTCCTCAAATGCGTTTCAATGGATTGTTCCCAAACGTCATATAAACATAACAACTTAACAACTTATATCCCTCTATATCACCCATTGTTGATTGCCTAATTGATTACAGAATTATGGCCCTTTGCTTGACTTAGAATTCAAGCGGAGGTATCTATCACCTTCAGTGACAGTTCTAGTCTACCTTATCCTCCTCCTTCATATGAAAATCCAAAATCCAGCTATTTGCAATCGTTATTCGATAGTTTTATTTTACTGATGATTCATGTAGTTTTCTCTTGTTAATGGAACGCCTTTTTCGAATGTTAAACCTTGTTGCCATGGGGTATTTACGTTTAAACTCATTGCTAGATAACCGTAAGGTCGTCTAATGACATATTTTAAAATGTATTGACAAGATTATTTATTTGTTGTCAATTTTGCCATTTTGACAGTTCATCTAACGTCTCTTTATATAGAGCTATCGGATTGGTCACTCTTAGCCAATCAGACAGATAGTTATAGTGAACATGCTTATTTCATCTCGTATCCAACTAAACATTGATAGAGTGCTCAGTCAGCTGACCGAATGGGCAATTGGCTGTAAATTGGAGAATTTAAAGTCCGGTATCAGACTCAATCATTGGCACTCGTCTTATGACTGTCGTCGCCAGTTGTCAGTAGCACATACAAACAATTTCGCTGATTCTAAATTTGGCATTCCCCGTTTGACTAGCTATCTTGTTTTGCTATGTTAGTAGGAGGTTAAGTTAACTTCTATCTAGGTATACATTGTTTAGTTAAAATGTCATAGGTCATAGGATGGAATAGGGCAAGTTATAATAGAGGATTTATAATGAATCATTTCATATTAAGAAAGTTAGGAAGGGTCATCCTTGTGTGAATTCAATTGTATATTATATTTGAAATATATTTGTAAAACAGTTGGTTATTGGTTGATATGTATTCCCCATATTAATTGCATCATCACAGCAAGTGAGTTAATTACGAAAGATTCCCCTAGAGTGCGAGTATAAAGTGTTAGTTCAAGTCTGTATAAATCCGGTCCTTTTACACCTTACACTTAAAAGCTCTTGCATCAATTTCGACTTACAACTCACAGTAGGCCACGAAACGATCACGATGAACGGGCATTTAAACTCCATCGTTGACGCAGTCAGGGAATGAGAGCGTTTGTTGTTCGTGTTGATGCTTGATTGTTCCGTATCTTTAACAAGAAAAGTCATAGTATACAATATATACTATGACGACGAGCGGCAATAAGAATGAACATTGTAGAATACATTTGTTTTAATTCATTGCAATGGAATTAGAGCATCATGTGTAGTTTGTTTGTGTAATCCTGATCTGGCATTTACCTACGAGAGGTGATACAAACTTCCAGAACAGGTTACTCTAGTAATGATCCTTTTATTATATATCTCTTACACATCATTAACATAGAAACATTTGCATTGCTACTGCATACACATTCAATAAAGCATACTATTTCTCGATAAAGTGCAGCGGGAAAATGTATGTAGTTGGTGTCATTGATTTGACCTACTTGTTTTGGTTGTATGACGCAACGTCGTCTTGACGTTCTCGCGCATAGTGGCGTAAAACTTGCTTGAACCGCTGTTCTTTTTTTAGTAAGATAATGATACTAATTCTATTTTTAGTAGCATAGTGATAACCTGTAGTGTGATACAGGTTGTTGTATTCCATTGTAAGACAAGAGCTGTCGGAGAACAGCGCAGCTCGACTATTCGATTTTTCAGAGAATAATAAATTATAAAGCTAGTATATACCATCAGAAAACAAGGCTAAAACAATGTGGGGTGAGTTTGGGGATATGTGTAATAGCTATGTGTAAGAATTGATCAAAACTACAGAGAAATATGTAAAAAAACTAAAAAAAATCAACTTTTGAGTGGGGTTGGGGGTGGGGTGGGGTAGAGGTGGAGAGGGTGGTGGTGGTAGTGGGGTGGTGAGGGCAATATATATGTGTAAGAAGCTATGTAAGAATTGACCAAAACAACACATAAATATTTTTAAAAAAATGATTTAAAAATCGAGCTTTGAGTGGGGATGGGGGAGAGGCGGGGGGTGGGGAGGGCAACATGTATGTGTACGAAGCTATGTAAGAATTGACCAAAACAACACAGAAAATATTTTTAAAAAAAATGATTTAAAAATCGAGCTTTGAGTGGGGATGGGGGAGAGCCGGGGGGGGGGGGGTGGTGGGGAGGGCAACATATATGTGCTAAGAAGCTATGTAAGAATTGACCAAAACAACACAGAAAATACGGTCAAACAAAATAAAAATTAAATATTTCGAGTGGGGGAGTGTGTGTGTGAGAGTGGGAGTGGGGTGGGTCTCCATTAGGTGGGGCAACATAGCTATGTGTAAGAATTGACCAAAACAACACAGAAATATGTAAAAAAATGTGAAAGTGGGGTGGGGGGGGAGTGGGGGAGTGGGGGGGGGGGGGAAGAGTGAGCAACATGTATGTGTAAAATGCTATGTGTAAGAAAGAAGATATGTGTAAGAATTGACCAAATAAAAATATTCTAGTTTCGAGAGTGTGGTGTGTGTGTGTGCAACATATCAACATATATGTGTAAGAATTGACTAAAACAAAATTTAAAAAAAGAAAAAGGTTTCAAATCAAGAGGGTGGGGGGGGGGGGGGGGGGGGCGGTGGTGGTGAGAGCGGGGGGTGGGGGGGGGGCAACATATTGTGTAAGAATTGACCAAAACAACACAGAAATATGTAAAAAGAAAAAAGTGTAAGTGGTGTGGGGGAGGGGGGGTGGGGAAGAGTGAGCAACATGTATGTGTAAGAAGCTATGTGTAAGAAAGAAGCTGTGTGTAAGAATTGACCAAAACAACACAGAAATATTTAAAAAAAAAAAAAAAAAAAAATATTCTAAGAATTGACCAAAACAACACAGAAATATGTAAAGAAAAAATAAAAAATATATAAATATTCTAGTTTCGAGTGTGGTGTGTGTGGTGGGGGGAGGGGTTCATGGGCAACATGTGTAAGAATTGACAAAAGCAAAACAGAAATATGTAAAAAATAAAAATAAAGTTTCAAGTAGGGGGGTGGGGGTGGTGGTGAGAGAGGGGATGGGGGTGGGGGAGGGGGCAACATATATGTGTAAGAATTGACTAAAACAAAATGTAAAAATAAAATTCAAGTCAACTGGGGGGGGGGTGGGGGGTGGTGGTGAGAGGCGGGGTTGGAGGGAGTGGCAACATATTGTGTAAGAATTGACTAAAACAATAAATATATTAGAAAAAGTTGGGGAAAGGGGGAGAGGCAGGGTTGGGGGGGGGGGCGTGGGAGGAGGTGGTGAGGTGCAACATATGTATGTGTAAGAATCGACCAAAACAACACAGAAATATGTCAAAAAAAAAAGAAAAAAAAAAGTAAAAAAAAAAACATTTTGGAAGGGTGGGGGGCGTGGGGGCTGGGAAGAGGAGGGAGCCTATGCCCCAATATGAGTGAAGTATGAATAAGATGCATAATGCTATAAGAAATCCCAAACCAAATTTATAGATATATACATGCTTACATGCAAACCTAGATCTGCCTTTATTGCACATTTTATGGGCCATCACTATTTGGGTTCCTTGGGAACCCAGAATTTGCAGAAGACAAAATAACAACATTCTATAAGGAAACCAATTCCAAAATTTAGTTCAGCTAGGACAAAAAATGCAAGAGATATAGACCTGTAAACAAAGCTTACACGCAAAATTTGATGTGAAACAGACACATTGTAAGGGCTATCAGAATTTGGGTTCCATGGGACCTTGATGTGGGACGCCGACGCCGACCCCGGGGTGATTACATAAGCTCTCTTATTCTTCGAATAGTCGAGCTAAAATGACGGTAATATGTATATATTATTGACAGGTATATAATAAATATATATTTATACTAATAATAAAAAAAAGGCAAAACATCTGGTAAAGTTTGGTAAAGTTCAGATGAAAAATGAAAGCCCTATCGTATTAACGAGGCAAAAGATAGCATTTTTAACTAAACCAAGGGCCATAACTCCGCTGTTATTGGTCTTATCTGGCTGTTTTTTCGAACTTATGCGAGCTTTCATTGATATTATCAATCTGGTAAAGTTTGGTAAAGATCGGATGAAAAATGAAGGCCTTTGGCCGGTAGAGCTAAAAATCATCAGCTCCAAAAGATAGGTCAAGGTCATAGATGAAATCCAGGCATCCAAAAAAAATATGCACTACCTAAGACACAACTATGTCGAATAGAATATGTTTTCTTCCAAAGATTAAGCTATAAATTAGGTTTAAAACATCTAGTGCATAATTCTAGTTCATGAGAAAGTGATGTAAATGTAACAATTAAAGTTATCTGCCCTTTGCTTAGATGGTGAAGGTCGCATCCACATTTGCTTTGTCACCTTGCATGTACCACTCAAGATACAACTATAAGCAAAGTTTGAAAGGTCTTAGTGCATACAGTTTGTGAAAAAGTGACCTAAACGCCAAAGTTGAGGATAACAATTATAAGGTTATCTGCCCTTGCTTGGAGGGTCAAGGTCACTTTCACATTTGCTTTGTCACGTTGCAATGTACCACTCAAGATACAACTATAAGCAAAGTTTTAAAGGTCTGTAGTGCATACAGTTTGTGAAAAAGTGACCTAAACGCAAAAGTTGAACCTAAAAATTATTAAGTTATCTGCCCTTTGCTTGGAGGGTCAAGGTCACTTTCACATTTGCTTTGGCACATTGCCATGTACCACCCAAGATACAACTATAAGCAAAGTTTGCAAGGTCTAGTGCATACAGTTTGTGAAAAAGTGACCTAAACGCAAAAGTGAACCTAAAAATTATTAAGTTATCTGCCCTTTGCTTGGAGGGTCAAGGTCACTTCCACATTTGCTTTGTCACATTGCGATGTACCACCAAGATACAACTATAAGCAAAGTTTGCAAGGTGTAGTGCATAGTTTGTGAAAATGTGACCTAAACGCAAAAGTTGAACATAAAAATTAGTAAGTTATCTGCCCTTTGCTTGGAGGTCAAGGTCACTGCCACATTTGCTTTGTCACGTTGCGATGTACCACCCATGATACAACTATAAGCAAAGTTTGAAAGGTCTAGTGCATTCAGTTTGTGAGAAAATGACCTAAACGCAACACTTGAATGTTGACGCCGCCGCCGCCTGAACAGCAACACCTATGTCTCTTTTTTTCTTCGAAAAGGCGAGACAAAAACACACTCTGGTAATAATATGATGAATGACTATCAAATGTACATATTTTTAAGTTCATGCTGTACAAAAACAACATTACTGATGTGGATAAAAACTGTATGTACAACTCAGTGTGTCAGGTCCCTGCCAAGACTTAAACTTGAATCTCATTTCTCGAAAGAAAAGCGTGTTTCCTTACACTACAGAGATCGCCCAGACATCACAAAAAGAGTGTACAAAACTAAGCGAAATTAATAAAGATGTAGATCAAAAGAATGTCAAAACTAAAACTATCACTGAAGGTTATTAATACCCTTGAAAACTCATACCCCTTGACTTCATGTATATGCGCAGTTCCACTTCATACTGATGCTTCGCACAATGTTTGGGGTATGACGGAGGTCACAGTGACCTTATTTTGGTATGTGACACACAGCTATCCCAAGATGTATCAACATACCAAGTTTGGTATCTTTAAGTGTTATTGAATTGAAGATATGGTCCGGACAAGCATTTTCTATGACAGAGGTCACAGGTCAAGGTCATAATTACCTTATTCTGGTACGCGACACACCGCTATCCCAAGATGTATCCAAATACCAAGTTTGCTATCTCTAAGACTTAGTGTTATAGTATTGAAAATACGATGCAAACAAGCATTTTCTATGACAGAGGTCACAGGTCAAGGTCACAGTGGCCTTATTTTGGTATGCGACACACAGCTATCCCAAGATGTATCCACATACCAAGTTTGGTATCTCTAAGTGTTATAGTATTGAAAATACGGTGCAGACAAGAGGTGAAAGAGTCTGTGGATGCTCTACTTGCTAAATGTGCAGGGTACCGTAACACATTTTCAACATTCATTCAACCGGCACATGGCAATGATATAGGTCACTAGTTGTTGTATGCCAACCAGGTAAGCAGGAGAACTAGTCTGTACAAAGTGAGTGTATTACAGGGTTCCCACAGTTTTTTGAGAACAAAACTCAGGGTATTTTCCAGGTTTTCCCACAGTTTTCAAGGGACAATGTATACCAGTGTTTGTCCGACACCGTTGTTGCAAAAACGTTAAATTGTTCGCAGTACTAATATGTGACACCACACAAGATGTTAGTTTATTGTTTGTGACAAGTTTTGACTTTAACCCGCTGTTTTTCAGGCCGTTCTCCCTCCTATGAAGGAAATTTAGTGTTGACATTTAACTTGTTCTCAGACGACATGCTTTATCGATTCAAATGATTAGACGCTTGCACATACGACGGAACATTGCGAGTTTTATTCGTAAATACTGAGCTAAAATCGTCAACATATGTTATGAGTCATCCGGTGAGGTAACGAATTTGTACGACAGCGATCGAAAACAAAAGTACAATTTGGGGTTCACATTTCATTGATCAGAGCATTAACACATCTTTACGATTGTTCACGAATATCAATGGTTAATTTTTATTGGCTTACTAGGCCCACGTTAATGAAAGCCGTAAGAAATACACACCAAATTCGCCAGACATCGGCGGTCTGGCGAATCCAAATTTCCGACCCATTTTGTCTAAAAGATCTCGGAAAATCCCGAATTCTAATTCACAAAGTCTTTCACTGTTTATAAGCCACTATCCCGCTGAGTGTTTTAGCTAATTAGTGACAATAAACTAATTATGGCAGCGCTTATTGAATTGAATGTTGTTTAACGGCTCATCAACACAGTACAGGTTATTTAGAGCCGCCCCAGAGAGAGGGGAAGGATACATAGGAATCCGGGAACCTGCCCTACTCTTATTATCGAATAGATTCCTATGGTTCTTTAACGTGCTCGGTTGATAGACCGATACATGGGACCGCCCGGTTTACGTCCCCATCCGACGGACGAGGCTAAGGAAAAGTGTCTTGCCCAAGAACACACCAACGGAACTCAGTGGCACCACGGAGGATTGAACCCGGGGCCTCCGGTCACAAATCCGCCGCGCTACCGACTGCGCCACGCCAGCCCTCCAGCGTTTATTGAAAACCACTGTCAAATTGTCGGTGCGATAGACTCCGCCCACTGTTCCGCCTCTTGCTGTCAATCAACTGGTTTGTGTCTTCGCGCTCAACATTATCTACAGATTTAACTGTGTGATCGAGCCGGGTAAAACATCAAATGTGGCGCCCTCTAGCGGCCAAAATGGCTGATCAAAACAGAAAGTTTGAAAATGCTTGCTTACGAATAGCCAGAGATACTCAGCCCGTCGGTGTTTTTGAACTTTACGATCACTGATAAGTGTTAAAGGGACATATGGCAATCTTGATTTTTTAAAAACTAACGGCGTCCCGTTAGTTTTTCTACATAAATTGCATTTGTAAAGGGACACATATCAATCTTGATTTTTTAAAAACTAACGGCGTCCCGTTAGTTTTTCTACATAAATTGCATTTGTTCAATCATTAATGTTAATTATAAGAATTGTATTAAGCCATTTGTTTTTGCATATTATTTTTTTTTTTATATTATTGCACCAGAAATATATTAAAACTTACCGGTATAGTATAATAAGACGAAATAGTGAATACTTAAAATTTAATTTATTTAAATGTAACCAGGGTAAAAGTAAAAATGATACTGGATATATAAATTGAGACACCCATTTCAAATACTGCAAGATTGCCATGTGTCCCTTTAAGTGCCTACTAATTAGTTGTACACACGGTAGCGTAAACTGAAACAATGGCAAGTGTGAACCGGTGATTGATCGGCTGTTTCTGAATTGGGTTCATTTTATGGTTGATTGTTTAATCAACATGAAACAATACAAAAGGTGCGATTACTCAAAATATTGGTGTATGTAGCATTTCTGAATTTGCAGCGCGATCTTTCTAGCTTCTTTGGAACTCGGGTTAGTTGAACTTGTTGTATATGCCTCAGTTTAGCCTTACATTCTTTAAATATATTGCTATTTATTGTATTTCTCTGAATGTTAGCATATTGAAATGCATTTAATGAAAATACGAAATGGTGACAAGAGTTTGCATTTTTGTATTTTCTTATTATATGCATGCATTCATTCTGTCCTTTTTTAAATTTCAGTCAGTAGATTTCAGTCAAAATTAAAATTACATTAAATTAAATACAATTTTTAAAAAGTTTTGAATATTGTACAACTCAACATGTAATTATAAGCACTAAAGCAGAATGCATCTGATGTGGAAATATTGATACCCTATAGGTTAATAAAGCATACTCTTTTAACTTATTATTGATGTGTACGCAAACGAAACTTGAAAATTGCACCGTGATCTCATGAACATTATTATTTTTTCAACATTTTTTTTTCATTTGTTTTTGTTTTTTTAAATATTTTTTTTTTTCATTTTTTTTTTCAATAAAATAAAAAGGAGTCGGGGTGTTTTCAGAGTGTCGGTCGGGTTACAGTAAACTCAGGTATAATTTTATTTGGCCTAAGCTACAATAAGTACATTTGTGTACTCACATACACTGTAGTAGCTGACAGGCAGTATGTGGATATTTTATTGTTATGCAAACAAAGAAAGCACCGTATTATCTAAAAACACATTTAATATTATGGTCTGCAACCTGTCCTCATATACTGTCAAAAGCAACTGTCATTAAGATGTATTCCCATCCACGCGGTCATTCGTCGGTGAGTGTACAAAAAAAAAAGCGCAGAGAATTAACTTCACAACAACATTCTGCTAAACTTTCTCTTCAGTATTTTGTCTCCATTGGACCAATAATAGACGCCAGAACTAATTAATAGCGGTTGGGAACTACGCTTTTGTTCAGCCATACCCGTTATGATTCGCCGACACTCAGGCCGAATCCGCTTGCAGTCGCTGACATAGACTTTCCGAACAGCGACCTGATGTCTGCTTGTTTACCCGCCATGTTTACGGTGTCGATATAAAAAAAAACAGTCTGACTGGTTAGCGATATATTGCATCACACTCCAATTGATTTTAGCGTGAATTGAATCACAGTCTATATGACGCGTAGGTTACCTGGTAACAAATAAACACTTTGTTAATACGGAACAAAATTACGCGAAAATGATCCAGATTTGAAATCTTGCAAATATAGTCCACTCAGCCTGTGCAATTTTACCACTCAACATCAAACTAATTGCAACAGAAATGATTTACTGATAGTGACATATATTGTGAAAAATCACATCAAATTTAATTGCAACAGAAATGATTTACTGATAGTGACATATATTGCGAAAAATCACAAAAAAGTCTTGAAAAATCTAGATAGGGGAAATAAGTTTTTTTTATAGCTCCTATATTTACGCTTTTCATAAAACAACACCAGATTTAAGAGTTACTTGTAGCTGCTGCATTTTATTTGGAATAAGACATTTTAATGATGTATCACACTATTAAGACGTAAATTAATCATAACAATTACATCTTTGAACAATTACAAAATACAGGTATATTTTAACACTGTTTGTTAAGTGCATACTGAATTACACCACCCACTGAAATCACAATAGAAAAATTGCATATCAAAGGTAAAGCTATGTTATATGCATTTGTTGTTACAGTTTAAGACAAATACTCAAATTAAGATTGATGATGAAGTGCTGGGTTAATATATTGGTCTCTATAAGGTAGCCGTCGGCATTGTCAGCAGCTATTTGTTACCCTGACTTGCGCCTCCCTATTATCTTCAATTTGAAGGATGGGAGTATTTTGCAGATTCAGATTCTATTAACACCTCATTGTTAGCATCACTCCTTGATAATTATTTTTGGAAGAGTGAAAATTAAATACTGAAATTAAGTTATGGTGAAGCGCCGGGTGTTGGGGTTGGGTGTGTGAGTGGAGGGCGGATAACATATTGACCACTATACTGTTGCTGTCGGCAATGATTTATTAATCTATTTTTAGCTTTATTGTTAGCCTCATTCGGAATGGTCATACCAACTCACGCTGTTACTGTGCACAATTATTGAAAATACCATATTAATAGTTAAAATAGAGCTGAAAGGGTTTTTAACAATTCTTTAAATATAACTAACTGTTCCTACACAAAACTATCACAACACCATGGGTAAATATCATTATATATTTTAGCATATTATACTATAGTAATTGATGTTGCAGCATTATAATTATAAGTTATACTACTTCTATGCCATAAGTTGCAATGTTAATTATTAGTATATCAATAGCTCATAGCTTTCACTATTGAATAATACTGCCAAATCTAATAAAACATCACAAAAAGCTTGAATACCCGTTACCGATTTATATAATTATTATTTCCAACTTGATTTGCATGAGCATTATCCCTTTTTAGGCTTGGTCATTATAGACAAATGATGGTACCCCACCCAGTCACATTATACTGACACCAGGCCTACCAGTACCACCCTTTATATGCTGAGCGACAAGCAATGGAGTTACTAGTATCCTTTTTCTTAAGTCAATGGTATGACCCGGCTGGGCATTGAATCCACGACATCCTGCATGCGAGGCGGATGCTCTACTCTTACGCCACCGCTGTGGTTCTTAGCATGTGTAATTTTGTCATGCCATACTGCAAGGTGGGGTGAAGTACTAATACTGCCTAATGACAACTAATTTGTATTAATGTTGTAGGCATAGATATACACAAGCTACCGTTCTAATCGATGCAAGAGCTCTATCAAGACACTACCACAACCTATCCTGGTCACCATTTATTATTAAAAGTGATATTTTCAAGAATGAAAATCATGTTTCAAAAGCACTCGAAGAGGATGTTGACATTTGAAACCTCTTCACTTATGTTCTCATAGTAAACTATTATTAAATTAGTCCATAATTTTGAGAAGAACACATATATAAGCCAGAAAATATTACCGCCAAATTTCGTGTTTATCTGATTCCCTTCTGATTTTGAAATCATTTCACTTTTTTGGTATGCTAACTTTTTAATGTGTGTTGATACATGTTTGTCATGTATGCACTACCTTTACTGCAAAATGACCCGTTGGCCCTGCTTCGTAGTAAGCAAGGTCATTCATAGGGCACAAGGCAAAAGAGTGCACTAGTTCTTAGATGAGTTCGTGATATGAAATTGAAATGATAAATTTGGCATATGTTTCAAAGTATTATTTTATTCTATTGAGTTGATTGCGTAGGCTCCTAAGTTATGTCTTCCACAAACTATGTTAACTACTTGATTTTGCGTTTGTATTAGCATAGTCTGGCTGTAAGTTACTCTAAGGCTATATGCATATAAAGGGAGTAGTGACTGCATTAACAACATAAAATTAAATGTTAAAGAATTAACCCGCCAAAAAATGGAAAAATTAAACTACAAAACCGTTAATTAAAACTCTATCCACGTGTTCAGGTCATATGATTAACGTATTCACGGGTTCGTAATACCCGTGATTGAATGTGCGTAAAAACAATCATGAGTTGATAACTCTTAATATGACGCTGCAGGTGTGGATTTTGTCCTGGCTGGTTAAAGCCATTTATATCGTGTCTATAGAGTTTGGATTCTCAAAATGTGTAAGTTAGGATTCTCAAAATGTTTTAGTTATATACAGGTTTAGAAACGTATGTTATAAAATTTACCACTTGAAGGGACTTTAACATGCCACAATCTGACCCAAAAGTATATTCCAAGGAGCAGGGGTCATATTGATTATATTTTTCTAGCAAAGAATTGCCAAACGTCTATGCAAGTCAAGTTTGTTACGAGGGACAGTATACACGTGATCACAGTTATAATCTAAAATATGTCGTTTGATCACAGTTATAATCTAAAATATGTCGTAATATGACTATATTTTTGTACTGACAATGGTTTGGGCGCAAAAATTGTAATGTTATATTGCAAATAAAAAAAAACACTAACAGTTTACAAAAATGTATTATATAACTTAATTACCATGTGTTTGTCAAAATGGGATTTCTGGCCTGTCAGTAAGTGTTCGCATAAACAGACGAGTAGGCTAGCATTTGTTTGTTTATTTGGACGTATTTTCACGAGTATCATCACTCGGGATAGAAATCCGGTTTTGAAAAACTCATGGTAATAAAACTCTTTATAATTTCCTTATCTCTCTCCAAAGTTATTATCAATGAAGGTTAGAACACAGAGGTCATATTTTGCTAGCAAAGAATGCATCAAGTTTAGGTCAATATAGATATAAAAATCAAACAGGAAAAGTAGTATTCAAGGACGAAAGTCAACCACAAACATATATAGAAACAAAAAAACAACTTTAAAGATGAATAAAATGCCGAATAAAACATCACAAACACAAAAGGGTTGACAATAGGGCTATATATAGATATCCCTATATATAGATAGCCCTATCTTTAGGGCTATATATATCTATAGATAGCCCTATAGATAGACAATAGGGATATCTATATGTATAGATTCATATATTGCAAAAAATCACAAAAAAGTCTAGAAAAATCTAGATAGGGGAAAAAAGTTTTTTCATGGCTCAAAAATGTGCGTTTGTCATAAAATCACTGCAGGTTTATGTATATGTATATCTGCAACATTTTGTTATGAATAATACATTTCAACGAGGTATTACAATATAAAGACATAGCTAAATAATAAAAATTGAAAAGTTTGAATGAACAATGCATATAAATGCCTATTTTAGCACTGTTTCTTAAAATTTGTATATTGAATTACCCCACCCACTTAATTACAATGGATATGCATTTCAATGTAAAACTGTGTTATATGCAGTTTCATAGAACATTTTTGTGTAAACATTGATAATAAGATCAGCGATGAAGCATTGGGGGTGAAACATTGACTAATGTATGATAATCGTCGGCATTGTCGGCAACTACAAATACCCAAGTCTTTGGCATTAAAATGTTATTTTTTTACATATTTGCAACAGAAACACTTTATCTGCGCAAAAACTATTATTGTGAATATTTAGGTAGTCGCAGTATGACTGACAAAGCTTTAAGAACACAAATATGTAAATCTATACAAATCTGACTGTGCTTGATAAAAAAACAATACCTTGATTAAGGATCTTTTTTATTACTTGACTTACATAGTTCATGGCGGGGATTTCTTTATTTACACTGTCCCGTTTTATTGGGTTGACAGTAGGGTAAGTGTGAGGTTTAGTGCACCATAGAACCCGGTTTAAACCCCCAGCGGCCTTTTTGCCACTGACCGTGGTAGTGGCAAAACTACCACGGTTGTTTTAGTCAATTCTCAAATAAGCGAGCCATTGCGATTGGCTAAATGTGACTGGTTATCAAGTTGTTGTTTTTTCACTCGAAAGTAAATCTTTCAGGAACAAAAATGTTGTATACAGTCTATTTTTAATTATTCGGCATCACCGAAGCACTCAACTTTCTCTAAACGTCGTCAACATGGCGAAAAGAGGCGCAGGTGCTTGAACTCAGTGCAAGAATATTCATTATCGCTAAATATTAATAACTGAATAATAACTAACGTTATTAACTCAGAACACAGTAATAACTAACGTTGCGTCGTTGAGTCGTGACATTAATAAAGTGTTGCTGACGTCGACGTCATCCACCGATAACGTTCAATAAAGCGAATATTTGTTTGCAAAAACGTGATTTAAAATATAATAAATAGATTATTTAACTGCTGTGATCGATTATGGGTAATCCTTCACTTGATGGTAGAAGTGCTTTTTTTTTCACTCGCTCGCATGCGCTCGTTCGTGAAAAGAACCATACGCCTACCTCTTGTGAAGGATTTCCCTATAATCGATCCCAACAGTTAAATAATCTCTATATAATTCATTTAGGGCCCTGGTTTTGTATCACTGCTTAACACAGAAGTTCAGAGAGATATTGCACAGGGTATAGTTCTCCCTGTACACTGGACAGACTACTTTACATCCCTTCGAAGGATGACCTATATTCACAGTACCATGCCCAAGTAAGATACTGCGGGAGTTTGTTTGAAAAATCCGGGATGTGACCCCACTGGAAATCAAACACGTGATTTCTGGGACTCGAGTCATGAATGCTTAACAGTTGGCGACCGCAGGGAATGTTTATGCACACACAACCTTCCAATTGTTCACTCGAATATTTGAACATGCAGAATGAATAACAAATAAGTTATCATTTTACGCAATCTAGATCATCAGCGACGCTTGCTTGTTTACAAAATTATCAGGCGTCGAACATGATCAAGACTAATTTCATGTAGGTCAATCCGTGACAACGCAAACAATACACGTACACAAAACATTCATAAACTGAAAATGTGAGCTAACTTTATAGACACGTATGACAGTGGAGAGTGTAAACTTGCACATATTCTACTTACGATAAATTGTTTCGTCCTAACTGGAGCACTCTCCATGCACAAAAGAAAACAAAATGGAGGAATGGCCGCATCAAAACGGAAATGGAATGCTATGACGTCAGGCTCTTCCAGTAACACATTACTTTCATGAAACGCCTCCCGAGTATTGGCGATCTGTGCAGTGAGGTCTAAATCAAGTTTATGTTCACTATCAAAAACACATACATCTATATAAATCTTCCTTGGAAATTTATTAGAACAAAATGTAGTTCACATCGATTCAAAAACACGAGGGGTACAGCAAATTCACGCTTCACTGTGCACTATATGCAGTATATGGAATCTCGAATTAGGTCAAACACCATCACAGTATTAGAGCGTTCTAATGGTTTCCATACACAGTAATAGTTATCTGAATTTCTATATTCATGAATAATAACGCTCTATGAAAATGGCCGGGACATCGTAAATGACTTAAAGTAACTCTACTATTTTCCATCAATATAAAATTGATTATTCATTACCATTCTTGCATATGCCACTCTCTCTCCCTATTCCTCTATACTCCGCTGTTCTTTCTCTTCATGTCCATTCTTCTCATTATGTACCTCCTAATTTACGAGTTCATACTCTTCACTTTTTCTCATTTAACTATTCCTCTTAATTTTCGCCCCTCCTACTCCTCCTCCTCCTCCTTCTCCTCTTCCTTCTCCTCCTCCTCCTCTTCCTCCTTCTCCTCCTTCTCCTCCTCCTCCTCCTCCTCCTCCTCCTCCTCCTCCTCCTCCTCCTCCTCCTCCTCCTCCTCCTCCTCCTCCTCCTCCTCCTCCTCCTCCTCCTCCTCCTCCTCCTCCTTCTCCTCCTCCTCCTCCCGATTGCCATCCTCCTCCTCCAGGCTGGTGCTTGTTGGAAAGGGCGAAATGTACCTAGATAAAATAGATAAAAGTGTTGTGTAAAATAGACAATTCATAGTAACTCCGTATCAACAACTGATAGCATATAAGCCATGAGCTATATGCGGTTTTGCTACCATCTAAGGTGGAATATTCCTACTCATACCATGTTATTGTGTACCTTATAGGGAAACAAAATCCATTATAGCAGCGGCAATACGGTAGCTGTTATCTGTTATTAGAAGAAGATATACAAATCGAACAGGAAAAATAGCATTCAAGGACGACAGTCAACCACAAACACACACAGAAACAAACAACAAAAATGAAGCTGAATAAAATCCAAGAAAATACATCACAAACATAAATAGTTTGACAATAGGGCTACCGCCTTGTAACGGTCAATGGCAAAACAAGGTAGCTTGGGGGTTAAACCAGGTTCTAGGTTGCATCATACCTTACTCTTACCCTATTGTCATCCCCAAAATGGGACAGTGTAAATAAAGATATCCCCGCCAGGTTATACTTTCTAACAAACAAGGCAGCATTAATAGGCATTATAAGCAAAACACATAAATGATCATCTATATATAATAAAAGCCTAGAAAGCCAGAGCAACAAGAGATCAAACTGTTAAGGGAACGGCAAGACAAGATTTAAGATAAAAATCAAACGCTACTGTCCTATAAGGATTTAGGTAGACGTAGACATTAGGTCCACAATCTGCCCGGTCATCGCACAAACAATGAGAAAAGCATAGTGGCGAACTGTAAATGGGTCAACCACTAAGCATGCAGTACGTCGCAGAATGATAGGGTCATAACCTCTTTTGATAAATATTTTAACAAGTTTAATAAACATTGTATGAAAGTGAGTATGGCCAGGGATCTTACGAAGTTTGTAAATCACAGAATCATTTTTGGAATGTCTTTCGAAGTTTATGGTAACGATGCCCCTGAAAGAGTGCTTTTTCACTGCGTATCAACGTCCTCCGGATATTGTGAGTGAGTAGGGAATCGATAGTAAAAGTCAAATTGGACACATCG
The DNA here is from genome assembly GCA_037043455.1 of Cyrtodaria siliqua. Taxonomy (NCBI): domain Eukaryota; kingdom Metazoa; phylum Mollusca; class Bivalvia; order Adapedonta; family Hiatellidae; genus Cyrtodaria; species Cyrtodaria siliqua. The sequence goes on along the minus strand of JAWPHD010003709.1, from coordinate 177,948 downwards.
AGGGAAATAAACTATTTTATGAACACGGGTTTATTTTCATCATTGTTCTACGAGTTATAAGAACCCAACACTATCATATCTCTGTACTGATACACCGAATACGTTTTATAATGTTATAAACGTGTAAAAAAAACGATCATTACCACCCTAATAAAAAAAAAAGTTCGCATCGTCTGCTTTTGATGTAATGATATTTAGCTCTACTGGCCAAGGGCCAGCAGAGCTTATGGGATGCTGTGTTGTCCGTCGTCCGTCGTCCGTCGTCCGCCCGTCTGTCGTCCGTTAACTTTTCTTCAAACGACTTCTCCTAAGAAACCGCTGGGCTAATTTTGAACAAACTTCACATGGATGATCCTTAGATATATGCTTTTTAGATTTGTTAAAATTATTAGGTCAGCGCTACATCCAAGATGGCTGCCATTACCATATATAGTCGAAACTTTAAAAAATATTCTTCACCAGAACCGCTGGACAGATTTCAACAGTTTTTCTTTTTAAAATGATCGTCAAACGCCTAGATTATCAAGTTTTTTCAAATAAAGTCCACGGGGTCAAAAATAGCCATGCCCCGGGGGTCCAATGTTTGTATATTGAGGTTTTGCATGATTTTTCATATAGACATATAGGAAAAACTTTAAAAAATCTTCTTCTCTGAAACCACAAGGCACGGGGAGCTCTCATGTATTACATGTAGCATCAGCTTATGGTCCTCTACTAAGATTGTATCAAATGGTGACCCTGTGGGTCAAATTTGTCCCCGTCCAGGGGGTCAGAGTTTTTACATAGTTTTATATAGAATTTTTTTTAAAAAAAAATTCTTCTCGGGAAACTACAACAGCCAGAGGTTTGATATTTGGCATTTAGCTATAAGCTTATAGTATTTTACCAAGTTTGTTCAAATGGTGACCCTGGGGTCACATTTGGCCCCGCCCCAAGGGTCACATGTTTTATACTAGACATGTATAGAGGAAAAACTTAAAAAATCTTCTTCTCTGAAACTGCAGGAGCCAGAGGTTTAATATTTTGCATTTGCTATAAAGCTTGTGGTTCCTCTACCCAAGTTTGTCTCAAATGGTGACCCAGGGGTCACATTTGGCCCCACCCCCGGGGGGTCACAGTTATATCATAGGCTTGTATAGGGAAAAAACTGAAAAAAATCTTCTTCTCTGGAACCACACTGGCACAGAGCTCTCATGTATTACGACTGTAGCATCCTTTTATGGTCCTCTACTAAGTTTGTTCAAATGGTGACCCCTGGGGTCAAATTTTGTTCCCGCCGCCGAGCGCGCACAGTTTTACATAGAATTATATAGGATCTTTGTTTTTAAAAATCTTCTTCTCGGAAACTACAAGAGCCAGAGGTTTGATATTTGACACTTTATTTAAAAGCTTATGCGTCCTTTAACAAGTTTGTTCAATGATGACCCTGGGGTCACATTTGGCCCCGGCCCCAAGGGTCACATGTTTTACATAGACATGTATAGCGTAAAACTTAAAAAATCTTCTTCTCTGAAACTGCAGAGCCCAGAGATTAAATATTCTTGTGTTGGTCCTTTAGCCAATTTGTGTTTAAATGGCGACCCTAGGGTCGGCATCTGGCCCCCGCCCCGTGGGTCACAATTTTACATAATGCCTTGTTTAAAAAAATATATATATATTTATATTTTGTTATTAGCTCTACTGGCCAAGGGCACAGCAGTGCGTTATGGGATGGTGTGTTGTCCGTCTGTCGTCCGTTAACTTTTCTTCAAAACGACTTCTCCTATATCAAAAGATGGCTGCCACTTACATATATGGTCGAAACCTTAAAAAATCTTCTTCTCAGAACCGCTGAACAGATTTCAACAGTTTTTCTTTTAAAATGATTGGCCAACGCCTAGACTATTTCAAGTTTGTTCAAATAAAGGTCCCCGGGATAAAAATGGCGCGTACCCCGGGGGTACAAAAGTTTGTATATTGAAGGTTTTTGCATGTTTTTCATATAGACATAATTGGAAAAAACTTTAAAAAATCTTCTTCTCTGAAACCACAAGGCACGAGCTCTCATGTATTACATGTAGCATAAGCTTATGGTCCTCTACTAAGTTTGTTCAAATGGTGACCCTGGGTTCAAAATTGTGTCCCCGCCCCGGGGGTCACAATTTTACATAGACTTTATATAGTGTGTTTTACTTCTTCTTCTTCTCGGAAACTACAACAGCCAGAGGTTTGATATTTGCCATTTACTATAAGCTTATGGTCCTTTACCAAGTTTGTTCAAATGGTGACCCCTCGGGTGGAAAAACTTAAAAAATCTTCTTCTCTGAAACTGCAAGAGCCAGAGGTTTAATATTTTGCATTTGCTACAAGCTTGTGGTCCACTACCAAGTTCGTTCAAATGGTGACCCAGGGGTCACATTTGGCCCCGCCCCGGGGGTCAGTTTTACATAGGCTTGTATAGGCAAAAATGAAAAAAATCTTCTTCTCTGAAACCACATGGCACAGAGCTCTCATGTATTACATGTAGCATCAGCTTATGGTCCTCTACTAAGTTTGTTCAAATGCTGCCCTGGGATCAAATTTGTCCCCACCCCAAGGGTCACAGTTTTACATAGACTTATAAAGGATTTTGTTTTTAAAAATCTTCTTCTCGGAAACTACAAGAGCCAGAGGTTTGATATTTGACATTTATTATAAGCTTATGGTCCTTTACCAAGTTTGTTCAAATGGTGACCCTGGTTTCACATCTTGCCCCGCCCCGGGGTCACAGTTTTACATTAATGCTTGTATAGGGAAAAACTGAAAAAAATCTTCTTCTCTGGAATTGCAACAGCCAAATGTTTAATATTTTGCATTTGCTATAAGCTTATGGTCCTTTACCAAGTTTGTTCAAATGGTGACCCTCGGGTCACATTTGACCCCGCCCCAAGGGTCACATGTTTTACAAAGACAGGTATAGGGAAAAACTTAGAAAATCTTCTTCTCTGAAACTGCAAGAGCCAGAGGTTTAATATTTTGCATTTGCTATTAGCTTATGGTCTTCTACCAAGTTTGGTCACATTTGGCCCCACCCTTGGGGTTATAGTTTTACTTAGGCTTGTATAGGCAAAAACAGAAAAAAATCTTCTTCTCTGGAACCACATGGCACAGAGCTCTCATGTATTATTTTGCATCTGATCTTAGCCAGACTTTAGTAGATTTTATGGCTTTCTTTTTTTTTGTAATTTGTTTACATTTTATTTTTTTTATTTATTTATTTTTTAATTTTGTTCTATGTTGGACCAGTCGGACCAGTAACAGAGGAGTAATGGCTCTCAATTTAGTTAAAAATGCTATATTTTGCCTCATTAATACGGTAGGGCCTTTATTTTTCATCTGATCTTTACCAAGCTTTACCAAATTCTTTAGTTATGGCCCTTGATTTAGTCAAAAAGCTGTTTTTTGCCCGAAACTTCCAATAAAACATAAATGGCAGTCACTCGCTTCATTGATGTTATAAGAGCCATGTTAGCCAGTAGAGCGTCCACATGCCTTCTTGGGCCTCTTGTTCCTCTTTATTACACTTAATTGTCAATGACCTTTAGTAGATATATTTGTTCACTATGCATGACGTTTTCTGATACATTAGTGCAAAAATATCGTTCTTGGTGTTATATCGATGTAAATATGCCATTCTTGGGTGTACTGTAACTTGCCGGAGTTGTATTTGGACTGAACTGCAACTTGTTCCCGAACAGTACTGCAACTTGGCGAACAGTACTGCAACTTGGGAAGTCATGTTCGTTCTTTCTACTGAGACTGGGATTAATAACGGCCAATAATTTATTGTATTTACAATCAAATAATAATTAATTGATTTTTCGTTTATATTATAAAGTTTGGTTGTAGGTTGTTGTTTAAATTTATAATTGTTCATTTCAGAGATGTTGAGATTTTATCTTATTTTCAGTAGCGTTAGGTGATAAAATATGCGTTACTCGGTTTTTATCAGATCTATAGTAAAAAAAAAATGACTACCTAAAAAGAACATAATGTTCAAGAATTGATTTTGACTACCTAAAAAGAACATAATTTTCGTATTGATTTTGAAAGATACATATGTTGAATGTGTTTTAAAAATATGATTGGTTTTAAAAGAATCACGCTGTAGATACCTTAATTTTAACATTAGACTTGGTTGAAAATCAAGAATAAATACCGAGTTGAATAAGGTAGGTCTTATTTCTAATATTTTTCACATATCCTTTTTTGTAGAGGTATTTAACCAACTCCTCATTGGACCTATCGGGGATTGCCGATGATGGTGTAAATTTATTTCAGGGAGAACATTATACAGGGAGGAGAAACGGATTCATAAACGCTCTAAGTTATTTGTTGATGTTGTCGCGCTAAAACGCCGCCATTAACTATTTTATCAATACAGGTAAATCGATCGTAAGCGCGTCTCATATTTTCAGCTAACATCTGAAAATATGCAGTTTTTTTACGGCCTATTTTTTACGGTTTTCTGTTATATTCACCCTCACGAAATTGCCTTCTCCCTCCTGTATACTGCACTCCCTGGTTATTTATATTTAGTTACCGTAGAGTTGCGTTGAATCATCGTAGTATTACATATAAAGTGGTAAAATCCCCATCGATACATCTGAACATTAATTGATGCAAGATACAAAATAAGATAAAATGTTTCAGGTTTGGGGTGGTGTGAGGTGTAGTGGAGTGGTCTTAGGAGTTAAAGATCGGATGAAAACAAATAGACTTACATGTGTGGGGTGTGGGTTTGGGGTATGGGGTAGGGGGGAACATGTCTATATGTGTTTGAACTGACCAAAACAACACAGTTTAGAAAAATAAATAAGAACAAAATCGGGTTTGAGTGGCTTGGGAAGGTACATAGCTATATGTCTTTGAATAGACCAAAAAACAAAACAACACAGAAATATGGGGTGCGGGGATGCATTCCCCAATATGGGTGAAACGTACCATGTTCTTAATATATGGCAATCCGCAACCTACATTAAAAATCCTAGTATTCCTCCTTTGTGTTTGTAAAAAGTAGAAAAATGCACTGAATATGCGGGTCATAACTTGATACAGTTGATTCAGTATACATTTTAATTTGACTTTTGAACGATAATGCACATATAAAAGTTCTCGTTAACAATAATACCCACATGGTTTTGATCGTGAACGACAGTAGTGCTCTACGTGGTTGAACAAGTTGCAGTACACTTAAAATACAGTATTTTGCAAGTCGCAGTACTGCGATTAACAAGTTGCAGTATAGCGGCCTCGAAAAACTTCTGTAAATTGCGCGGAATAATAAAAAGTCAAGTAACTGATAGAAGTGGTGTTTGTGACATACAATTATTTCGTATCGTTTAAATTTCGTGTCTGAATCCCAAATTAACCAGTTATTCTCGAAATCAGCTCGCTGATAACAAAATATGCAGTGATTAGGCCGAGTTTTCTCATGAAATTTTAAAATATACAAAATGCAATCCACATTTGGGATAGTGCAATACAATATTATAAGTATTATCCATCCGCAAACTAATTGTTTCAGGCAGCAGATAAAGATAAATGGTAGGAAAGAGATGCATCGTCCGTTTTCTTATTTACCTACTCATTTTTAGTAGCAATATCCGGAGGACGTTGATCCGCAGTGTTTTTAGTTATACAAATATTACGAATATTAAAGTCCTCAGCACGACTACAAGCTCTAGAAAAACAAGTAAGTTGAGAAACATAGACCCCATATAAAGATTATACGGGGAACATCTCCATCTACTTTGGGATAATTAACAATCTCAAAATTAAAATAATCCCTCTTGTCATAAGAAGGTATTAAAGGAACAATTTGGAAATCGTCGAACAAAATAAATACAAAAATATTGCATTCTCGGTTTGACTGGGACTGTTTATGAACTGTAGTGAAAAGTGCTTGCTACCGTTCACGCCCCCTAGCCCCGGGTGAGTAGAACTAAATACTTATAATGCCAATAGTCCTGATTTTTCAGCCATCCCGATGATGGTATGCATAATTATGAATGTAAACTTAGAAACTTCACACCATCCCAAGGCCAGCGGCGTATGGTCCCAGTTTCTAACAAAACGCTTTGCCCTAAACGTGAAAACAATAGGAGAAATAAACAAAATATAATTTAGTAAAAGCAGAGGTTGTGAAGCCTGTGTATCACAGGTAACAGTCAAATTACTAAATTAAAAAGCAGGCAACATATTCTAAGGGTAATGAAACAATACTCAGAACCTCTAAAGGCTGCAATAGTGGAACCACTAATTATAGAGAGATAAAAAATAGAAAATATCAAGAAAAGAAGCGACCGTATCAGAAATGTTAGCTTTGTTGAGTTTAAGTTCCTTAGGAAAGGTAATATTACCCATAGTAGAAAAGAAAGAAATGTCAATGTTCAGAATGTCATTCAGATACCGAGAGGTGTCATTAAAGGCTTCGAATACATCTGCCTGAGTATTGGATGACAAACTCAAGATACACTCTCTTTCAAATCTGCGACAAGAGAAGCACAGTTCGTACCCATTGAGATACCGACAGTTTGTCTATAAACAATAGTTCCAACCCTAATAGGAACATGACTGCTTCACAACATTTTGGCAAACTTTGTTGTTAAACATACTTGTATATAACTTCTTATATGCAAGTATGTAATTTTTGTATTTTCCTTTCTTTTTTTTTCCTTTCTTTTTTTTCTATAATTACTGTTTTTTATTGAATAAGCGTATATATTTTGACTTTCAATGTGAACGGACCTCTAAATTGCATTTCTAAGACTGTTGACATTATCATTGCATCGTCTTTATATTGGATTGACGATTCTTTTATTACATTTTATGAAATAACATTATACTTTATTAATTTTGGAAAACCAAGATTATTATTTGTAGATAACTGGATAATCGGGTTGAATAATAGTGGAAAAGAAAACATTTCACTGTTTATTCTTCGAATCATCCACAGACGCATATTTACCGTACTGCGCAAACGTCGGCTGTAATACAAAGGATCGAACATCTTAAAATTGGATCTACGAACCGTTCCATCTACTAATGAAACATGGCCAAGCTTGACACTGAAACATATCGGATGTCTAAGCAAGAGGCTACGAACAACGTGTTATCAACTTTGCCTGAATTAGGAGCAGATGATTATGAATAAGTGGGGGTGTGGGATGAAAATAAACATGAAGCCGTCTGTTTTCGCTCATTATTCTTCTGATGGTATCGGCTATCCATCTGCTGTAGATATTAACGAACTAAATACACGATAAATTACAATTCGTGACACACAAGAGAGCTGAAGCTAATACAAGAGTTTTTTTTTATTTAGTCGAGATGACTGTCATTAAAAAATACTTGATTTAAATTGTATGAGACTGTCATTTAGACCGGATGCATTTAAACATAATTTCCGATTTCACGCAGTTGCCATGCTCTCAAACCTTGCACACACCCGATATAAACCCATCATATGCATCGGTACATATATCATTGATATATGCATCTTGAACAAGCTGCTGTGAACGTTTGACGTCATACAGTGCAAGCTATATGACGTAAGCAATGACTCAATTGTTTGTCACGTGATACTAGTGTATTTAAGCATATTGTAACGCGCAGATCTTTGCCTACGGAGGGCGCCCAATGGAACAGCCTGTAAACACAGCAGCCTGATTATCTTGACCTCCGAGATAATATATAGTGCCCCCAAAATAGCGTAAACAATGGTGTTATTGTTGTGTTAGAATCTAATAGAATCGTTTCGATGCGAGTAATTAAATCACTCGTGTTAACGCACTCGTGATTTAATTACTATGCATCCATCCGAACTCAGATAAAACACAGGTACGTATTTATTATTTCTTAATTAAAATGCATTGTTTTACCACTAGACTAAAATTTCGGGACACTGTTTTTTCTTTTTTGTGGTGGTGAGTGGGGGAGTGGGTGGGGTGCGGGAGGCAGGGCGTGGAGTGAGAGCCAAAACATACTCTGCCGCTCAGGCCCCTTCCCCCAACCCACCCCCCTAACTGAATATTTAAGTACCGTTCAACATCTGAGTTCTAAATAAAAACGCGCACATTTCTTGGAAACTTGGCAACAGCAGACTGCGTGGTTAAAATTTCCCCACCCATAGACTTTACCGTAATATCTATCTATATCACTCAAGTTTAAAGTTAAACATTGTATTTTTGATTATCGATACTGCAATTTGAATTGTTACGTTATTTAATGATGTACGGTACGGCACGGATTCAATTCATTATCCAATTACATCTGATATATATCTATTTCATGTATGTAAGCTAATTGTTCTAATATATGATATAAATAAATTAATAAGCATTATCATTTGTCGTTATATACACCCTTCATACACTGATAATATACCGCGAATCTCTAATACAATCGTTACTAAACTGTTCATTGCTACTTTCGGTATTGTCCGTTCTATACACCTGCTATTTCGATATATTTCGGAATGTACGGTTTAAGTTATAAGAGATATGCGCATGAATTTGTACATGATCAAATCTCTTCAAAAACAGCGTATTAATTAAACTTAAGTTAAAATTACTTAGTGTTTGCCAACGCTTACATATTTATCAATATTTTGCCATATACTAATCTTGTGCAATTTACAGACTTGCAAATGGTATTACCTGTATCGCGCTGTAATATGGTGATCTTTGGTTTCTAGTTAAAATGCTTGTTCGCCAGATTTCCCACTACATAGGACGGGTGCCTGACAACACCGTCCAAAAGCGATGATTTCGTTTAACGGATTAAAGGGTGTATCCGTTAAATATAACTAGATACGACGGAAATATGTATTTATGCGCATTGTTTATTCTGGGAAGTAATTAACAAAGATTAGTCAGAATAGTGTCGATATATGCCACAATGTGACAGTTTATTCACAAGAGTGTGAATGTTTCTTTTTTATTGAAAATAATAGTCATGCAATATTGCATGAACCATTGTAATATGATGTAAATAGATACGACGGGAATATGTATATTGTTTTGTACCTGGACCCAGTACTCAGTACTAGGGACATGTTATGTCGTCTAACGGTCTACGGAATCTGACGGAATCTGACGGATTGACGGATTAGACCTAGCACACACTATATGTTGTATGCGTTCTGGGAATTGAGAGTTATTTGAAATGCACGCTGACTCAGTTTATGATTATTATACACAATCGCACCATGATATTAAACAGTTAGTTCCAAATCCGATAATCAATCATATCACGCCAACCTTAACATGTGTCTTAAACTGACCAAGGAGAATACAGAACAACAAAATCCGCCGATCTCGTCACCACCCCGTCGTCTGCTAAAGTCGCCGTTGGAAAAAAGTAATATTTCAATCACAGTAGTATAGAAACTGGTGGTACGAGCGCAGTTTTCCCTCGCGGGGAATGAGAACAACTAGTGAAATATACCAGGGGGTACTCAGGCGTGACTCTCATTTGCACCACCAAGATCGAAATGTAAGACACGCCTAAATCAATACCTCAACATATTTCAACAGTTTTCTCAAGCAACTCCGCTCTGGAAAACTCCGCCTCGTACCACCAGTTTCTATACTACTAATCAATCCGGTTTGCCATTTTAATAACATAACATTTGCAACTCGTTAGGAGAGCGCAATTTTATTTTATGTCTACTTTCGGCGAATCTACTTTCGGCGAAGTTTTTCAATAGCATTTGCGACTCGTTAAGCAAAGTCAGACGGAACCGGGCAGTAGTCTTCATCATCGCTCTGCATATCATTTTTTACCATGGAATATTTTATTTTCCTACACTTTGCTATTTTGTATTTCAGTTCAAGAAGCTCTTCTCTGTTACTATTTAGCTCGCGTTCATAATTATCCATTTCAACCAGCAATCGTCTTTTTTTAGTGTCCATAAAATCATCACGAACTACTTCATATTCTACTTGGAGTTGCCTGCCTCTCATCAATTCTCTTATATATTTATCTTTTAAATTGTTAAGTTTTCTGCAAACCTTTTCTAATCTTTCTTGTCCCATTATATAATAATATTATATGTTATTATTTTTAAGCCCTTATTTAATATTTTCAATATCCTTAAATGAGACCCAACTATTAAAATCCTCATTATAACCCTTCCATTTAATCAATGCTTGTTTCTTTCTGTAATCACGTCGTATTACTTTTTCAATCCTGAATATTTCTTGCTATGCTTTTATCATTTCTAATTCATAAAAACTTCCGTCAGTGTTTTCGTTGTTTAAATCTTTTATTTTGTATGTCACAGGATTTGTGTTTTGAATTTCATCAACAACAAATATTTCGATATCAGCATAACTGATGTAATTATCGATATCAGCATAACTGTAATTTCCATTTGTAAAAAAAATACTTTTCCAATCTGTTCCATTGTGATACCTTATCACTTTGTTATTAAAATCCTCACTAATATTATACCATGAGTAAGTCATAGAATTAATCTTATCGAGTCCGATACCATATTGTTAGTTCCTGCCTAATATTAATGGTCTGTCAAACACAGTTGTAAAATTACTCGGTGTGTTCGAGCTATTAATTATTGACGCTTTCTCCGATGATAATACAAATTTTTGTTCCATATAATGTAAGTTAGATTAAATGAAATGCTAAAATTAATCACCTTTGTAATACAGTTTAAAACTTGATTTTTCAAAATTGAAAACTTGAGTAGTATTTACTTTTGTGTTTGATCTAAACATAATAAAATGAAATGGCTTGATATATACTTCAAACGTTTCTTTTAATATTCGTTTGTTATTTTCTATTATCGGATAAAAAATCTTAGTACCGTTTTCCAGTGCTGAAAAAATAGTGAAATGTTTTACATCTGCTCTTGTGTAAGTAAAATCCATTTCAAATACATAACGGCCTTCTATGAGAATTCCAAATGTAGTCAAACTATCTTTTACTCGTATTTCATAATATTCTTCACTTTTTATAAGTGGATCGGCTACAAAAGTAAAGGCATCAAGCAAAGAGTTTCAACGGGTTCTTTCAAGTGGTTTTTGAGTTGGATACGATACAAAAGTCGATCTCACCCCGGTCGCGGGGCTAAAAAAGGCATCTTGTATAATGTTTGTGTCATCTATTGTAACTTCAAAAACTAGAATCTGGCCTAAATGTGCTACTTTTTCTCTTAACTCATCAATTATACCAAGAACTGCCGTGTGCCGACTATCAGGCTTTTGATTATGCTCCTTGAGAGAAGCTATTTCGCCGTCAAAAGCTTTGCTTCTTTCGTCCTGGGCAGCTTTCAATTGCTTTGAAACATCATCAATAGCAGTCTCAAGTTTATCAGTGTCAACCAGTTTGTTCAGAGCCGTCTCCAGCGACTTGCCGTCAACCATTTTCTTTTTGATATCTTCAAACTCTTTGCCGAAATCAGCAACGTTGGTGTTTATCTGCTCATTTAATATTTTAATCTGAGTTATTTCAGTAGTAAAAGTAGTTCTCATTTGTTTTGAAGCATCAGCAATAGCAGTTTCAAGTTCATTATTGTCAACCATTTGTGTATTGATTTCCCCAGTCCGTGCATTAATATTTTGAACACCAGCTCTTATTTGTTCGCTTAATTTCTTGTGGTTTTCATTCTCTTCCAATACATCTTCTTTCTTTTCTACTCTTTCAAAGCATCACCCAGAAGTTTTATTTCTTCTTTCAATCCGTTTTGAATTTCAAGCATTTTCTCGCGGTTTGCTGTTAACCTTGTTTGTATTTGACTTAGTTTATCATCAACACCTGTTGTCAAATTTTTTATGATGTCTGGAATTTTATCAATATTATAATCACGTATGATTTTTGTTACTCTTCTTACAGTAAATTGCTTTGTTGCTGCATCACCTGCTTTTTCTGGATTACAAACATTGATAATTTTATTATTATCCATGTTAAGCTCACTTCTCAAAATATTTTCCTGGTTTCTGCCTTTGTTAAGATAATTAACCAAATGTTTTTGTTTTACATACTCAGACAGCACAATACCAAAATTTGTAATATTGACACTGCCAGTAGTAACTTCCTCGCCAAGATCATTAAAAAGTCCCATTATATAATATGATTAGATTAAATTTCACCGTTGAAGTTACGCTTTACTAACTTCCTAGAGCGATCCAGATACAGAAAGTCGTACTGCTTTTTAGTCGCTTTTCTGTACTGCTCTTTGCTGACATCTTGTTCTTTGGAAAACATACCCAGCTCGCGATTAACCGGAGTCGCGAAAAAGATGTAATGAGAACAGTTCAAACGAATGTCTTTGGGAGTTTTGTAATAAGATTGTGACAAGTAAATTACACAACAATTTTTATGTCTTCCCTGGATGAAATAATTAATAATATCGTTTTGATTACGCTCGCAAACATAATCATCAAAAATAGCTATCTTTTGAGCATCAGAATCCAAATCATTCAAAGGGATAACTTCATCATTTGAACATTCTAATATGTCTTCGACTGGGATTTTATTCTTTTTTGCTATCTTTTCAAGTTTTTGTGATAAAACCTGATACTTGGACTGCTCTAAGTTTTTAGCAAACAAGTAAATCTTGTCGTAGTAAACCAAAGGTTTTAGCAGCATGTGAACTAGTGTGTTCGTCTTGCGAGATCCTGAATTACCGCAAATTAACATTCTAAAACAACAGTCTGGCATGAAGTTCCATATCTGTTTAAAATTTCCGTTGTCTGTCTTCATGTCATAGTTTGGAATTTCCATTATAATAATACTTAGATAATACTTGTCTTAACTTATTTTAACTTATCTTAATTTAATCTAACCTTATATTATACATGTCTTTGTTAAAATGGAAAGAATTAGCAAATAAAAAGCGAAAAACGAGTGAGCTTGTCAAAGAATACGAGAATAGAGTTATCCAAAAAAGACTAGAAAAGGGAGCTAGTCGTGATTTATAGACAGAAGTATTTAAACCTGTAACTAGTGAAATAACAGAGCAAACAAGGCGGCTGGCTGAACATTTGATTACCCTTCCGGAAATACGTCAACAGTTGGCTCTTCTTCCTGGGGCAATACGTCCACAATTACTTGCCCCGCCTGATCGTGGAGCCATAGCACCACCACCGCCACCACCGCCGCCATCACCGCCGCCACCGCCACCGCCGCCGCCACAACCGCCGCCATCACCACACGTTAAAAAACCAGCTGCCAAAAAAAACGCAGATCCTACTTAACTAACGCCGGCTAGTTACCAAGAGGAACTAGAGCAGGCAATAAAGGGGCCAAAATTAAGAATTGCTTCAGACAGAGTGCTAAGGCTAAAAGCTGCCGAACCCGCGGAAGCATTATTTGAAGCACTCAAAAGAAACGTATATCAATTGATCCCGGGGATGAAGACATAATAGAAGAAGCTGCGAGGCCTAAGGAACCCAAACCGGTGTATGATATTGACTTGGATGCTGGTATGAATAAAGACATACTTGATAAGTATGGCTCTCCGCTCCCAACTAAAATACCAGGTATTACTGATGGGAGTGCTGATCATGCTAAATATATTGAAAGGGCTTATGAGATGCACAAGAAAATACTTTTCAAGATAAATGGTCTAAACACAAGAATAAACAACCTCAGCGAAGAAAAACTCAAAGCGGGCCAGGAAAAAGCACCATCCAATGCGACTAAACTTAAATATTCAAAATTACTCGGTGACCCCGATGGCGTCAAACAAGAGATAGCTTCACTTACAAACGAACATAATAAAAAAGCAGATGAGGCAAATGCTTTGGGTTTTTATATAGGGAGGTTGCCTGAGCGAATTCGAGCAGCTGGCGAAACTGTACAAAAGACTGGCAAAGGAATGCAACAAAATAAAAAATTCCTACAAAGTTGACAAAGATGGCCACTATGGAATGTTACAAATTGATTAACCTAAGCTTATTGGTTATCACAAACTTAATGCCAAACAAGGAGAAGCAGTTGTGCTAGATATGAAAGTAGATGATGATTTTATAGACTGGATAACAAAGCGTTACAACAATGGAAAAATTTATTCAAAGCTGTCTCAGAATGCTTTTAAGAAACTAACATAATTATCTGATTTACCAATTCACAAAGGTTCTTCAAAGTTCAAAAATAGTTTAGGAGGTTGTGTTGAATATTACAATAGCCCCGAAGATTTGATGGATGATCTAGAGTTGGTATGCGGAAGTATCGAATCAGGAAATAATAGCCCACAACTAATAAATAAAGGTATTAGCATAATCGATGAATTGTTAAAAATAGGTAAAATGTCACCCAAAGAACACGAGCAACTATTTTCTAAATATTTTAATTAAATTATTGTCTAACTGTAATTATACATGAAAACCAAAGAAGAATTAATTGATGACTTGACGCGACTTGTGGCTGCATACAGACGCAGTTATAAAGTGTGCGGTATTATAAACACAACGTTACAGATTACCAGCGGAATAATTGGTTGTGGTGCTCTCCTAGCATTAGTTCCAGCAATTCCTGTTTTCATAGCTGTGGTTGGTGCAGTTCCTCCAGTAGTTGCTGTTTTAGTGAGTAAAACAAGAATAGCAGAAAAAAGACTTTGTTAAAAACACATCATAGGAGTTTTAAACAACTTCTATCATATGTCCAAACAACAACAGGACTAGAAAATGACGAGGAGATAATTAGGATTGTATTTAATAAAATATTAGAGATTCAAAAGAATGATAAATTTACAGAACCTCTGGAAATGTATATGAAAAGATTCAAGCTAAACGGTCATGGCATTCAGTCGTAATTTGACTTGTTTCCATATCCTATCGTACTTGTCTCTGGTTGATTTTGTTTTAATCGGTTTTGTTTCTTTTTCTGTTTTTAATATTTTAAATATTTTCTGAAAAATGTATTCAAATTTAATTGATCTTTTTCGACCTTCTAGCTCATCCAAAATCTTTACAATTTTGTAAAACAAATCTTCAAATCTTTGTCTGTTTTAAGAAGACAAATCATATTCTACCAAGTATTTATCTAAATAATACTTTCTGTGGTAAATAGTTTTATTTTGGCTGAAGTTGTAACCTGTGATAAGATTATAACCATTGTGAGTGCCACAATTAAGACAAACACGCTCGTTATTGAAAACTTCACAAGTATCGTTGCAATTCACGCATGCGTATGTATACTTGTAGCACAGCTTGGCTCTGGTACAATATTTACAAAGCTTCTTTGTCGTGTGAAATAAGATGCAATCTATGCACACCCCAGGAGGATCAATAATATCTAAAACTCTTTCACAATATTTGCAATTCATTATATTATACTATAGCATCATATATTTACATATAAGCTTAACAAATATTATCTTATGTAATATTATAATGGAACAAGTAAAAATTGAAATCAACAACTTTAAAAAAGATCAAATAGCACATGCCCAAACGGTTGATTTTGAAGATGCGAGTAAATTAGATGCTGAGCTTTTAATTTTTTCAATCTTTCAAGATTTTACAGAAAGAATCATAACAATGACACAACAACTAAAATTATCATGGAAAATAAAAAAGAAGATATAAACAAACTACGTTCTTTGTGTAAAAAACAAATTTCAGAGGCAACCAGTTACCATCCAACTTTATACAAAGTTTCTTTTATTGCCCACTATGATGTTTTACTTGAACGAGGAATTAAAATTATTATGTACGGATAAATAAAAAATAATATAATCTAACCGGGGAATAAATATTTTACTTTAAATTAATTAATTAATTAATTAATTAATAGGGGCTTAAAGAAATAATCTCATGTAATATTATATAATGAGTATCCGAGAAATTGAAACATCCCCAAAACAGTATAGCAAGGTTTTTAAAGTAAATGTTGTCAGTAACGATCCGCTCAGACAACTACAAAAAACACAATCAAAAGTTGTGAACTTTCTTAAAAAAGAACTAAGAAAAACAGGTGGATTTAAATTAAGCGTTGATATAAAACTTACTTTTAAAAAAATAGTAAGTTTTGGTATTATATACAAAACAGATTACTTTGCCTCAAAGGCTGCAATAATTTTAATAAAAATCAAATATCAGAAGCATTAGACAAAGCACGAGAAGAAATTATAAAAATAATTGGAAATTGGCTTCAGTTGGGAAGTGGTTGGCAAATGGAATCAATAGATGCACATTACATAAATCGAATAAAGTATAAGCCTTTACGAGGTAGCTCTTATTTGGATTTACCAAAAGAACTTGCTAATTCTAAAAAAGGATTGATCAATATAAAAAATGAAAAAGATAACGAATGCTTCAGATGGTGCCATTTGGCTTGTACATTTCCTGTTAAAAAAGATCCTCAAAGAATAACAAAGTACAAAAAGCATATTGGTGATCTTGATTACAAAGGAATTACATTTCCTGTTGCTATCAAACAAATCCCAAAATAGAAAAACAAAACAACATTTGTTTTAACATATTCGGATATGAAGATAATCAAGTATACCCTTTGTACATATCAAAAAATAAAGCAGAAAAAACATGTGATATGCTTTTGATTGTCGAAGAGGAAAAAAACCATTATGTGTGGATAAAAGATTTTAACAGTTTAATGTATAATCAAACAGCACACGGGTGTAAAAAATGGTTTCGTAAAACATGCTTGCAGTGCTTTACATTAGAACGTGTGTTAAAAAAGCATGAGCCTGATTGTCTTTCACTTAACGGAATACAAGCAGTAGAGATGCCAAACAAAGATGAAAAAGTTAAGTTTAAAAACTACGACAGACAGCTAATGGTTCCGTTTGTTATATATGCCGATTTTGAAGCAGTAACTGTAAGTATTTCTTCAGTATCAAACAATCCTAAAAAATCACACATAGAAGCATATCAAAAACATACTGATTGTGGTTAAGGATACAAGGTTGTTTGCTGTTATGATAATCAATATTCAAAACCAGTTGTAACGTATAGAGGACCTGATGCTGTTTACAAGTTTTTAGAAAAAATGATAGAAGAAGAAAAATGGTGCAAGACAATTATGAATATGCATTTTAAGAAAGATTTGGTGATGTCAAAGGAAGAAGAAGCTAGATTCCAAGAATCTAAATCATGCCATATTTGTGGTAATGGTTTTTCAATAACTCTTAAAAAAGATGACCCAAGTCGTACAGTAGCATATGAAAACTCCGTTAGAAAAGTTAGAGATCATTGCCATATAACTGGAAAGTACAGAGGAAGCGCTCATGACATATGTAATATTAATTTCAGGTTGACTAGAAAAATACCTGTTGTGTTTCATAACTTGAGAGGATATGACTCTCACTTTATAATGCAACACATCGGAAAGTTTAAACGAAACATAAATGTGATACCAAAAAACATAGAAAAGTATTTGGCTTTCATGTTAGGAAAAAGTTTAGTATTTATTGATAGTTTCCAGTTCATGTCCCAATCATTAGATAATCTAGTAAAAAACGTTCCGTCGTTTCAATACATATCTCAAGAATACAGCGGTAAAAAGTTAGACTTGCTAAAAAGAAAAGGCGTTTATCCTTATGATTACATGAACAGTTTTGAACGCTTCGGGGATACTAAGTTACCCGGCAAAGATAGCTTTTATTCTCAATTAAATGATGAGCACATTTCAGATGCGGATTATGAACACGCTAAAAACATATGGAAAACATTTAAGATTAAAAATATGGGATAATATCATGATCTGTATCTTAAGACTGATGTGCTTCTGCTTGCAGACGTTTTTGAAAACTTTAGAAAAATGTGCATTGAGTATTACAAATTAGATCCTTGCCATTACTTCAGTAGTTCTGGGTTAGCCTGGGATGCGTGCCTCAAGATGACTGGTATTCAACTTGACTTAATCACTGATATTGATCAATATTTGTTTGTGGAAAAAGGATTAAGAGGCGGCACAAGTTATATCGCAAATAGATACTCACAGGCTAACAATAAATATATGAAAAACTATGACAAGAAAAAAGAAAGCAAGTACATCATATATCTTGATGCCAATAACTTGTACGGGTGGGCTATGTGTCAACCGTTACCTACTGGTAACTTCAAGTGGGTTGATAAGTTTGAAAAAGGAAAATCAAATTACATTGTTGAGTGCGATATCGAGTATCCCGAAAAACTACATGACTCGCATAATGATTATCCTCTCGCCCCAGAAAGTTTAAATATAAAAGATGAGTGGTTGTCAGACTATTGTAAAAAATTAAAACAAAAGTTTAATCTAGGAAATTGTAGTGTTAATAAACTTGTTACGACGTTGAAAAATAAAGAAAAGTATGTCGTGCATTTTAGAAACTTAGAATTGTACAAAACGCTTGGATTAAAGGTGACAAAAATACATCGAATACTACAGTTTGACGAATCAGAGTGGTTAAAGACATACATAGATTTTAATACTGCTAAGAGGACAGCTGGTAAAAATGCTTTTGAAAAGGATTTCTTCAAACTGATGAACAATTCAGTTTTTGGTAAAACTATGGAAAACTTGAGAAAAATAATTAATGTTAAATTAACTCACGACGAGGAGGTTCTTTTAAAATATGCGGCAAGACCTTCATTTATTTCGTGTAAAATGTTTAATGAAAATTTATTTGCTGTAAACAGAATAAAAGAACGATTAGTTTTACATCGTCCTATTTATGTTGGCATGTGTATTTTAGACTTGTCAAAATATTTGATGTATGATTTCCATTACAACTATATCAAAAACAATTCTGATAAAACAGCTAAGTTATTATTTACTGATACCGATTCCTTGTGTTATGAAATAAAAACAAAAGATGTGTACGCAGACTTTTACAAGGATAAAGAACTGTTTGATAATTGTGATTATGATCCAAAAAGTCAGTTTCATTTTAATGATAATAAAAAAGTTATTGGCAAGATGAAAGATGAAACGTGCGGAATACCTATTGTTGAATTTTTGGGTTGCGAAGTAAACTATATTCGTATGTGCTAGATAATGAGGTTAGCGCAAAGAAATGCAAGGGCGTTAAAAAGTGTGTTGTTAAAAAACAGATAGCACATGACGATTACAAAAAGATTTTGTTTACAGCAACAGAAGCTCATCATGAGATGAAAGTTATTAGATCCCAAAAGCATAACATAAGCAGCTATGTAATAAATAAAAAAAGTTTATCAGCTTATGATGATAAACGATACATACTAGATAACGGACAAGATACGTTAGCATACAAGTAAAATGATATACAGAGCGATGATGAAGACTACTGCCCGGTTCCGTCTGACTTTGCTTAACGAGTCGCAAATGCTATTGAAAAACTTCGCCGAAAGTAGATTCGCCGAAAGTAGACATAAAATAAAATTGCGCTCTCCTAACGAGTTGCAAATGTTATGTTATTAAAATGGCAAACCGGATTGATTAGTAGTATAGAAACTGGTGGTACGAGGCGGAGTTTTCCAGAGCGGAGTTGCTTGAGAAAACTGTTGAAATATGTTGAGGTGTTGATTTAGGCGTGTCTTACATTTAGATCTTGGTGGTGCAAATGAGAGTCACGCCTGAGTACCCCCTGGTATATTTCACTAGTTGTTCTCATTCCCCGCGAGGGAAAACTGCGCTCGTACCACCAGTTTCTAAACTACTAATCACATATCTGCAACACTTAATGATATAATGCGTATGCAATTAGAATATGGAACATAAGAAAAAAATCGAATGCGGTAAGAGAGAATGTTGTTAATCGAACAGAACAATAAAAATCAACGGAGCAATGCAGATTGTTGAAATGCAGACCTCACAGTTATACGATTCAAGACATGTACTCATCAAATATCAAGCATAATGATATATAGAGAATTAAGAGCAATGATTAGTTAATGCTATTCTATCGCATATAAGTAACGCAATGGCAAGGCAAGAAAAGTAACGAGTTTCCGCGAATCCGTTGAAAATGACCTGTGAAGAGGTTACTTAGAATTAGACAATATGATCTACACATCATTATCTCAAATGGCTTAGTAACATATTATAATATAGCATGTACATCAAATTATACACGGAAATCCGCCATGCTCTAATTTACAACATTCAGCAATAACACAGTGGTGTGTGGGGAACCCTTATTAACATGTAAACTCACTAGTCGTTGTACTACAATATTAACTAGTTTATCATGATATCAGATATAATATTGTCATGAATGGCATGTAGTGTGTCATTGTTATGTGCATGAGTCATACAAAATAGTGTACACTTAGAAGGCAAAGGCGAGTTAAAAATTGCGTGAAAATAATAACGTGCGAAAACTCAGTGTCAGGAAAAAGTCTAAAAACACCGCCTCATTTCTACATGTACACTACTCCAAAGGATCAGTAAGTAATAACACTCCTGATTCGTAACAAGGAGAGTAAACAATAATGAAAATTTGTTTTATCTTGTACGTCAGGGCATATATATGATTGGAAAATAATGTGTGAAGTAACCAAACTGTAATCTCCTTATCAGTGAGGTATACACACTTTTGATTATATTGCTTCTGTTCAAATAAATTCACCAGGAATCTTAAAAAATAGTGTGTTTTTGTACTAGCATAGAACTGAGAACTATGTTCTCTCTCACAATGGGTGTGTAATTATACCTCATTTTTATGACCAAAATAATGAATAAAGCGAATATTGTTGTTTAATAAAACAATCACATCATTGAGTCTGTTTACCCATAGAAATATTATTTTTTCCAGGTACACTGGCCGTATCTTGTTCCTCAGGGATTACCTCCATAAACGACTACCTAGTCAAACCTCAGTATGACGAACATGCAGATTTGACAACAGTTAATGTTATCTTTAAAAGTGAGCATTTACTGGAGAAGCTTTACAATGTCTCAAAACGTTGCAAACAAATCGGTTGGTTCCAGTATGAAACATCGGATGGTCAGGAAGCAGTACAGTAAGCATTTTTAACAGATCATACTTTAGTTGTTTTTCTTTTCTGTCTAGGGTTCCAAATGAAGGCCAATTTCACTTGTATGGTGGTGATAGCATGGTCTCAATATAGGTTTTGATTGGTAGTTTCTATACGTAGGTTAACCTACGTCTACTAGCAACGTCTCTTTTACTATCAATGGCGATTTTCCATGACTATTGAAAACCACCTTGTGGCAAGAGGTTTCTATGTACAAGCTGTTTGTAAGTAATTTTAACACATATAGTTTGAAGAAAATATGTAAGATTTTAACATTTTAAGCTTTTGCATTTCATTTTTGTATTAATTTTTTGTTTTATATGAAGTTAATATTATTTAACATTTTACCTGCCAAATAACGTCAACATTACACCACACAACCGTTTATCAAAACGTTTCGCTGTGTTTAGTTCATATAATAATGAGTATGTGTCGATTACAAGTATAGGTTCATTCACGGGTTATTAAAATGTCGGTGATAGTCTGTAACGTTTTTCATAATTGCCCATGGTAAGGTAGCAATTAATAGTTTCTTTGAGTTTTTCACTTTTGTAACGCAATATTGCACACGGTAGAAGTGACGAAGAGTTTATATGAGTATTGTTAATGCACACGCATCCCGAATCCCTTACACGTGAACATTTCTAATGGAAGCAAAAGGAAAATGTGTTGTTATAAAATATTTAGAAAGCATGTCGAAAAAGTTTTGAAAAAAATAAATAAAACACGCTAAGCATAAATATACTTTAATCAACACAGCGAGATGTACGATGGCTGTTCAAATAATACATTAATTCTTTGACGTAAAGCTTTAACATTCATATATATCCAAACCATAAGAAATCAAACGAATTAAACAAAATTCGATACCATGTCTTGTTACATTGCAATGAATGATCTAATTAGCGAGAAACCCCAAAACGGAGCTGTCCAAAATGTGACGTCATTATGTTATATTTTTATATTATATACATGTATGTAGCATGGGCCCAGGTATTCCAAATAAAAAAAATGAAATTTTATGAATATTGAACAATGAGAAGTATAACAGACATAAGTACTCTTCAATGCTTTAAAGCTGAAATTAACGACGTCAGGAAAAGTACGGAGCACTAAAATGTTAAAGTAGCTATCCCGTCATCAACAGCCAAATATTACAACATCTGTACACCTTTTCTAAACCTACTGACGACGAGGTATATATACTCGGTAAAAAAAGTTTTGGACCAGGGTATATGAAGTCATATAAAAATAAATCTAGTGGACAGAATTTAAGTATCTATTTTTTAGTAACCAAGGTCTACCCTACCCGGTTAATTTAGTACCAGAAACATTAAATTCCAAACAAGATATGATTTTAAAAAAAATATCGCGAACAAACAAAGGGTCTGTAAAAAATGTTGCAAAGTCCATAAAAAGTAACAGTTACAGACATTCGAGTAACCAATACAATTATTATTATTTTTTTGCAAACTTTCATTGTAACCGATACTTATTGTTGATCGTTGATATATTGTCAGTTATCAACTCAGATAATAAGGGTTACGGCCGAATGCCTTGGTTCAGCGATCATTGTACGGGTTCGAACACTGCCCTGCTCCAAAAAAAATTTACCGAGTATATATATATAATTTATTTATATGTCTTACATATTTTGTCCCTGTTTCGGGTGTTTGTTGTTTTACATATATGCTTTGTATTACTACCATATCATCCCTTATATTTTAATATTTTTATCTTTATATGTTTGCATTAATTTTCAAATAATCCTTCATTTCATCATCATTCAATCAGTTTTTGCGCACAATATGACCTATTTATGTGTCGACGTGCCGTAAAACACCATTCATTCATTCATTCTTACATATTTTGAGAATCCAATCGTTATAGACACAATATAAACGGCTTTAACCAACCAGGCTAAACCCCAAAACTGGAAGGTCGGCTTAAGAGTTACCAACTCATAATTCATTTTACGCGTATTCAATCAAGGATATTTTAATAACCCGTGAATGAACCTATACCTTTAATCGACACATACACATTATTATATGACCCGAACACAGCAAAACGTTTTAATAAACGGTTGTGTAGTGTAATGTTGACCTTAGTTTGCGGGTAACATACTAAATAATATTAACTTCAAATAAAACAAAAAAGTTAATATAAAAATGAAATACAAAAGCTTAAACATTTTAAAATTTTACATATTTTCTTCAAAGTATATGTGTTAATAAATGAAGAATACCGATATATATATTAAATAAATATGTCTTTCGGAATGACTATGCTATTTGTTTTCTAAATACTTTGAAGATGTATGCTTAACTCCATCGAATTCATATGATCTCTTTCCGACGCTGTGATATACTTAAACACATTATTATCCAGATGTATTTAATGCAAACCATGGATAATACAATAATCTAATTAAATGGTATGTATAAAATGTTTCATCATTTATAACGTTAGGTTGTTGTTGATTTTCAAAGCGACGTCACTGCATAAAAATATCGTGTTCTGTTGCGGCAAGAGTGGGGTTGAACAAACTCGTATTTCTTGAAATCTGTTTTAAATACGGTTAAAATATTTACTGACATTAAAGTGAAAATGTAGACCTTTATTGTCATATAATTTAATTTACTTGCTTTAATGAAAGTGCATTAACTATTACAATGTCCACGTACTATCTGAACGGCCCTAGTTCTTCTCCGCTGATGTATACTTTTAGCACGTCGTGTTACAAAGGAGAATATGCAAACGTTGATATACACATCGAACATGAAATGTAGTATTCAAGACTACAATCAACCACAAACACGCACAGAAACAAACAACAACTACAACGAGGAATAAAAGTCAAGATATGACATCTCACACATAAAAGGGTTGACAATAGGGCCACCGCATTGGAACGGTCAGTGGAAAAAATGTCTCAGGGTTTTAAACCAGGTTCTAATGTGCCCCAAACATAGTATGTTTAGAATATAAAATGTTAGGTAGGAAGAACTAAGAGTACAAATTGGGAATAATGGGTTTCGTAAGAAATAACGTTCGGGCGGGTACTTGAAAACTCATTTATAACAACTTGTTTTTTTATTATGTTTTAAAGGGAGAAATGCCAATCATGATTTGTTTAAAATCCGACGTCCCGTTAGTTTGCGTACATTACTGGTATACTGCGTACATTACTGGCATACTGCGTACATTACTGGCATACTTGCAATCGTTAAAAATAATTATTAGAATTTGCTTTGACCACGCCGCTGGCCATGGAATGGTGAGAAAATACTTCATTGAAGGATCCATGTTCACCACATCTTCGAGATGGCTGAAATATTTCGTGCTATATATATTTTAAATATTGAGTTCTGCTTAACCCGGGGCTAGTGGGCGTGAACGGTAGCAAGCACTTTTCATTATCGTTCATGAACAGTCTCAATCAAACCGAGACTGCAATATTTTCTGTACTTATCGTGTTCGCCGATTTCCAAATTTCTCTATACTTTTGTTACTTATTTCTATCTATTGATTATATTACACCAATACTATATCAACATATTTGTTACAAAAACGAAGACAATTAACATGATTAAAGTCTCAATTGTTTAATTAATTATATGCAAACAGTATTTCAGTCAATATGATACAGGTTAATAAACTGTAGTGCTAATTTAAATGCTTGATATATAAGTTAAGATTGCCTTTCACCAATGTAATTACTATTATTATCACATGTTGTCTTTCTTTACCAATTGTGTATGACCATCGTTTTGCATGTATTGTGGGTATAACGCTTAGCATTGGTCATGACTTTGTATTTTTCTTCAATTTGTATTGTTACTTCTTCTCTTGCACTATAATAACAAGTGTATGTTACATGTATGTTGCTTTCTGAATAAACACTATATTATATTGTATATGTGTAGCTGTTACACTATCTACATATGCAGATTCTCTATATAGTTTCCACTTCATCGTCAGCTTAGTTAGTTATCTAACACATTACAACCAACACAAATCATATTATTGTAGAAGAGAATTTCACATTGAAAATTCCCAAGATCTATGGGATATCCATGATAATCTTTTTCGCAGGTAAAATTTGTGTTTTTAACCAATATTGGAAAGTGAATAATTTCTATCCACCAAATTCCCGCTGAAGCGCCTTTGGGAGGGGGTGGTTTACTGTTTTCGTAATTACTAACTTTTATGAAATCTACATCATGAACAATATGAAACACTTGCTTCATGCTTCTATATGATGGATCAACATTGTTCACGCTTGTCACGAATTTGATTCATGAACAGTTCGTGATTCATACCTACCATACACTAGAGGAATTTATACGTACCACGATTTTAAATGCATTTTGCATCATTCTTTTCTAAAATTGTATCAATCATGTTTAGAGCGGTGACTGAATGTAATCATATTATTAAATTAATTATTTATTTTTAATTTTATTTGATGAATATGTTAAAAATGTATTAATGAGTTTTCATAGGATTTCTTTGTCAAAATGGTACATTCTATTTAAAAGATATGAACTAATTTGTAACCGGCGTACTTATAAATGTCGTCTAGTATGTGTGTACTTACTTACCAGATGTATATGCACCCACATTTGACAAACCCATCCATGGGTTGACACCAAATTAAAAAAAGCTATGAGGCAAAAACAGTGGAATCACTGGCGGGCGAAGAAAACCAAGAAACAAAAAGATTGGGACAAGTACAAGAGACTTCAGGCACAGCTCTAGAAGGATTCCAGAAAAGCCGAAAGCTCCTATGTACAGAACATAATCTGCGACGACCTACAGAATAATCCAAAATGTTTCTGGGCATATGCCAAAAGTAAAATACAAAAGTCAGAAGGGGTATCATCGCCGTTGAAAAAGGATGGTTTTCTACAATGTGACAGCACCCAACACGGTGATATTCTGAATGACCAGTTTCACTCCGTGTACTATATACAATAGAAGATACAAATGATATTCCTGACGAAGGCCCTAACCATGAGAAACATCCATATCAACCAAACAGGTGTCACCAAACTGCTAAAAGACGTAAAGACACACAAAGCATCAGGACCATATAGAATACCTACCTTCATTCTGAGAGTTGCCGCCAAAGAAATTAATCCTATCCTTTCGATGATAGTTCAATCTTCATTAGACATAAGTGATTTGCCATCAGACTGGAGAGAAGCACTTTTCGTACCATTATTCAAGAGTGGTGATAAACACCTAGCTTCAAATTACAGACCCGTCTCACTTATATCAGTCTCAGGTAAGGTCCTCGATCACAGTGATATCATCAACCATCTTCTTCAAAACAGCATTCTCTGTGACAATCGACATGGTTTCGGCTCAAAGAAATCGTATCACAACGCTAGAATGGATCGTCAGACAGTTACGCTCCGGTAAAGACCAGATAGATGTTATTCTCCTCGATTTTGCAAAAGCATTCGACAAGGTACCGCATAAGCGCCTTTTGCATAAACCCAATGTTTAGGGTATCAGGAGAGATAACCTTAGCTGGATAAAGTCGTTATTGAGTTACAGAAAGCAGCAGGTCATCATTGAAGGTAATAGATCTTCAATGGCGGACGTAATATACGGAGTACCACAGGGAACAGTCCTGGGACCGCTATTATATCTAGTTTTCAGTAATGATCCACTACATCTGACACCAGGCTATTTTCAGATGACGGCTTTATATACCGACACATCAGAAGTCCTAAAGATGCCAGGATAGTGCAACAAGACCTTGACTCACTATGCAAATGGGAAAGTACCATCCAAAAGATGTCAGGTCCTCAGCATCTGTACCAACAAGAATTTCAGACGCCACACTCAGTACGAGCTGCATAGACACTCTGGAAAAGATGGACAGTGCAAAGTACCTTAGTGTAACAATAAGCAACGACCTCTCTTGGAACAAACATGTAAACAACGCCACATACAAGGCCGTATACTGGCTAAGTCCTTATGTTTGTTAATGTTTATTCTATTTGGGACAATTCAAGCTATCATCGAATAAAATATTCTGCATTAAGTCCCCTTTGAATTATTGGCTTCAAACTTAAGGACTGGTCAAAGCCGTATTTCTACTCTCTGTAATTGCAGGGAGTAAAATGACCTAACGACCAGAGGTCATGATTTACCACTAATCTACAGCTGTTACTGCAGTCAAGTTTATTGCCCCTTTATCTCATGATCAGGTTCAAGGTACTGTAACTTGTGCCATTTGAATATCTGTACTGTACACAAACTCGTACATTACAAACGTTATGTACAGAAATATGTTTTATTTGTCATTAAATATGGATAATGCTATTAAGGACGTCGGCTGTGCAAGATTTGACATTTTCAAGTCTACGAATTTTATTTTTTAAATCATAGTTCTATTTGACAATAGAACTGGTTCATTTTTTGCATTCTAGTAGATATGGATATAATGTAAGATTTAAGACCGTAACACATCAAATTTTAAGCAATTATACTTTTCATATATTTTCCGTCATTTTTTGTTGTCAACAAACTAGGGGTATGTAGCTCTGAATAGAATTTATCCTTTTGCTATAGAATAAAATAAGATTTTTGTTTTTCAGTAGTGGAATACATGTATAAAAGTAGATGCTGAGATAATTTTATATTCGATCTCTATGTCAAAAATATGTGTCCAGTATTTTACAGTGAAAATGTCAAAATAACTCCAAAATGTATGTAATTTAAAGATTTTTTAATAAACAATTCATGAAGCTTGATGACATTTATATTGTTTTATTTGTTTCGAAAGAAATGTCATAGGACCTTGTCATATAAATGTTTTAAAACAAGTTGAGCATTAGAACATACTCTAAAATGGGTGGGGTACGGTCCATATATAACTGCTTTTTGAAGTAAAAAGACGAATTACAGTTGTCCATGTATGTTTTGTTAGGTTTGTATATATTTAATCGAAAATTAATCGTTGTTTTTCAACAAATGTAATTTTATGAAAAATATTGTGAAAATGTTCAATGATTCTATGTTTTTTCTTTTTAGTGGAATTTTGGAGTTAGAAATATGTGACTTCTTCAAAGACGTCTAGTGGGGGTAAAAGTGTGATGACCTATCCTTTTTTTGATAATTTTGTATTTAAATGATACCAAAGAAGCTTTAAATATCAATACAAAAAATCTCAGCACTACATCCTTTCCCAGCCAACCTCCTTAAGAGAGCTCTTATGAGCATATTAAACCAAATCAAGAATTTGATGTGAAGGAGTATCATAATGGAAAGGATGTTTTAATTATTTTCACCAACAGGAGGTGGGAACAGTTAAAATTCGAAATCAGACCGTTTTTAGTTTAGATACTAAGATACTGAAAATATAAACCTTGTAAGAAAAGGTGTCAAATATGTATATCTGCGGGATATTTAATATTTAGCAACGCTAATGTCATTAGAATGACTACATAAAGGCAAAGCTGATATATTCTTAGCATGTAATAGGAACCACAGATATAATTTGATTTGGCCTAAGTAATCTATTTGCACACTTTCTGCAACTTATGTCACTATGACCTTCCTCTGCGGCCCTTCCTCTGACATATCAATATTTAATAGTTTTTCAATTAGAAAAAAACAGCTCAGTTTTTCCATCACCAGGCGTTTGTCTGTTATTTGGATTTGAAATTAATTCTCCACAAAAAACAAATGTATATATTTTAGTTGAAGGTGTTAATTTAACACTAAATGGAAACTTTTGTAGGAGTTGTAAAATCCATTTCATTTAAATAATATTCATTATTTTAACACTAAAAGAAGCCTTTGTAGGAGTTTTAACTTCCATTTCATTCAAAAAATGTTCATAAACTTCATATATACTCAGCAAAAATAAAAAGTATCCACTATGTTTTCCTGCAAAATATCAGACTATAAGAAAGAACTAACAACTGTAGCATGATTTTCTTTTAATAACATCTTTGTTTGATGTTCAAACACAATTTCATCGAAATATACCGAATGCTTAAAAAAAAAGGCAAACGTTAAAAACATAGGTGTGAAAACGAAATTAACAAAACTTAACAAATGTAAAGATTAGCGACACTAGCACAGATGAAGCATCGAGCATATTTGGGACGTCGTGTACGTCAGGATGACACTATATAAAGTGTCCAGGACCTTGCAGGAGCATTTGTCCGCGAATTGAAAGCATTAACTCTCAAATTCGTCAGTCGTTACGTCAGAAGCATGCGACGTCTCCTTCTTGCATGTATTCGGTGTAACGGTGGACACATGAGATATTAGCGAGGTTTTGAGTATTTTTCTGTGTATTTCAATGGACTTAAACAGCTGAATCTGTGCTATTGTCGTTACCTTTACATTTGTTAAGTTTTGTTAATTTCGTTTTGACACCTATGTTTTTAAACTGTGATTTAATGTTTTATTATTCGGTATATTTCGATGAAATTTTGTGCGAACAGCAAACAAAGATGTTATTAAAAGAAAATCATGCTACAAATGTTAGTTTTTTCTTACTGTCTCAGATTTTGCAGGAAAACAAAGTGAATATTTTTTTTATTTTTGCTGAGTATATATAAATAGTATAAATGAAACCACGTTGATAAGGAACTATTGCTTTAATGTACTTTCACCACAAAAACAATTCTACTGTATAAAAATATACACGTTCACAGCCAACTATTTGTATCACTTGGAGATTAAGATAACACTAGATGTTATTTTATGGCTGTAGCATGCTGGCACAAACTGACCACATATCTGAAAACTGACACCTCATGTTACACTGGTTCAGACCTATTTTGAAATAATTGGGATTTTAAGATTTTATTTTGATTCTATTTTCCAAATATTAAAAAAATATAATAACCACTGGGACGACAGCCAGTCTAACAAGGCCGCAAAGACATTCGGTTTCCTGAGACGCAATCTGTACAACTGTACAAAAGAAGTTAGACAGACTACATACACTTCCATCGTCATTCTGACAATTGAATACGCATTTACTGTTAATGACCCCTACACGAAAGACGATATTGACAATCTGGGACAGATCCAGAGAAGAGGAGCACGTTTTGTTCTGAATAACTATATTGACAGAACGCCCGGTTGTGTTACGAACATGCTCCGGGGTCTTAACTGGACACCATTAGCAGACAGAATTCGACCATCAAGACTCATCATGCTCTACAAAATACAACACATATTGGTGGACATTATCAGCCTAATTATAGAAGAACAAGAGGAGCCCAGCGCTTGTATCATCCAGCAACACAAAGCAGAGACTATCAGAACTCTTTCCATCCAAGGACGATACAGGACTGGAACAGACTACCGACTGCGACCAAAGAGGCCACAACACTGGAGAGATTCACGGCTGCCATGCGAAACTCGGCAGTTGTTACAGTATCAGTATAGTATCTCACTATTTAAAAAATATGTAAAGCTGTAAAGCCAACTTTTGTTCGAGTGTTTACTACTAATTTGAACAAGTGTACATGTACTTGGAAACATACACAAAACAATAAAAAATGACATATGCATCCGTGAACTTATGTACAGAATGTTGAAAAGTAATAGTTTGTATAAAGCCATTCATGTTTGTGTGGTAAAGAATGAAACCTGGACGGTGACATTTGGTGTTGTCTGCAATATTGTCTTGTCGTGCCCTCAATGGTTTGTTCTCTTGTTGCTCTGGCTTCTGTCATGTCAATGAGTACCTTCTTTGTGGCTTTCTAGGCTCTTTGTTTGTATTTATATATACACGAGCATATTTGTACTTGTTCTACTTATAATGCCTATTAATGCTGCCTTGCTGGTGAGAGAATAGTTCATGGCGGGGATTTCTTTATTTACACTGTCCCGTTTTATTGGGATGAAAGTAGGTTAAGTGTAAGGTTTGTTTTAAGCCCCATCAGTCTGTTTAGCCACTGGCCGTTCCAAGGCGGTAGCACTATTGTCAACCCTTTTGTGTTTGTGATGTCTTATTTGGCCTTTTATTCTTATTTAAAGTTGTTCTTTGTTTCTGTGTGTGTTTGTGGTTGACTGTCGTCCTTGAATGCTACTTTGCCTGTTCTATTTTTATATCTAATTTTGATTTATTTGTAAGACTAACTGTAATGAGTCAAATTCATAAAGAAGTTTCAGATAAGTAGTCATCAAACGTGTTCTCTGTATAACTCTATATAAACAAAGATGGCCACTGGCGGTCATGTTTGACATTAAATCCAAATAAATTGTATTTAGGACGAGCAACATGTTATATCTGTCCTTTAGGTAAATGTTTCAAGTCAATACCAATAATGTCTTACGTTTTGTTTAGAAATACTCACCTCAAGATTGTATATGTTTAGCTGTGACGGCCATCTTGAATTCCATGTCTACCTGATCTTAACACTGGACTAACAAGGCATACAGAACAACAGTTCCGTGAAATTTCATGAAAATTCATCAGGTAGTTTCAAAAGTCTTCGCGAAATCGTTTACACACGGACAGACAGACGGACTATGCACCTCGCCATAATAACTTCTGATCGCTTTATCTGTTCTGATCTCTGATCAGTAGAGCTAACAATTACCAAAGTATATATGTTTTTCATGGTCATCTGGTATTTGTTTTCTCTTTTGTGATTTAATAGTTTTTTTCGTCAATGTGTTGCATAACACAAATCATATTTGACATAGTTGTACGTAAAACATTACAAACATATATGTGTATAGGACGTATAGAAATCTGTAGCTTTTCCAAATCACTATCACTTTAAAATATTCTGTTGGAGAGAGACTTTTCATGTTTTTAACTTTGGTAAAACGTATCCCTAACGCTTGCTGGATTGCTATTTGTTTATATAGTATGTTTAACAAAATATAAAGACATACAATGTTTTGACATTTGTTGAATAAAAAATATGTTGCTAATGAAATTACATAGTTTGTTACAATTTTAGAATCTGTTAAAAACAAAGTTATTATTTCTAAATTTAAATTTCACAGTTGTTAAGTATATCATAAGATCTTGCCAACCCTTTTGCGCATGCATACACTCTTAAAATAAGTGGTTTAATGTTTCAATGTTCATATTGTTAAAGTTACAGAGGTTTGAACATGCCAATTTGAATTTCATCAATGATTTTTTTGGGGATAATTTGCATTAAATAAAATGTCTTCCTCTAAAGTATATGTTATTCCAATTAAGGTCAGGTTGTTTTTGCTCTCCAGTTTTCAGTATTGTTTATTATAATTAGTTTCCTGTATTGTTTCATGACATTGCAATCACTTTTCCTGTAATCATATATGTGTTCTGTGTATTTTTTACCTCTTTTAAACCATGTATAATAAAACAGAGTTTTCCCCTTCAATTTGTAGTTGAGCGTTATTCCAGATTATTCCAGATTATTCCTTTGACTTTATTTAGTGTATTATCATGTTTTTATCCATGACGTGATTATTTGCTGTAAACATATGTCGTTTGTAAAATGTGTTTTTTTTATTTATTATCAGTTACATTCAAAATGTGTTTGCCGTCATATATTTTTTTAAGTTTATACAGGTAATAACGATTTCAAAAAACAGAATAACTGTCGTCAACAAATCTTTTGATCCAAGATGCCTTTAACGATAAAATGAATTTATTTCATCAGGCTTTTAGTCTCACATTAATTCGAATGTAAATTTATTTATTTGTTTTAACTTTGAATTTGATGAAAAATGCAATATTGTTAAGGGATAAATTTATTTTTGGAGCGCAGACGCTTCAGTTATTGCGAGTTTTACTATCAGACATGTTTCCTATGTTTTCAGCTTTTTAAGCAATTTTTAAATTCTTCTAGCTTTATAATCATCGAGCGTTTACTTAGTCTCGATATAAAAGTATTTTCTCAAGGTCCAATGGCGTTGTTTATGAAGGGGTAATTCAAGTTTGTGGTTTTAATGAACCTGCTCTAAGCACTGCATGAAATAAGGGGTTTAATCAAAACTTAAATCTCATTTAAACGACACTTAAATTCCTAGTATAATGAGGTATCACCAAGTTTAATTCCCCCTTAAATGTCAAATTTAATTCACCTTTAAATGGCATTTAAGTTTTCACAAAATACCTAAATTTTGTTATAGTTCATGAACGTGTATAGATGTCTGATCCGATATGGTATAACTATTGTATATAGGACTGAGACAATAAGTGTATGTAATCACCATCTACTGTGTTATATCTGATTCTCCAACAGATATGCCGCAACACCATATTGCCAATTAGTCAAAGTGGTTTTCAACAAATGCATCAATTAGTAATGCACTAACCATGTTATATAGCCTGCATATGTATCGACACAATATACCTTTTCTGTGTTATTCCTACAATTATTATGGAGGGCTGGCGTGGCGCAGTCGGTAGCGCGGCGGATTTGTAACCGGAGGCCCCGGGGTCAATCCTCCGTGGTGCCACTGAGTTCCGTCGGTGTGTTCTTGGGCAAGACACTTTCCCTCAGCCTCGTCCGTCGGATGGGGACGTAAACCGGGCGGTCCCGTGTATCGGTCTATCCTCCGAGCACGTAAAAGAACCATAGGAATCTATTCGATAATAAGAGTAGGGCAGGTTCCCGGATTCCTATGTATCCTTCCCCTTTCTCTGGGGCGGCTCTAAATAACCTATACTGTGTTGATGAGCCGTTAAACAACATTCAATTCAATTCCTACAATTATTAAACGATGTTTTTTTTTCATATATTTTAATTATATGTTAGTGCAGAATTTAAATCTTTGCTCTGCAATCACAGTTATAACTAAATGTATGTGCAAATTAGTGTCCTATTATTCTATTAATTAGCAATAATATGCTAAGTAGGAAAACAATAGCCAATAGATGTTGTATACATTATTCATTTGTACTTATTAAAGATGTAAATACTAATTTCGAACAATAATAGCCAACATCGAAATAGTATATCCTTATTAATGTTAGTAAAGTATATACACTTTAATCAGAAATACTGTATTGTGTTTAAGCATTCACACTTCATACTTTTCTATATGCTGATGCTGTAATCATTTACAGCTCATACTTTACAATATGCTACATTTTGTGTATGTCCGAAACGCTTGATGCCATTTATATTCCCTTTTCAAATTATAGATTATGTCTGCTACCACTAGTAATTACAGTTCGCTTTACTCTTTATTTTACACTCATGACCAGTAGGACACTGAAGTGTATATATTTAACATCATTTCAAATAATTATGCTAAAACACTATCATCCAGAATAGATTTCCTTCCAACGAATGTATTGAAGTTGGAATCGAAATATATAATAATGTATACCAACTCACCCATAAACTTGAAGTCTTATTCAATAAGCATAGACCATACACTGCTTTATTTCCAATTACACATTTATCTAATATAATACTCGCAAATATGCATGATTATTTAATAGCAACTGAATACCGTTAAATTCAGTATGAGATATCAATAAAATCAAGTGTTCATTAAATGTGCAAAATGATGTTTCATTACATTTAATTTGAATTCAGTTTTAAGCATGACATCTTGGCCTTACGCACTATATAGGAAATATATCGTTAAAATTTATTTGCATATGCATGCCATAACATTCAATATACAATACCACATTTAAGCATTCATTGCATGTGCAACATGCTGTATTGTTACAATTAATTGCAATTAAATTCAGTATTAGATATCACTACATTTCAGTATTCATTATATGTGCAATGTGATGTGTCATTACATTTAATTTGAATTAATAAATATCATTAAATTGTAAGTTTGATATCTTAGGAGTTATGATTTGTATATAAAATATCGTTACATTTAATTGCAATTAAATTTCACCAAATTCAGTCTGAAATACCACCGCTACATTTAAGCTATCATTATATGTGCATCATGATGTATCGTTAAATTTAATTGCGATTAAATGCACTTAAATTCCAAATACAAGTTGCAAACTTTTATCCTACCTTTAAGTGTAATTAAATTCCAACTAAATTCCCCAAGTGGAAATTTATGACATTTCAGCAAATTTAAGTTTTGATTAAATCCCTTATTGCATGCATTGAAGAACACTACATTTTCCCATATTTAATTTCAAACCAAATAGGTAAAGTTGTGTAGTACGTTTACAAGTGTTTCAAATAAACGCTTTGAACCATTCCTTAAAAACGTTGCATCACCTGCATAGGTATTACTTTAATATTATTGTTGTTTAAATTTTCTCATGACAAAAGTTCGAAACAAATAATAATTATATAAGGAGATAAAAGATATCCCTGACGGACACTTTTTTGAATTTGTAACAAATCAACACAAACGACCAATAAGTTGTAACGTATGTAACCATGGTCTTATGGGGGTAAATTAAACAACACCAATCCATGATTTAGGGTTCTTTATATATGGGTAATATAAAGCCTGCAATATATACAAACATCACATTTAACAAACAATTACAACATGAATGACATTGCAGCCATTACAGAAATACATTATCTACAAACGCGGCAATTTCATTAATATACCAAACAATCGAGAACTCACCAGACATGCCAGACAAATCCATATTTAGATTATGCAACCAAATATTTACCAAGAATCTAATAGTTGTAGAATATATAAAAATACATTCTCAATCAGACCTTTACAAATCTATAGATTACTACTAATATATATATTATTACATCTCTGTACTGGAATAGGTGTTTCTCTTAGAGAAGGTAGGCAAAGACTGAGTTAGTTAGAGTTATCATGCCATGCAGTGTTAGGGGTGACCTAAGTTAGTTGTCACT
Organism: Cyrtodaria siliqua; assembly: GCA_037043455.1. NCBI lineage: Eukaryota > Metazoa > Mollusca > Bivalvia > Adapedonta > Hiatellidae > Cyrtodaria > Cyrtodaria siliqua. The sequence continues at coordinate 142,184 of JAWPHD010003709.1, read as the reverse complement.
CACTCAATCCTGTCAACCAAGCTGTATTTGTACAATAATCAGTTTGTCAAGACATACATGACAACCGTATATAATATAAATAATACATTGACCTCATGATAAATGATCTCATTAACTTTTACAGTTATTACTCAGTACTGTGAACATAGCCAGTTATGTGGAATAAGGGACATAAATATGAGTAAACATACTACAGAGATCTATAGCAGTTGTCTCCCTTAAACCACTATTAAAGGCACGGCTACACGTTTAACGTATTATATAACATTCTAAGTTCCATTACCAATAGGTTGTAACGTATAATGTATTATATAACATTCTCAGTTCGATTAGTATATAAGAATTCTCTTCTTCTTTGGCTATGTTCCAAAGCCCCTCTTCTATGGATGGTTTAAACTCTCACTTCTACGGCCGGGGTTAAGACCCTCCTCTCCCATAGCTGAGTTAGAATAGTCCCGCTACATCGTTTTGTTAAAGACTCTTCCTTACGTGGCTGTTTAAGACTCAACAAACACACAACTGGCCGGTTTTTATACAGTCAAATCGTGATCAATTACAACACCAAGTACATCGTGTCTTGTTGCACATTATACCGCCCCTACAATTGTAACCATATAAACATGTGTCATGTATTCAACGTCCCACCTATTATACTTCTGAAAACCAGATTAAAAAGTGTCGTAAACATCGTATACAAATTAACTTCTATATGAAATGCACCAAGTTGCGGTATACAATATGTTGGACAAACAAGTCGATCCTTAAAAGTTCGATTACGTGAACACAAATATAATGCAAGTAATCCTAAAAAGATAAAAAAATATTTGTACCAAAAAAAAAGAGTATGATAATGGACCTTTGGAAACGGCCGAGCACGACACATACGAAATATTGCAGTCTCAGTTTGATTGAGACTGTTCATGAGTGGTAGTGAAATATGCTAGCTATCGCTCACGCCCTCTAGCCCCGGTTTGAGCAGAACTCAATATTCATAAAATCAACAGCACAAAATTTTAACCATCCCGAAGATGGCATGCATATGGCGGTGGACATGGAGTTAGGCTTCTTTAATGTATTCCCCATGTCGTACGGCGTATGGTCCCAGTATCTAATTAAATGAAATGCCCCGAAGAGCGAAATAAGCATAATGGAATTTAGTTGGGAGCAGCGGTTATGAAGAAGGATAACAATATCGGACAGGGAAAGCAGCATTCAAGGACGACAGCCAACCACAAAACACAAAAACAAACACACAAACAGACAAACGAAAAGGCAAAAGTAATAAAAAATGCAAACGACATCGCAAACGCAAAAGGGTTGACAATAGGGCTAACGCCTTGGAACGGTCAGTGGCAAAGTAGGCCACTGGGGGTTTAAACCGGTTCTAGGGTTCACCAAACCTCACACTTACCCTACTGTCATCCCATTAAAACAGTAGCCTAGAAAGCCACAATAAAGGTACTCTTTGAATTGGCAGAAGCCATAGCAATAAGAGAATAAACATTAAGGGCAAGACAAGAAAGATCATAGACAAACATCAAACGCCACCGTCCCAGTGAGCTTTAGGTAGGCGTCATCATAGGGTCCACAGCCTGTCCGGTCATCGTACAATTAAAGAGGAAAGCATAGTAGCGAACTGTAAAAGGGTCCACCACCAAGCATGCAGTACGTTGCAAAATGATAGGGTCATAACAAGCGCCTGATGCACATTACGTGGTCCGAATATTAACTGTCATACCCCATCCAACCCCTTCTCCAAGAAGCGAAAAAGAAGGGGTTGATTGGGTATGAAATAAAATCTTAATTTCGCTTAGAAAGTTTGCATTTTGTAAAATTAAAACATTTAATAGGTAATTTTAAACAGGTTATCGCGTTTTTTAAAATAAAAATGTCTTTAAATGTGTTTTATTGTCGAAATATCCGTTATAGAATCCTGCCAATATAAGCTTTCTCATCGCTTAATGGAAATAAGGCGGGACCACGTAATGAGGTTTATTTTTTGTTTCATAACTTTCCTAATAGGAAACGAACTTTGTTCAACTAAACAGCATATACTTACACAGTTAGAGGTGTCCTCAGCCTCAAAAGGGATTCGATTCGGTGATATAAGCCCCTCCACCCCTGCTCTCCACCCTCACAGTCACACGTCACGAAATTTTGGAAGTTAAAGGTAGTTTATGATCGTGCAGTGTTTTTTGATAGTATCACGTGAATTTCGCATGAAGAAAACACGAGATAACATATCAACTCTGTATACATGGCATGAATACGCGAAAAGTTAGACGCCTTAATAAGCAAATTTTGGAAATTAAAGATAGTTTATGATCGTGCAGTGTTTTTTGATAGTATCACGTGAACTTCGCATGAAGAAAACACGAGATAACATATCAACTGTGTATACATGGCATGAATACGCGAAAAGTTAGGACGCCTTAATAAGCAAATAAATAATTATGCCGAACTGATATCGTACCCACGGCAAATCAACCCGAAAGAACAATGACATGCAACAATGAGCGACTAAGTTAACTACCATACATGACAAACAGTATTGTCGAACATCACAGACCGGTCTCTGTAAAATCTGCAGCTTTGTATGCATAAGTGTATGTGATATGTTTCTAACATGGTCAATAAAAAGAAAACTGATATAAACATTTGCACTCACTATATCCCCTGGTGGGGAATTCCCCACGCCGTCTTGTTTTGTGTCCTTGCCGGGAGCCCCATACCCCTCGATTATTTATTTTATTTAAAATTATTTCAATTTTCAACTCAAACTTTGAGTCGAAACTGCAGTACATTTTATAGCTTCAGTGCGATGAATATAGCTTCTCGTGTGTAATTGACACTTTGTAGCAAGTTGGCATGTGTGTGACCGTTGTGAAGCGTTAATCTCGCCATGAAATGACAGGCTCGTAACCCGTTTAAGCTTTACAAATGAAACGTTGCACAATTGTATAATATCATGTGAAAAGGTGTACCTGGCTTTCATTTTAAATTTCAGTCGCCAAATGACCTTAGCTGTTCGCGCGACTATAAAATTCAGTACAACTCAATTTTAATTTGATAAAAAAAAAGAGTCTGTAAAAGAAGTTTTGGACCATGGCAGTGTTCGAACCCGTACAATGATCGCTGAACCATGACATTCTACAATAACCCTTATTATCTCAGTTGATAATTCACAATAGACAATCAACAATAATTATCGTTTACAATGAAAGTTTGCGAAAAAATAATAATCTTTTTATTGGTTACTCGAATGTGTCCGTGACTGTTACTTTGTATGGACTTTGCAACATTTTTTACAGACCCTTTGTGTGTTCGCGATATTTTTTTAAAATCAAATATTGTTTGGAATTTAATGTTTCTTGTACCAAATTAACCGGGTAGGGTAGACCTTGGTTACTTAAAAAAAAAAGATACTTAAATTTTGTCCACTAGTTTTATTTTTATATGACTTTATATACCCTGGTCCAAAACTTTTTTTACCGAGTATGTATAATATCTATTAAGGAAAATAGATTGTAACTCGTCAAAATCCGTTCCAGCTTTAGAAATGAAAAGTTGTACAAGTGTACTGTATAATTTGAAGTTGTGCGACGAACTATTATTTCCGATTTATATAAAAAATAATGTTTTTGTTTTTTTTACTGCACATAACATAGAGAAATATTTGTGGCGCTTCTCACAACACGTTTAACCTTTTGGAACTTTGCCTAGTATCATGTAAAGAGGTGCACCTGACTTTTATTTTAAATTTGGAAAAAATACAGTAATTGCTGAACTTTAAATACCAGTCATCATATGTTACAAAAGGTTTAATAGTTTTGCTCTGTACTGCAATAATGACTTTTGCAACGGTATATCAGTCGTTTAATGGTCGCAGATTTTGTTTAGTGGAGACGCGTTAGCGATATGCGACGGTTAAACGACTGATATACTGTCACTAAAGTAAACATTTCAATAATGGTTAACCCGTTTCTAACGTTCGACTGTGTCTTTAAAAGCATACGGATTTCTAAAGAATTATTAAATTAGCGTAAATTTCAGCAAAGTTTAATTTTATATTTCAATAATGTTTATTTCTTATAGGATGTACAGCAATGTGATACATTTAATATTTAAATACTAGTATCAAATTATCGTTTGACATATATGCTCTTCAATAAATAAGCTAGATTCAAAAGGAGAGAAGTCTAGAGTTTTAGAAAAAAAGGGCGGGTGAAAAAGGAGGAAAACAATAGTCAATAAGAGGAGTGAGGGAGAGAGAGTGAGAGAGTGATTTTGATCAAAAAAGATTGTCTGTCAGTTTTCTGTATTTAAATTTAATATTTCCCATTTGTTTCAAATGATATGCAAGTGTGTCCTTAGAAATGGTTATAATACGTTATATATGTTCGATTTGTGTTATGTATAAGAGGAAAAATGTAAAACTAGGAATCGATTTTCCATACTTATTCTTAAAAATGAAATGCTTCGCAATTATTAAAACACAATTTAAAATGACTGCATACAGTTATCTTGAAGAATAACAAAGGAGACTGTTTGGAAATTCAATTCAAGAGGTATATTTTGCATTTTTTAAGACGCGATGTAATTCAGTCCAAAAAGCTCTAGTAGATTGGCATTCCCAAAACAGATGTTTAATTGTTTCAACATGCATATTATTGTAAAAATCACCGAGATATGCTTTACTTATTTTACATTGATATAGGTATTTGTTTGTGGGTATAATTATCAGTATATATTTATATTAAAAAGATCTAAGTTGTGTATTTATTGTACATTTGAAAGGTGAGACGTGTATCCGTTTCCTGTTTATGTTTGTTAGATGTTCTTCCCATTTTAAGTGAGGTTTAATTGGCAATTCTGTCTTTATCCGTTCGACGTTTTTAAATATTATTTTCAACTACAACAAAATAGTTTCTGACCTTGATATAGAACATAACACTCCTAAGGAATGTGAATGTAACACAACAACGTTTTGCAATGCTCCAGCAGGTCATGTCATCACTGATAATGATATTGTTGATACACGTATTCGGCATCTGTTTTCGAAAGGTCAAAGGTATAGATTACCTTCAACTATCGATTTTAATGCATGTCGTGCTCAGATCGCCCAATAAATTGAGGATTTTAGTATAAAATGGTGTCATAGAGAACATGCGGAACCAAAATCTCTTTCTACTTGGAAAAAGCAATTTTTAATATTATAGATACTCGTATTCAATTTTATAATGCTAACTAATCTTTATTTCCCTCGAGACCTATGTTTCTTTCGTGATTAAAAATCGGGAATTCAAGAATTTCATAATAAATTTGTTTTAGTTACTGCTGATAAAGAAGCTAATAATGTAATTATTGTTTGACGACTTCATTACGTCAATGCCCGCTTTACTTCGAATGATAGTGCCTGCACTACCACAAACATCTCCAAACGTTTAATTTCTTGATTTACTGCCGTTAAATATCACTTTAAACAATATTGTGCAAAAACTTATGATTGGGATTAATTTGTTTTTGTCTATTAAAAATTCAGGAGACGTGCTTGATAACATGTGCATTAAACGTCAAGTTTCATCTATAAGCACTTATGACTTCTCTACACTATATACAACTTAATCACATAACCTTATCAAAGACAAGCTTATTGGTCTCATTGAAAACAACATTCGCTAGGGAAAATACTACATTTTTGGCCTGTAATAATATTAAAGCGTTTTTTACGAACGGCAGTTGAGACAATTACACTATGTGGACTTGCCAAGAAGTTTGTGAAGCTCTCATCTTCCTATTATATAATATTTTCATCAGGTATGGAACCCACCGTTTATAGACAAATTGTTGGTATCCCTATGGGTTTAACTATGCACCGCTTGTCGCAGATTTGTTTTTATATTGCTATGAAAGAGATTTCATGTTGAGTCTTTCACCAGATACCCAGGCAGATGTTATTGAATCCTTTAATGATACCTCTCGGTATCTGGATGACATATTGAATAATGACAACCCTTTCTTTTCTACTATGGTTAATAATATATACCCTAAAGAACTTCGACTAAACAAAGCTAATATTCCCGATACCAACGCTTCTTTTCTCGATTTACATCTCTCCATTGAAAATGGTGAAATAGCAAAATATATGACAAGAGAGATGATTTTAATTTTGATATTGCTCGGGGAATATCCCCATTAGGATGGGGATATTCCCCGAACAACTTCTCATGGGTTTTATATGTCTCGACTTATTTGTTTTTCTACAGCTTGTACTCGAGTTGAGGACTTTAATATTCGTAATCTTTGTATAACTAAAACGCTACTCCATCAGGGTAACCGTTACCATAAACTTCGTAAAACCTTTGCAAATTGTATTATCGTAAGCCTGATCTTCTCAATACATATAATTTGCTTATTAAGGCGTTCTAACTTTGCAGCTATATGAACAACCTTATTTCTATGGTGACGTGATTTACAAACTTCCTTGGTAAGATCCTTGGTTATGATCACTGTCATACTATCTTTGTTAAACTTGTTAAAAGGTTTATCAAAAGAGGTTATGACCCTATCATTTTTCTACGCACTGCATGCTTGGTGGTGGACCCATTTACAGTTCACCACAATGCTTTCCTCTTTAATTGTGCGATGACCGGACAGGCTGTGGACCCTATGATGACGTCTATCTAAAGCCCAAAAGGACGTTGACGTTTGATGTTTGTCTGCAATCTTGTCTTGTCGTGCCCTCAATGGTTTGGTCTCTTATTGCTCTTGCTTCTGCCAAGTCATTGAGTACCTTCATTGTGGCTTTCTATGCTATTGTCTTTTTGAATTTATATATACACGAGCATCGTTGTGTTTTACTTATATTGCCTATTAATGCTGCTTGTTGGTTAGAGAATAGTTCATGGCGGGGATTTCTTTATGTACACTGTCCCGTGTTATTGACAGTATGGTAAGCGTGAGGTTTGGTGCACCCTAGAACGTGGTTTAAATCCCCAGCGGCATATTTTTCCACTGACCGTTCCAACGCGGTAGCCCTATTGTCAACCCTTTTGTGTTTGTGATGTATTATTTTGCCTTTTATTCTTCTTTAATGTTGTTCTTTGTTTCTGTGTGTGTGTGTGGTTTACTGTCGTCCTTGAATGCTACTTTCCCTGTTCGATTTATATATCTATAATATGTGTTGTTTACTAACTGTGTTGGCCCTTGTTGTTTTCTTACATGCAGCTGTTGCAATAAAATGATTTCCCTATCATTATATGTTCTGTCTTCTTTGTTTGTGTCTTGTTTTAATCTAGTTATGGAATTCAGAATTATGGATGTCGTATAATGTGTTTAAATGTGCAAAAGTATGACATTGTTAAAATTTGTTGTTATACAGTTATTCAATATATTTAATTAATACCCAAGTTATCCCAAGTTTTGAAGTGTATGGTATGTCCTTGTTTTTATGTATGAATTCTTCCATAGTATTTGTTTAGGCATGTTGTTATCTTTTTTATTGAAGTTTATTTCTGACCAAGAGTTTCAGACAGAAAGGTGGATCGTGTGATTATTTTGTTAGCATCTTTAACGTCTAAATTACTTTCAAATAATATATACCATGTTTATTTAATCCTTTCATGTAAATGTCTTTCCAGTCACCATGCTTTACCGGATCATTAATTATTTTGACCCATCCCGTTTTAATTGAATTGATAAAGGAGTCGAAAGCTATCATTTTAAGAAGACCCCCATTTTCATAATATTGAATAATAGTTGTTTCTATTTATTTTTATCTGGTTTACCCTTCCACAAAAAATGCATACGTTGTGTTTATAAATTGATTCAAACGCTCCTCTGATGGATTTTCCAGTACAGTTAGGTGATATATGAAATTGGGTAAGGCAACAGTTTTTTTACCGTTATTTTTCCTAAGATAGATAAGTTTCGTTTTTCCATTGATCTAAGCATTTTATAAATTCATCTAGTTAAGTTCTTGACATTTCCCTTTTCATGTGCAAACACGATTCCTAGTGTTATTGCATTGTCTTTTGTCCATATAATTTTTTTGTCTTTGCACGACTTTTCGTTTGAATCTTGTTATGAGCCGGCGCGTAATATTATTGACTAGTGTTTTAAAGGTTTTCTTGGGCCCATCTAAAATAATAGTAGAATCATCCGCGAATGCTGTGTTTTTTATTTCATTGGTATTGATTTTAATACCTTAATATCATTATGTTGTCTTGTGGCTTTGAACAGTATATCAATCTCTATAATAAACAGATAAGGCGACAGTGGCATCCTTTCTTACTCCTCTGTCTATCTTAAACAAATCCGACATATGACCATTATTTATCACACAACTGTGTGCGTCGTTATAAAACAGTTTTATCAAACTGATGAAAGAAGGTCCAAAGTTAAAATAGTTTGAACATTTCATAATAAATTCATTATCGATTCTGTCAAAGACCTTTTCAAAGTCCGAAATGAATATTAATCCTGGCGAGTCTGCATCAAAAAAGTAATCAATAACTTTGAATATTGTTTCTCCAACATATCTACCTTTTAAGATACCTGTTTGGCTATTGTCTATAAGTGTATATAAAACCTTTTCCATGCGGTTTGCGATGCATTTAGTAGCAATTTTTTAATCCACGTTAAAGAAACGTATAGGTCTCCAGTTTATCAATGCAGTTACATATCTGTTGTTTTTTTGGGATAATTAAGTAATAACACCTTGGTTTTGCATAACTGTTAAATGTCCATGTTCATATTAGTAATTAATTAAATTCATGTAATAGTATTTTATATCATTCCAAAATATTTTATAAAACTCTGTCGTTATTCCGTCAGATGCTGGGTATTTGCTATTTTTCATTTCCTTGAGAGCGTTATAACATTCTGTTTCCCTTAAATTTCTTTCGCACATTTCGCGTTGTTCTTGATTTAATTATTGTTTTTGTAGGGATAAAATCCTTATTAGTTATTTACTTATTAACTTTACTATTATATAATTGTTCATAATATCTTTTTGTTTCGGTCATATACTATTATTTGTTCGTTAATTTTATATTGTTTTTTTACTAATATTGTTATTGTTTTTCTTTCTGATTGTTTTTCTTTCTCGCTTCTTCAATCCATTCTGCTTTTGCCCAATACGTTTACTCTTTTTTTCTATAATAGTTTTCTTTTCTAAAATATCTTCAATCAAATTTTCGTTATTAGGGTTTGATGATAGTTCTAATTCTAAGTTGTCAGTTTTATGTTTTAGTTGAACAACTTCCTTTAATGATTCCTTTTCTTAAGCGATGTACATGATGTATATTGAATTGTCTCAATCCGTATTGCACATTTTACTATTTCTCATCAATAATGATGCTGTTCGTCTTTTTTTCTATAATAGTTTCGAAAAGTGTTTTCTGTTCTAAAATATCTTCATTCAAGTTTTCGTTATTAGGGTTTGATGATAGTTCTAATTCTAAGTTTACAATTTTATGTTTTAGTTAAACTGCTTCTTTTAATGCATTCCTTTTCTTAAGCAATGTATATTGAATTGTCTCATTACGAATCGACATTTTACTATTTCCCAGAGAGTATTTGGATTTGAATCTTTATTTATAGCTACTGTTTATTGAATTGTTTAATTTTGCATTGGTATTCTTTTTCTAAAATTACACTATTTTTCAGTTAAAAATACCCAGGCCGCGTGTTTTTTTCTTCAGTATTTAGGTTTGTAACTATACAAGAGAGTGATCTGAACGTAGTCCGGTTGTTATTTTACAAAGAAATATAAAAAGATAGGATAGGGAAAGTAGCATTCAAGGAGGACAGTCAACCACAAAACACAGAAACAAACAGACAAACAAAAAGGCAACAGTAATAATAAATACAAACGACATCACAAACACAAAATGGTTGACAATAGGGCTACCGCCTTGATACAATTTACAATATTTGCAGACACCAACTAATAATATAGTCGGCAAACTATTGGGGGTTTGGGTCCGAATGCCAAGTATAATGTTTGGTAGTAGGGTTAAACATTCTCCTGATATCGTTTATATTTCTATTTATAGTATTGATCTTTATCTCAGTAATGTTTGTTGTTGTTAGTATTGCCATTTTTCTTGTTCATATTTACGTCAATCACAGTATTAAAATATCCACCAACAACTAAAGTATCGCTATCATTTGCAACAATAATCTGTTCAATACTTGACAGAAACTTCATATTATCAGAGCTATTATTATGACCATATAAATTCAACTTTAAACATTTGTGTTCGTCTATGCTGATCTTTAATGACTGCAACCTACCATAAATAATGTTTCTATATACCAACATATTTTAAGAAAAGTTTGCGTTAATGAGGATGACCATGCCAGTACTATTTCAGCTATTTCCATTAAAGAATGCTTCATGACTCTATTCTGTTTTCCATGTTTTAAATGTATTTTCTTCGCAATGGCTTTTTTGTACAACGCAAATTGAGTAATTACTTAGTTTTAACCATTCAAAAATGTGTCGTCGATTGCAATAATCGCCAAATCCTTTAACAGTGAAAGTACATAATGTAAACATCATTTGTTATGATATTTGTATATGTTACATGACACTTATGGGTTATTTGTGTATCAATACTGTAACAGTGTTTTACCATTGGATAGTACAATAAACGATTACTGTATACGTATTATATAGGACAAAAGGAGAGTAAAAATATATAGCATAGTGTGAGGTATAGGAAGGAGAAACCAATGGTGACAATGTACATTTCAATATTCTCGTATTGGGGTACGATTGGAACGCCATTTTGGCCTGTTGATATTTTAATATTTTGTTCCATTCTTTTTATCTACAACGTGTCCTTGTGAGTCATTTTACATCATATTGATAAAAACAATTGTTCAGTTAATGGTAATAATCTACAATAATTGTTTTTTACAGTCATACTAGCAAAACGTGCATATTGACGAAAACAAATCGCAGATAAATAAATTACTGAATATTTGCATTTCAGTGTCTGTGTGTGGTATTCATATCATTATTATATCAAATGTAATTATATCAGCTTTTGTTTAGTTTTTGGTGGATATACGATTGTTTAGGCTGAGTTTTCCATTTGATTAGTTATACTATATAATTATATAATCAAGTACCTGTCTACATACAAAACATAAAACTATGCTATTTAAATAAAGACTACTCCTGACACATCACGAATTTGTGATAGACGACTCAATAGAATATTTATATACAGTATTCACCATTTTTGTAACACGCGTGGAAACATGGATTTTCCACATTCAATACTGAGGGAAAGAAGTGAAGAAAAAAACAAGATCAAAACGCACACAAAGGGGAAACTGTCGCACAAATACAAAATGACATCGACAACAAAAACTGGTATGTCAATGATGTATTTTGAGAAAAATATAGCAAAACACACAAACAACGTTTAATTATCTCATGTTTTTTATTGTGGCCATTTTATGGCGTGTTATTGTATTTTTCCAGTAGAGTTGAATCATCCGAGCTCCGGCCAACATGGGTACTCAGAAGACGCTCTGCATTGAAAACATATGTATTTTATTGTGACCGTAAGATAAATCGTTGTTTATATTGAATTATAATTAATAAAGGACATTTTAGTTCACCATATTATTTGCATGCAAAAAATTGAATAGCACAGATCGATATTGACGTCACATGTAATAAAACTTTACGAAAATATCGTGCCATTGAACAATAAAAGCACAATCAAATTCAATAGATTCCCGATCTGTTTTGGGACAAAATCTTACATATTTGTACGAATGAAATCAATTTTTAGGGATTTTAATCAATCTTGATCCGTGCTATTAAAACCCATTTCTCGACGATTCATTCTTAACATCGGATGTAAGCAAACACCATTTACAGCACATATGGTAGGGTGACTTTTAGGATAAAGAGAAATGTGAACCCTGACACCCCCCACCCCACGGTTTAAGACGCAATGGTTTGTAGTTTATGAAACTGCCATTGTAACGGGGAAAATTGACCCCCTGTCCCCCGTTCATATTTCTCCGGGGAATACTGACCGGGGTTGGGGGTGCATTTTTTTATGGAGGATATTGACCGGGCTGTCATTTCTCTACTAAAAAGTAAACATTTTCTTCAGAGAAAACTGCCCGAAAACAGTCTCTTTCTTTCTGACCAATAAATACTATGAACCCCGTTCACGGAGAATATAGACCCCTCGAATAATGTTGACCCAATCTCAAGATGGTTCTTCTCTCTGTTCTAGTGTATATTGTATATGCTATTTATACGTTTGGTTGGTTGTCGGTTTAGGTCACTTGGACTAGGACTATGTGTTATAATCCCGCTTTCACAAAGTAGGAATCACGTTGTCCGTAAGGTCCCGTTCCCTCCCGTCACATATCACATTTTATTTCCATCCACTTCCGTCGCGTCGCCTAACACTTTTTTATTACTTGCAGTCTTCAAACAGTTTTGAATGTGTTGTTCCCAAACTTCATATACCAGTAACAACAGATGACCTTATGTCCCTCTATGTCACCAATTGTTGATTGCCTAATTTATTACAAAAGTATGGCCCTTTGTTTGATTTAAGGCGGGGTATTCATCACCTGCAGTGAAAGTTCGAGATTTTACTCTACTGGCCAGTATGGTTTTCGTCATGGTTTATGTCACCATCAGTACTAATCAATATTTAGACATTCAGAGTAATTGATTTCAAGGCTAAAGAATGATAACATAATGAAGGCCCACAATCACATATCGGCTAATGTCTGCCTAACCCGTACCACCCCAACAGTCCGTCAGAGGTCTTGTAAATATGTTAAACACACATGTCACATAAAAAAACATCATGTTCTATCAGAGAGGGCTTGGATTACTCTATTTAAGGACCTGTTTCCCAACTATAAATGATCATTTACAAGGCATGGAAATCTTGCTTATTTACTGCTTACATGATACATGACCGATTAGCTCAGTACACTGAGGCCCGAGCAAAGTTTTCTCTTCGAAAAAACATTGTTCTATTGAACAGTATCCAGGATATAGCAGTATATGAAATTGTGTTGATAATTCATTGTAAAAAAAAAAAAAATCAACTTATGAAACACTTGCTTTGATGTTTTAATATGTTGGTTTCATACACAATCTGTATTGGGAGGGCCACATCAACTGACACAAACTTGAGTACCACGGTGACCATTGTTCATACACTATTATTTTTAACAGTCATTTGCAGTTACCTATACCAATTAACTCCTCCCCGCCCCCACCCACTGAGGTACAACAGGCTGGAAATAGGTCTTTAACGAGATTGACGTGTAGTTAGTAAGTATATTCCTCTTGGGGAAATGGTGATCATATTGTCTCATGTTATCTCAAACCATTTTCACTTGTATACTCCTATTGGTATCGCATGCCAATTTATTTTATTATGTATCCTTTAAATGAAAACGTTTAACATCGGATGGTAGCAAACCACATTTACCCTACGATATGTTAGGGTGACTTTTAGGATATAGAGAAATGTATACCCGCACCCCCACGTAATAACAAGCAATGTTATATGCCAGTGTAACGTTCAGTAAGTTTTTGTCGCGAAGTTTTGTCATCTCTTTCTTACCGAATATTTACCAAACTTGGCCAATGTCTGTATATCCATGAAAGCTCAGACAAGTTCGAAAACCTGCCATTTTGATTTACAAAGTTATGGCTCGTCATTTGTTGAAAAATGCTACATATTTTCTTAAACACTCAGTTATAATTATCAAATTTGCACCAACATTCAAAAAGTCTTAATTGCGATGAAGCCTCGAAGAAATTTCAAAACCAGCTATTTTGGATTAGCAACAACATAGTTATGGCCATTGATTTATTGGAAAATTCTATATTTTGCCATGTAGCATGTCCAGTACTACCGCCTTCATATATTTCTCGAGCTTTACCAAAAAGTCTTTGTGTCAATACATGTTCGAAAAAGTCCGAAAACCAATCATGTTGATTTAGAAATAACAAGTATTATTGAAAAAATACTCTAGTTTCCCTTGTGGCATATCAGGTGCATCTTTACCTACTTTTGACAAAACCGTATACAGTCACATAACATATTCAGGTGATTTATTGATATCAATTATTCGATTTATCTCACCAGAAATTATTGATATTACATAGTTGATGCTATTTTTCAGAAATAGTAACGAATAAGTGGCATCAATAAATGATGTATTGATTAATAAATGATTTATTGATATCAATACATGATCTATTGATATCAATACATGATTTATTGACATCAATACATGATTTATTTATATCAATAAATGATTTATTGATATCAAAACATTAATATACGATATAAATAATTCAATTTAATGACGCCGGACTTCGTTTCGAGATATTCGATTAAATTCAATTTGGAGTGTTTCATTAATCGATCCTTTGCGAACCGATGTAAATCTAATTTTACAGGAACAGTTATATTAAGTTATATCAATAATTCAGAAATATGTGTTGATGCCATTAAATCAATGTGTTATATCAATTATAATTATATTTAGTGATATCATAAAATATTTATTGATATCAATAATTCGATTTGTTGATTTCATTAAAGCGGGGTATCTCATGATATTAACAATATATTATTGATATCAAGAAAACGATTTAATGATTTGTGATATTAATAAAAGAGTAATTGATATCAATAATTCCAACTTGAAAGAATTTCTTGATATTTCTAAATCATGTTATGATATCATTAATTCGAATAAGTAATGTCACAAAATGATTTAGTGATATCGATAATTCAATTTATGTGATATCATCAAATCAAGATATCAACAAATCGATTTTATGACACCTACAAAGGATTTTTTGATATCACTAAATGATATCAAAACTAGAGTAAGTGATATAACAAAATAATTATCGATATTAAAAATTATACAGTGATATTACATATTCGATTTATTGGTGTCAAATATTCAATTAGTGATATGACAAAATATTAAAAATAGTTAAACCTCGCCTTCGACCGGATGTATTTTTGTTTAATTCAGAAGAGTTGTATTCCATTTTCGTCTGACGTATATCACCTATTGGAATCGGTGACGTGACCTTCGTGTATGTGATATCATTGATTCAAACAAGTGATATCACTCATTCACTTGGAGCAATTTAAATTACCCGATTAAATCAGTTATACAATTTATTTGTTTAAATGATATCAACTATTCAAAAAGACGATATCACATACTGTTTTTAAAGCAAAGCGGCACCCAGTACTAGGCCGGGACCCAACTTCTCGTATCGTGCAAAAAAACACTTTTGGTTTACCCGGAAAGATATACTCGTGATTTTTGCATATCAATAGCAGAAACGGTACTCTATACGAAACAACTGTATGGATTAATGGTATTCTTTGCATTTTGTAACACAAACGCATTTTCTACGGAAGCCCATAAGTGTTAAGAAAATATTGATGTTCAAAGAAAAAATGTGTACACGTTTATATTTTAGCGATATTATTACATAAATAAGACATAAGCACGCCTGATTATATTCTGTTTATGCCGAATGTAATTTTCAATTATTTTTTTAAAATCAAAAGCGATTTAAGGATTGATGATGGCGGGCAGATGGGTGGAGGGAGGGACGGGCATCCACCTTTTGGCTAAAGCTTTCATGCACGTTGTTAAGATCTTCTGTGAATTGTTTTTGGTTAAAACCAACTTTACTGTGAAGTGTTATATCGTTAAGATGCCACTTTCTTACGAGCAAGGCCGATTTTCTCCTTTTCAGAATAGTGTTATGACCCCTGAGTTACTTAACAAAAATGCACATTTTGGGTAAAGCTTAGGTGCAAGGTTTCGATAACTTCTTTATCTTATTTTGGATTTTAACTAAAATTGCTGTGATGCCTTATATCAAACAGACATCACTTCCTTACGATCTATGTGTACCTTTGCCTTTTATAAATAGAGTTATGGCCCCTGATTATCTACCAAAATACATGTTTGTGTTGAGTTTATGTTAATTAATCAAGTTTTGTTGAAAATTAAACAACATTTTGGATGGAAATTTTATATACAAATAGGATACCAGTATATGTTAATAATATTTATGATACATCAAATTGTTTTGCCATTTTGGAATAGAGGTATGGCCCTTAATTTACTTAGAAAATATAATTATTTCAACAACTATCTTTAATTGTTTAGGGTTTAAACCATATCGTTTAGTGTGAAGTCTTAATAACATTAACATACTGGCAGATATTTAGAATCCGTTCGATGGTAGTTTTTAGATTTATTAATACAGTTATGGACCTTTAATTTACCTTGAAAATAGAATAATTGTTACTGCAATTACTGTCTTATCAAATTGTAAACTTCCAAATTGGTTCACTATTTTGTCACAGTCGTATGATTGTATTTATCAGGAAAATAACGGGATTTTTATTGACTATTTTCGTTGGAAGGCGATTGAGCGACATCATTGTTTGGGGTATGACGTCTGACAGAGTTTCTCCAAAACATCTTGAATACTATCTAAATGATTTATTTGAAATTTGCACTTTTGTTACATATGATCATTAACTGTCCAACCAACATTGGTGTTTCTGTGACCTTGAGTTTCAGTTCTAGGTTCTGATTGATTGGACAGGCAACTTCTGTACTATAAGTATCACTAAATGTGATCCATATCCTATTTCGAGTCAGAAACAAATTATGGTATAAAATCCGGAAGGAAATATAGCATTCACAGAACACAGTCAGACAACCAAACACACATATTTGAAACAAACACCAATCTCAAGGATAGAAAAGAGCAAAGAAATGGCAAACTCAAACGGTTGAAATATGTGTACCTCTTTGGAATGGTCAGTGACAATATGGGTACCTTCTTTGGAATGGTCAGTGACATAAAGGGTGCTGGGGTTAAACCAGGTTCTGGAGTGCACCATACCTCACTCTTACCCTATTTTCATTCCAATACAATTCGACCAACCAGGCTATAACCCCTTACAAACTAGGAAGTATTAATAGCAATTAGTAGGCAATATTAGTATAACACAAAATGATCATGTATATATGAATAGAAATTCCCAGAAAGCCACAAAGCAAGTACTTGTCAGAAGCCAGGACAAAAAAATAATGATGACGATAAGACAATATTAAAGTCAAAAATTAGGCGTTACCATCCCTTGCCCTATTTAGGTAGAAGCACATGCATTCATTGCGATATATAGTATAGAAGGATAGAGATAGAGAGCAGAAGAAGGCCCTTTACTATATACATATACTATAACTTTATTCTCTCTAGCCTTCTATACTATATATCGTAATAAATGCCTAGAGTAGAAGTCATCATAGGGTTCAAAATCTGTCGGGTCATCGCAACATTAATTGTACATTGTCGGGAACTGTAAATGGGTCAACATCTAAACATGCAGTGCATTGCACAATGATAGGGCATATTCTATTTGGTTATGTTTGTTAAAAAGTTTGTGATAATGACCAGTAATCTTAAAAAGTCTGTACATATAGTCACCATAGTATTCACGTTGTGTCAGACCTTGTAGCAGAAGAGTTCCAACTATGTACGGGATTCCTAATTTACTAAAACAGCCTAATAAAGCACACTTTCTTCCTATTTCTAGTGTCTGCACCACTACAGACATCTCCAAAGGTATAACGTCCTGTCTTACTGCTGCTGTAGATCACGTAACACAATATTGTGCTAAAGCTTATGTTAACTCTTGGATTAATATATTTTGGTCGTTATTACTTTCTTGAAAAAGAATGCAGTAAACGTCACGCAAACCTTTTCAAATATAAGCTTATTGCTCTTATTCAATATTTATTTTAGTGAATAAACACTAATGTTTGCTCAGCATTATGCTGCGGTAGAATAAAATGTATTCTTTGGCATATCACTCCACCATTAAAACAATCAAAATGGACTCTACCATTGCGTTTTCCAGTTGCAGTATAGCGTTTGTTCTTACCATCACTTTCTAAAATTTCATAGCTTTTAACAGCCTACCTAAAATTAAAATACTCACCTAAATTCATCAAAATGTCCAAAGTAAGCGGAGTTCCGTTCGATTGTTTACCACTCAGCATCACCCATGGCATTAGTTGTGTCAGGTCGCGGAGATGATTTTTGATAATCATTTTGATATTTTAGCTATGGTCATGTGACAAATTATGACGTAATCGCAGACTATTTTCTAAGAGTCACATGGTGATCCTGGTAAAGATTGGGTAATGATCACTGTTAAAAGGCTTATCAAGAAGGTTGTCACCTTATTATTTTGCAACGCACTGCATGTTTAGTGGTTGACCCATTTACAGTTCACCGCTTTGCTTTCCACTTCATTGTGCGATCGCCGGAAAGATTGTGGACCTATGATGACGTCTACCTAAATCCTGAAAGAACGGTAACGTTCGATGGTTGTCTTTAATATTGTCTAGTCGTGCTCTTAACAGTGTCAAAATTGAAATGATCTCTCTTGTCATAGAGTTTGCTTATTATTTCTCAGTTTCAATCGCGAGATGTAAATCAAGTAAAGAAGATATAGCAACTATGAGAAATATTAGCTTTTTTGAGGTGAAGTTCTTTGGAAAGAAAGTATATGTAGTAAAGAAAATAAAGGGTTGTAATTGTCCAAAATGTCATCCATATACAAAGAGGTATAATAAAAGGCTTCGATTACATCTGCCTAAGCGGTAAAAGACTAAAAATGAAACCTCTAACATAACAAAACAAAAACAAATCTGCAACAAGAGTTGCACATTTCGTTCTCATTTGGGATATCAAGAATTTGTCTATAAACAGTAGTGTCATCCTTAACTAGTTCCATATGTGTATAAAATATTATCTTATATGAATATAAATGTACGTGACAAGTCCACATGGTGTAATTGTCCAAAACCCTTCAACTAAATATTAGTGAGAATCAGAACTCGTTTACTGAAGTTGCTGTGTACTCAAATTTAAATATTTGCAAACATCAAGGGCGATAACTTTGTAAACCACTCCTCAATTGTTCTCATTGTCAAACAAAACCGAGACGTTAATAATATTACCCTAAAAAGCATCGAATATCAAATGCTATTTATTGCAATCGTCGTGAAAACAATTATGCTCCTTAGTCAGAGGACGATATCCTATTTGTTCAATTAGAATATTACACAGTAATTGATGATATTTTAAAGGAAAGTAGGAAACAATCAGACGATCGAATTTTTAGACAATTTAGAGCAATGACTTGATACTCGTCAAACCTGTCTGAAATCCGTTTGATACAAAGTTACACGCCAAACTGTGTGAAAATCGAACCAATCTATTTAATTTATTGTGTACGAAAGCTGAAATTTGCAATAATCAAGGGCAATAACTCAGTAAGGCAGGTGTCAGTTCTGCTCATTGTCATCTTGTCAAAGTTCATATTCATATAAAGTCTCACGCTAAATAATGTGAAGATCGGAATCCGTTTACTAAAGTAATGTGTGTACTCAAGCTAAAATATGCCTATTCTTTCAATAACCAAGGGTAATAACTCTTTAAAAGCAAGTGTCAGTTTTACTCAGTATTCAACTTGTCAAAGGCCTTGTAGGTATCAGGCCTAACACCATACAACATTTAATTGAAATCGGAAACCGTTTACTGCAGTTATTGTGAACACAAGTAGTTTGCATTATCCCTGGCACAGGACAAAACAAAATTCATGAAAGGTCTATAACTCTTGTTAAAATTAGTACGGTGTAACATAATCAGGTCTTGATTCTGTAGTTTGATATTTCATATACACATATAGGTTTCAAATACTGGAACAGTATTTGCCTAAAAGGACGTTTGCAAATTTCTTTATTTTCCTTCGACTGTTTATTCAGCGATTTTCATATATTGGCTTGGTACGAATGGGTTACCGTAGAAATCGCGATGCTGTTACGAAATGCAAAGTATGCCAGAAGTCTATACAGTAGTTTCATATGTACAAGACCCCCATCTGTTAATATTTAAAAAATCAGGAGATATCTTTCCGGGTAAACGTTTTCGTTTTTTTTCAGGCTTGGGTCCCCGCCTATACATACTGTACTTCTTCCTGTTGATGAATCGAAATGAAGCGGTCCGGACGAAACCAGTCAGTCGTACACGCATTGTACTGACATCAATATGAAAACCGCTTTAGCTTCGACTGAGTTTACTAAGTACGAAAGTCAAAATAAATGAACACAATGTTCAAAACTATAATTTCGTCACGAACGAAACATTTCAAACAAAAGTACACAAACCTCGTTATCCTTTCAGATCAACTGATCCTTTCAATACTTTAGTTATCATTTCAAACACAAATAAAACACACTAAAATTAATTACACACACACGCACGCACCGTATCGTGGATGAACACACATGTTTTGGCTTTTGGGTTTCACCTAGAAAACAGCCCCTACAAATTCAATACATTGATTTGCTATGTTTGCATATAACTTGGTATATATACTCGTCAATGAAAGAAAAATAACATACTTGTATTATTATTGCAAAGGTTGACGTCTGCCAAGGAGTTGGGTAAAGGGTAGATAGTAGATTGAAGTAAGGTGGGGTCAGTTACCGCTGAACAGAATTCAACCTTTAGCGTACAACTTCCACACATGATAACGGGACGGGGGTAAAAACACAATTTAGTCTCCGGGCCAACATTGGATACAGCGTCAAATATTTGTTTATTCTGTTGACATGTGTGAAGAACGCGTGGGTACATGTAATTGCGAAAATCGTTCTAGTTTATTTTGTAAAAAATAAGAAGGTTAACAGTTCTAACACTTTCCATTCACCTTAAAATTACTGATGAATAATCTTTAAGTATCTATAATTTAATCTGCTCAAACAGTATATTTTAAAATATTTGTCTTTTCACCAATTATTGTCAGCGGTCTTGCATTCATGTATTAACATTTTATTCATTATGATATAGTTAAATTATGTATTATGAAGAATTGTAGTTGAAATTGTTGAAGAAAGGATGGGTGGATGGATAGATGGATGGGTAGATGGATGGGTGTCGATACATATACTGTTATGTATGTTATTTAATGACCTAATCAATATTGTACTGCCTGTTTTACTAGGTTATAAACTATACATTATTTTATTTGGCTTTTACACACTAGTCTGTTTTATCAAGCTATATATACCAAATGAAATACAGGGTGAGCAGTAATGCTGTTTTATATTACAAAATACTATGATTATATATCTGCAATATTGGTTTCTTGTTGGCTTTGAACAAAACTACTACAGACTTTTATTTTTGTTTTATAAAATGTCTTTAGAGGAGGTGTTGTCTTTAACTATATACCTTTATATATACATGTATACTTGTGGACAAACTCTTGACAAATTAACATATTACACAGAATACAAGCATGCATATAATTTGCAACAAACAGACAATATTAAAACAGAGCCATGCGGTACTTTTTCGCTGAACATCGGTTTACCCTAATATTGGCAATGGCTAGAGATACCACTGGATACCTAGCGTCTACAGAAGATGGCGATATATGCTACGAATGTGGAACATATAGATTATGATGAATGATGATAGAATAACACAGCTTATTTTAATATTGACCGTTCCAAGTGTAACAATACTTGGTCAGAAAACATTAATCGCGTGATGATGAATTTGGGATTAAGTAACAAGTTTGAAAGCAAAACCGTTATTGACTTAACACAGGCTAAGACGAATTAATATATGTCAATATATGGTCGCAATATATTCTGTGTGTACCGATATTAAGAACTTTTGGAGCGTTTAATAGTAATTATCAGCGCGAGGATTACATACTTACAAATATAAGCAAAAATGAACGTTCGGTCCTCAGTTAATTCCAGAACGGTATTTTATCCCACAGAATAGAGACTGTACGGTACATTGGTTAACCACCAGACCAGATATTCTGTACATTCTGCTCATTACAGTATATAGAAGATGAAGCACATTTCTTGTTTGATTGTAATTTATACTCAAATTTGCGTTCCGTTTCTGTTTAGCGTTAATGGTTATGTCAATAAACGTTTAATGCATATTATGTCATTCCAATCCGGAAAACTTGCTAAATTTCTTGTATGTACCTTTTTATTACGAAAGAACATTCTGTGTCATTAAAACTTAAATAACGTTTATTAATAAAATGAACATGCCTTGAATGAAGTGTTTACTGTTTAAATATACATCTGATCAAAATATTGAATCATAGTCTATGCATATTTATCTTATTTAAATTATGTGATAATCTGATTATTGTAAGTTAGATACTTTTTCTATATACGGTGACTTATAGGCTCATTGGGCAGGGTGCTTAAGTTGTTACATATAGTGTTATTTATAGAATTTTTATATATGCCTTAATATAGCTGTGTGTGTTTGGATCTTTAAATGTGATCCCACTCAATGACATATGGGCTATACGTGTAGGTATATATGCGTATATATGTTAATTGTGCCTCCAGGCAAATGTGTTATGATGTAGCGATACAGTATATCAGCGTGTGTTGCAGCTATCCATTTTAGGAAGTGAATGCATACGTTTGATTTCTGTGTTTCTCATCATAGCTAGGCGCCCTGCTGTAGTTCGTCCGAAATTTGTCTGTCCTTGGTTGTTCGCAAATATATATAATATTCACATGTCATAATAATAAAACATAATAACCTAAACTATATCTTTATACTAAACTACTTTGTTTCACAGACATACTGTTTTTTTGCTTGCGGATTTGCAAAAAACAGTATGTCGGTGAAACAAAGCAGGCGTTGAACCTCCGATTCAACCTCCATCGCTCCGACTGTAAATTACGTAGGTTTGCTAGGTTGCCAGCGGCCGAACACTTCAGTTCAGAAGGCCACACGTTTAACGACTTGTCTCTGTCTTGTCTCTGACATGCATCGAACAAAATCCAAATTGGACCGACGCAGAACGTAAATTGCGTGAAACGTACTGGATAAGACGCTTAAACACAAAACATCCAGTAGGAATCAACAAAGGAGACTAGATACATCTTACAGAATATACAAATGTAAACACACATACTCCGATTTCTATTACTTCCCTTGATCCAATTTTCTCCATTTATATATTATTTTAGCCTTATTCACTTAACTTTGGAGTTGTTTTTGCTATATCCTGCAGTATCGATTCTTTGTCTTAGGTATAGAGGTAGGGTTATTCACTCACATACTCTCTCTTCATAACTAATCATAAATGTCAGCGTACAATTTTACTTTCATCCAACCAGCCAATGTTCTATTATTAGTACTTTTGTTACTTCCCTTGATCAAAATATCTCCATTTATTTAATTTAATTTGTTTAGCCTTACTCATTGTTTTTATTAGCTTTGGAGTTGCTTTATACTTTATCCTGCAGTATCGATTTTAGATTTTAGGTTTTGAGGTAGGGTTTGTGTTATCTTTTTCACATGTTTACTCTCTCTTCATAACTAAATGTCAGGGTACAGTTTAACCTCATCCAACCAGATATGTTCTTTTATTATTATCAAATTTGGCTCCAGAGTGTCTATTCAAAAGTAACCAGTTTCTGAAACACTGCCAAACGATAAGTTGTTTTTTAAAGAGTTTTATTTAAACTGCCGTGTATTTTAGTATTTTTTTGTTTCGTATTTGTTATTTTCAAGTTTGTGTACCCATGATGAAGGCGTAAAGCCGAAAGTGTTTTTTTTATAAACTGTAGCACTGTATGAATGATTTTTCTTCATCTATTAATTTGTTCCAACATTTTCGTATCCCCTCGGGGATCCAGTGCTTTTTGAAAGGTATTTTGTAGATGTATGTATTTTCTCGCCCTTATATATATATAATACTTACCTATTTATATTGTTTTTATAAATATAGTTCACCATTAAATAGAAAGTGTTGATTTAATCAACCTTAGGATATGTCATATAAACGAAAATTAGAACAAGTTATATAAAAACATCATAATTTCAGCTTTAAAGTTAACATTTGAGCTTTAGTTTGACATTTAAATGATGTTACTTTAATATATTGTTTGTATATAAGCATTAACTGTATTATTTCTACAAAATGATATGTGTAAGCATATTATGCAATTTTGAAACAATGAAATACAATAGGTTTACAAAATAAGGCATTTTGGTTAAATCTTGGGCGCCATTTTGGATTGCTTGAGAAACTACAGACCATGACCAACGTTCTGGTATATAAAAAAGAGTATGATAATGGACCTGCCCTATTATACTGGGGGTCTGGGTTACCCCCGGAATACCGGAATAGGGCGCATATGACCTCAGAGTCACCCTACCAATACCAATACCAATTCAATACACAAACATAATGTATAGCCATAACATAATTTATATCAACACGCAACTAAACGTTGTTTGAACACAATAGTAGTGTAATGTTGTTTTTTTTCTTTTAAGAATTTATCTTAAACTCATGTGAACGCCACCTTCATGATACACGAAGATAGTAACATATATATGGTTGTTGTCATGTTTTTCTAAGGTATCACCATATGCGATACATGTTTGTTATATCTCAGTATTTTTATCTTCAAGCTCCGTTTTCGATCAAAGAGGAACCCACGATGATGTGTAAAACAGGTAGAACAAAGATGTTTGCTCGCCACAACTGTTTACTGAATATCAAGCCCGATGGTGCTCCATACGGCTGCAGAGATTTGACACATCTAGAAAACTGTGGTATATTTTAATTTCATGTGTTTTAGTGCAAATTTGGGCGAAATTAAACCCGTTTTTATTTATTAGTGTCGTATGTTCAATGACCGAGTTGATACCATTTTTGAATAGTTTATACATTTTGGTACTGACACGTTGTATGTGAACAGTAATTATGCAAATGTAAATAAATTCCTAGACCATCCAAGCTGACACGCATTCACCTACGAATATTGTCATAGTTTCACTAGTACTGAGCAGCAGGCCTTGGCTTATGCCAAACTAAGGTATCGCCACAATAAAGTTCGAAAAAACAGTATAAATTACACACCTTGTTTACATAATTGAAAAAGTAGCGTATAAGGACGACACTCAACCACAAACACACAGAGAAACAAAGAACAACTATCTATAAAGATGGATAAAAGGCAAGACAAGACATCACAAACACACAAGGGTTGACAATAGGGCTACTGCCATGGAACGGTCAATTTCAAGAAAGGCCGCTGGGGATTAAAACCAGGTTCTAGGTGCACCAAATCTCACTCTTACAATATAGTCACCCCAATAAACGAAACTGTGTAAATAAAGATATGCCCGCAAGGTTATAATCTCTAACAAACAAGGCAGCGTTAATAGGCAATATAAGTAAAACATATAAATGATCATGATATATAATATAGAAAACAAAAGCCCAGAAAGTAACAAATTAAGAACCGTATTGTTTCTAATTAGCGCCCCCCCCCCCCCCCCCCCCCCACTAACTTTTAAATAACTTTTAAAAAAACCATCTTACCTTGAGTGTGTAAAAGTGGTTAATATCCAAGAAAAGTGGTTAAAATCCAAGAAACAGTATACACACACTTATGAATTTAATTCCATGTTTCAGTAACGCAACATTTTTGGGCATTATATAAGGAAATTAAAATGTCTACTGGCTTACGAAACGCGTTCTAATAAGCGCCCCATTTTCAGAGAATGTCATGCCCCCGGGGGCGCTAATTAGAAACAATACGGTACTCAATGACTTGCAGAAGCCAGAGCAACAGCCACTTGACACAATAATTGCGAATTAACTATCAATATTTCACTGTGTAGAGTTTTAAAGGAAGTACATCAGGTTTGATATTATTTTAATTGTTCAAGTACATTACTTTTATATTAAATTATAAAATAAATAACTAAATGAGCCATACTCCACCAACAGAAAGAACACGGAATATTAAAATTAAAGACCCGAAGGAGGTTACTTATTGACTCTTGTAACGCGTCAGTGTAAGCAAAACTAAACTTGGGGTAAAAACATAGCAATGTATTGCAACGCGAGCGTCATGTGTAGATATCGCCGAGATGTTCCACGTGACAGCTATTTATAACTTGGGAATTCCTCTATGACCTGCTAGGACTTTTTTGCATTTATAAATATTAATTATTGAGCTGTATTATAGGAAACTGTTAATGTTCAATCTGTATCTTTGAACTATCTTTGAACTAGTTCAGGTTTAAAATGGATCATTTCATAGCTGTTATTTGTTTTAAAGAAATATATCAACAAAGCCTGATGTACAAACTTTAAGACTAATTAAGAATAATGACGATGTTTGATCTAGAGGAAATAGCTCATGAATGAGGAGTCGCGGGTTCGATCCGAATGAGGGCAGTACCAGATATGACCCTAAACAAGTCGCATTCGTTTATCAGATGAGGCGTGGATGAGGACATTAATCGGGCGGTCGGGTGTATCTGTCTACATAACGTAAAATAACCAGAACAGTCTCTTTGATAATACGAGCAATGATATCCTGGTTTGTTTCCAACCTGTCCTACGTTGCTGAATGGTCTTTAAAGCAGATTCGATTGAGACAAGTATACATCGCTCCATTAGTGCTAAAAGGTGAAAAGTGACATATTTGTTTTTTTTTGAGTTTTTGTCATATATGTGTTGTTTTTCATGAACTCTATCATGTCAAACAAATCTCAGTCATAATCCTTTTGATTAATTAGCAATTAAGTTGTGATGTTTTCTCCCTTTGATAAATAACCAAATGTAATCATACTAAAAGGAGCTAAGTGCAGCCGTGTTTGTGCTTAAAGGCGCCATTTGCCACATGACACATTTTCGCATCAACTGCATTTTTAGAAATTAAAAAAGAAATACTGCTACGTAATGGTAGCAAACACGTGCAACATGACAGTTGACATCTGAAGGATGGTCAACGGAATGGTAATTTAGCAGATTGTCTATGATTAGCCGTTGCTGATATGTATAAAAGCAAGGTACAGTTTTATGCTAGTGCAATAAAACACTCCTGTTTTCAACATTATGTTCATTACCATAACAGAACAGATACATATATCAGTCCTTTATACATAACATATCGAGGTGAGGATAACTATGAAACTTTCAAATTAGTTGACATAAATTATTCTGATTGCACATGAATACCAGTAGCAACTCCAAATAAATACACTACTTCACTTCAAATTAAGGGCGTATTCTACTGCTGATGAAAAAGAAAATATTAATAAGTAAAACATAAGCAATGTTAATGATATAATTCCCCGATGTTCAACTCCACACAGAAGGGCTAACTATAAACACCCGATGTTCAACTCCACACAGAAGGGCTAACTATAAACACCCGATGTTCAACTCCACACAAAAGTCCTCTAAGTAAGTCGTTGAGTTGAAAAAAGAAAAAGGAACCTGAACCATAGAAGAAAAATGTAAGGAAGCAGCAGCGATATTCTGGTAAAGCATACACATCGATCGTTTTTGGCAAAATGTTGGAGAAAGTAATATTAAACGAAAGGACTGTACTAAATGCAGATGTTAATGTAATACTAAAGTCACCGACGAATGTTCAGCTTTTACTATAATCTCAGATCATATGTAAAACGAGAGACTTAATTTGAGAATTGATAAATCTATGTGTAGGGATCCCATAGGAGACACATAGAAATCTGTTTCGTATCAGTATCATTTAATCGAGAATAATAAAGGAGAACATATTTGTAGATTTTTTTTTTATAAAACCTTAGACATTACACTGTAAGAAAAACTATACAGTGATCATTAATGAAGAAACAGCACAGTGCTTTTGGCGGTACAGATTTGAGAGAGAAATTAATCTACCAAACAAAACAAGTACATACAAAATGAACATTGCGCATGAACAAGCGTCATTTCCAAAGATGAAGCCACATTATTCAAAGAAGAAATCAACAAAACAGTTCATTTCACAAAGCCTGAACGTCTTGAACAAGTGTGGCGCCTAAACACAGTGCCATAAAAATGATTACACATGCTAGAGAATCTACTTACCAAAATGCATTTTGTATAAACTACAATTTATCATTCTTCAAACTAAAAAAGGACCAATGTTCCACTTGTGCAACATTTTATACGAAAAGAGAGGTCGAGGATATGAATGAAAATAATGAAACTGCTATAACGAACGAAAAGTAATAGCAAGATAAGAGGGAACAAAAGACACAGCCAAGTTTAAGGAAGGTCCCATCAAATACGTAGCAACATTCAAGTTACAAGCCTTATTCACTTCACCATGTTCACTAGTATAAAGTGACTGTATTATTCCAGTTATATAATCTTATCATATATATAAGCATTTTTGGCCCGCAATATGCACACAACTACCCTACAATAAGCTCTCGAGAAATGAGCCGTATCATAAATGCGGTAATGCATATTCATATTGGCGATTGCTTTTTTGTTTTACCTGTTTTTGAAACCATAAATTTGACGTTAAACCCGTCAATGACATGACGTAATCGAAGTGACGTCAACTAATTTAACTGACGTCATTTAAATAAGCGTGAAAATGGAACATGGCGAGAAGACGTTAGCGTCAATTACTAACAGCTTATTTTATTTATTGTACTTGGATGGACTTACTGTTGAGGAAATGCATCATGAAGTAATGAAACTGACATAGGGGCGTTTGTCAACAAAACGAGATATGGAACTAAATCTACAGAAAAGTAGACTAAATCTGGCCTTAAAAGTGTTCAGGGAGTGGTTTCGCTCGACTGGTGAGACCAGAGTTAGGCCTATGTAGTACTGCATAAATTGGCGTCAAGGAGCTGACTGTATATTGGACGTTTTTATTCTGAATATAGTCCTACAAAACTAGCTAGACTCGATAAAATAAGTCCAAGCCATCATCAGCTGGTATACTTAATCGAAAGCGGTATATATTCCTTTAGGCGCCTTCCTTTAAATGGATAAGGAGTTTCAGCATACAAGGGACGTACTCTGATATAGCAAGAAACGGGAAATACAGAAATCTCTAAATAGGAATGGAATGTAGGTATTGAAAAGAAAAAGAAGAGAGAATAAACTACAAACGCTACAATTAAAGTTAAACTGTGTTGTTGTTTCCCTCGAAAAATATCGATATTTTTCGAGGAAAACATGGAATTTCGGGCCGATATGACGGACAATAACGCACCACCCATGTATTAATTAGAGGTTAATATACGGCCGTGGTGTGCCTTTTGTCCATAATGGCACACCTTGTGCCGTAATGGCCCGAGGGCTTTAGCCCGAGAGCCATTATCGACAAAAGGCACACCCCGGCCGTATATTTGCCTTTTTATTACATACCTTACTATAAATGAAGAAGAAGAATAAGAACAAACGGTGCATTTTTATGACAAAATACGTCGACATGTTTACAAAATGGTGTATATTAAACATACAAGTAGCATAAGATGCAAACAATTATTTTGCAAATAAATACATTAGATCTACATTCAATGAATAAGTTACGTTAGTTTTCTTCCTTGTCTTTCGCTTTAATGATACATTTGAAAGCTTCAAACGTTTATTTACTGGGAGTGAAAATTGCAGTTGAGCTGTCGACGTCCACTCCTCAGCCATAGCGCGCCAATATGACGTCTTTGTATTGCTTGATGACGTTGACGTCTTCGTGTGCGGACAGTCAGTTGCTACTGTTCCGATTTTCCATAATCCATAATGGCACAGTGTGTCGATTATGGATTTAGAAACAGGACTGATAATCATTGTTTTTCTACTAAAATATGTTACTATTTATAGTAAGGTATGTAATAATCTGTAATTATTCTAGTATATTCCAAAGAAAATATATTATTATATTCATTAATTATAAATAATTTGCTCTTTCAATTGAGTATGCTCGTTAAGTGATAAACAAGCAGTATGTTGTTTATGGGACAAGACGACACACATGCAGTATGTTGTTTATGGGACAAGACTGAGGGTGTTAAGAGGATCTTATAAAATATCCACATGACTATTTATAACTACAACGTCTGTATGTTCATCTTAAGATATGATGAAATAAATAGCATATCATTCGGATAACTGTGGTGAGCAGAACTGGATCCACTTATCATTCAAAAATACCATATCTAAACAACACAACTTAGAAACGAGCAATCACAATTTATTGCTATTGGGTCACTCTCAAATAGATAGACAGAGGAATTCTCTCGTTTGTCTGGCAATAAAATGCATTTAGTGCCATTAACATATGACCATGTCCTAGATTGGAAGCAGTTAGTCAAAACATACTGCCGAAACGTAGAAGTGTCAGCATCCTGAGAAAGTGTACATCGGGTGCATGTTCGATGTGTCAAAGTTAAACAGCAGTCACGAAAATCTCTGTAAAAGTCTAAATGATCCACTATTCTGGCCACTAAAGTACAGCCATGCAGTCACCCGAAGAAAAACTCAGATAACCGAATAGCCAGTTGATCTTGACAGTTGATACTGTTTCTAATTATAACATTGTTTATTTGTTAAATTGTGCTAAAACTGAATATTTCCGGAAGAATTCTGAAAACCACGAAAGACAGAATTTCAAATCCTGAGGCGACAAGTAAGAAACAGAATAAATGTAAAGTAAAAACCAGCTGATGTACTTTAAAAAGCGTAATCATCATTGAATATTATTACAAAATGAAAGTGTAAATTCGGTGTATTCTTATCAAAACGTCTTTCTGAAGACTGCTACATGCAAATCACCGCTTTATTCCAGTTATTGACTGTATCAGTCTTATATTTTGTATTGAGCAAATGTACCATATAACACAATATATCTTGAAAATCTTAATATCGATTCATGCCAGAAGGAGCCCAATGTCATTTGAATCATTTTGGTTTTCTAGCGTGTGTGTGCAGAAATGTGCTATTTGCCACTGGACACCTTCTTGCACAATTATTTTGCAAAAAAAAATAATGCCAAAAGGTGCTTAGTACAAAATACCTGTTTTCCAAACAATTGGGATAAGATTAGCTCTAAAACTCATATTAAATGTAAAATTACTACTTTCATCCATATATTCCTGGTTTTGAATTAATTGGTCCTCAAATGAACAAACGACTTGAATTGAACATTTAAATGCGATTATCTCAAAACTTGATAAATGTCACTTGTCACCTTTTAGCACTAATGGGGCGGCATGTTGTTTTCCTTAAACGCTACTGACATTAAAACAAGTACTAGTATCGAGTCAGTGTGGCCGAATCATATTACGTCTGACTATAAAGGGGATTATATATAACTGATACAACCTAAAGTAACTATATTTATCATATACTTGCCTATAAATACGTTGGTTAGCTAGTCACAACAAACTGACAGGCAATAATGCTTTATCACAAGGGTGAAATAAAGGGTTAACCAATGAACGAGTTTATTTAAATCAACAATACACAGTTACGAATGTAATATTCTATTTATCATATAACACGCCTACGACGTGATATGTTCACTTAAATGTTGTCAGTTTACCTTGTATACGACGGCAATTGACCTTGTATACGACGGCAATTGGTAAGATAACTCGTGACGCCGTGTTGTACACTAGTGTATTACGATTAATAAGTATTGCCTTTAGTACATTTCCAGAAGCCATGTTATATGCAATAAAGCACAATATTAAGGTTAACTGAAGTTAGTGTCGCAGCAACAAGGAATATATATGGTAACACCTCACCAAAAAAAGGCATTTCGGTTATAAAATACTTATTTTTCAACAAATTTTCAAAACTAAGCTATTTTTATTCACCACTAAAAATTACAGTTCTAAGGATATACAGTGAAACAAGTGCCCCGAACAATTGTGTACCTTAAGACGTGTATGTTATAATTACGCAACATTTGAATTATATTGTTTTATATCTAACTTTATTATGCCAATTATTGGTTTGTGTTTTAATATACTGAAGCGAAAAAAAACGTAACTCGGGAATTTCCGCTATATAGTTTATGTCCTGCGCACTTAATTCCACATAATATTCCAAAGAAATCCCAATCTGTTTTGTAAAACAAATGTTGTCAGTTAGCTAGAGAAAGGACACAACTGTGATGTTGTAGACGTTATAATCACATTACACTTTGTAACAAGAAATTCATAAATGTTGAAGTTCCTCTTTTAAAATGTTTAGCCATTTCAGTACTGCATTAATGGTAAAGAGTTTGCAAAATTTTGCATCCTAAGTTTGCTCACATGCTTGAGCCAAACGCGTACTTTGTCAATAATGAAACTTTGAAGGAATACTATTTGTATGGTATATGTTAAGTCTTTTATTCCATAAGGAATGGTCTTACGTAGCCATGTACCATTCGAATTGTGCATACGATATATAGCGGACATTTTTCGTATCAGTATATTTTAATAATGTTTCTTTAAATTATCTTTAAGCAATTTGTTTAGGTGTTATCATTAATCTTCATTCTTAAGATTAAATTATAAGTATTCAATAACACTTCGACCGGGTTTCTTATAAATGTCGATTGCATCTTTAAGTTATCTGTTTTGTTTGATATGTAGGTATATATTTTGTTTTTGTTTGTGTCTCTAATAAGAATCAATACTGATGAAGGTGATCCTTTGGGAGCAACAAACACGATTAAGAAAATAAAGCAGCAAACTCGGTGTTATTGAGTCTGTTCATGAGAAGTAATGGACGAAGCATACCTCTCACGCCCCCTAGCACCGGCTTAAGCGGTGTTTTACTTCGAAGCCACCTTTATTGGGATCGTTGGTCCCAAAGGACCAGTAAAAGTAACACTACTGATTCGTAGCACGGGGAGACATTTTACAGCCACCACACTGCACTAAACGAACGCTATTGTGAATGTTAATAAATACTGATAAAGGTGATCCTTTGGGAGCAACAAACACACTTAAGAGAATAAGTTAACAGTGAAACTTGTGTTTATGTTTTGTTTTGTTTTGCATTCGATATTTGTTAATACATATATGTATTACTCTTGCTACGTCTGTTATCAATGTGTATGTATCTAGTGTATGATCACACTAGCCTGTGGATTACTGATTTTGAATTAAGGTATTTGTCTTCTATAATGCATATATGATATGTGACACATGAAGCACATTGTTACTTCCTGTACAATTATGTCTTTATAATTAAAATGTTGGCAGAAATATATCAAGATCAACGCAGATGTAATTCTCTGTAAAGGTCCTAATAACGAAACTTACTTCCATTTTAAGTACTCTTTCCTAGAAACTCAAAGCAGCTTGACACCATAATAAGGCTTAATGAGCGAAAATAATTGCCAAATAAAATAATTTCACAACGCTTGCATGTAAATCGTGACAATAACAAAATAAAAAAAACACCGATAGTATTGATAGTTATTATTTGTACAATGTACGAATATCACGACGCGTTACGAAACATGTAGTACATGATGTGAGAAGTGAATACTATATAACTAGACAATTGACGGTAAACACGTTTCATATTGCATTTGCCATTTTGTTTATAAGTTTATACATTCGGATTTGCTTATCGACTGAACAATATGTTTGCAGAAGATTTTACGTGTCCATCCAACTATGTAAAATGTCCAGACAGTTTTTGTCTACATGTCCGCCTGGTGTGTGACGGTCAACCCCATTGCCCGCATAGGGAAGATGAAAGAAACTGCGGTAAGTACATTTGATATATACTATTGTCTGTTTCATATCACGTGTATAAAGGCACGAATTGTCAAGTTGTATATTATTATTATTAATGCCGTTGTTTGCTTTTGTTTTGTATCAGTTGTTTGGTAAGTATATTATTTTTAATTTCTAATTATGCTATTTCTAACATTTGGAAGGAATTCGTATCTTACATAAAATGCCGCGTTAACGTGGTGTTGTGCCCTTTCTTGAAATGTACGTTTATTCAAAATCAATGGCAAATAGTAGTTAACGGTCGAAAACAGATGGCGCACCTGAACCCCGTCCACATATGTTGGTGTTACTCATTCTTTAACGTATATAAACAACGACAACTTTCTCAATTATTCGTCAAAAAATGGAAAAAATCATGCTTAGTTCTTGTGTTTGTGTGCCAGCATATCATTTAAGAGGGAGACAGGAGGGGGACCAACGAACCAGTTAGATCGAAGAAATGGATTTTGGCGATTAAACGAATTGATGTGGATTGTAAGAATTGGAACCCGTTAAACTTGGCAGTCGTTTGCAAAACGCACTACAAATCGGATGATTACATTTAACAAGCAGTAGATGGTATATTTCTGTGGTTTGTCCAATAATATGTTTATATAAAGATAAAGTCAACGTAGAAATGTTATTCAAAATAAACGTGAACGTACGGTTCAGAAGTTGTATTTGTTGACATTTAGATAGTGGGTGGGGTAAACTACTTTCTGTTTCACAGCTGTCTTTGTTTGTGTGCCCAATATTTGGACATTGGGATCAGTGAAACACCATCCCTCCCCTTTATAATCCCCTTTATAAACTCCGTACACTTGTTTTAGTGAAACTATCCGTAATACTGACGGTCAAAGAAAACGCACCAGTAGATTATATGGGTGTTAAATTGTATTGCCTAAGTAATTTATAATAATTATATTTCGAAATTGAAGGATATTGATAAACAATTCCTGACAATGAATGTCTCAAAAATCCTAAACATGGTTCAATTAGTCACATTAGTCACACATTTTAATACCGGGTATGGCTAAACGTTTTATTTTACCTAGAAAATCATCCCGACGTCATGTTCTCCAGCAAGGTAATGTCACTTGCAACTCTAACGGAGTGTGGCCTGTCGTTATCTTGCTGGAATAACTTGATATCGGGACATTTCCATAGGAATGGTAAACCGGCTGGACATACCCGGTATGAAAATGTGTGACTTTTTATTTATACCCATGTGACTTTAATTAAACATTATATACAGAAATTAGACAGAAATTATTGATTTTAGAATCAGATTCTTAAGAATTGCAGAAAATAAATAAAATAATTTGTATTTTTTTATTTAACTCTTCTTTTCATCAATGTTAATCGCCCCGATGTCACTATATATCTACATTTATCACATAACTTACCTAGTGGAAGTGTCACTGTATATCTACATTTATCACATAACTTACCTAGTGGAAGTGTCACTGTATATCTACATTTATCACATAACTTACCTAGTGGAAGTGTCACTGTATATCTACATTTATCACATAACTTACCTAGTGAAAGTGTCACTGTATATCTACATTTATCACATAACTTACCTAGTGGAAGTATCACTGTATAGCTACATGTATCACATAACTTACCTAGTGGAAGTGTCACTGTATATCTACATGTATCACATAACTTACCTAGTGGAAGTGTCACTGTATATCTACATGTATCACATAACTTACCTAGTGGAAGTGTCACTGTATATCTACATGTATCACATAACTTACCTAGTGGAAGTGTCACTGTATATCTACATGTATCACATAACTTACCTAGTGGAAGTGTCACTGTATATCTACATTTATCACATAACTTACCTAGTGGAAGTGTCACTGTATATCTACATTTATCACATAACTTACCTAGTGGAAGTATCACCGTATAGCTACATGTATCACATAACTTACCTAGTGGAAGTGTCACCGTATATCTACATGTATCACATAACTTACCTAGTGGAAGTATCACTGTATATCTACATGTATCACATAACTTACCTAGTGGAAGTGTCACTGTATATCTACATGTATCACATAACTTACCTAGTGGAAGTGTCACTGTATATCTACATGTATCACATAACTTACCTAGTGGAAGTATCACTGTATATCTACATGTATCACATAACTTACCTTGTGGAAGTATCACTGTATATCTAAATTTATCACATAACTTACCTAGTGGAAGTGTCACTGTATATCTACATTTATCACATAACTTACCTAGTGGAAGTGAAATAAGTTTAATGTTATTATTAATTAAGATATAAAGCAAGTTTTTCTAAATATATGATTCACTTCTTTTATGCCTTTTGCCTTTTTGAATGGCGAATTCTCAAGATCTGTTCTATTGATTGTATTCCTTCTACTTGTTTTAAATGACATTTTGTAGTATAACTAATTCCTTTTTTTATTATTATTAATTTTGCTTGCATTACTCTAGTTTCAACTTATTATTAACTGGCGGGAATATCTTTATTTACACTGTCCCGTTTATTTGGATGACAATAGGGTAAGAATGAGGTTTGGTGCACTCACAGCGGCCCCTTTTTATGGCCACTGACCATTCCAATACGGTAGTCATATTATCAATCCTTTTGTGGTTGTGGTGTCTTTTTTTGCCTTTTATTCATTTTTAAAGTTGTACTTTGTTTCTGTGTGTGTTTGTGGTTGATTGTCGTCCTTGAATGCTACTTGTCCTGTTCTTTAATATTGTATTGTCGTAGCCTGAACGGTTTATTCTCTTGTTGCGCTAGCTTCTGCCACGACATTGAGTACTAACTGTGTGGCTTTCTGGGCTTTTGCTGTTTATATTATATATAAATCATAATGTACGTGTTTTACTGATATTGCCTATTAATGCTGCCTTGTATGTAAGAGAATATAACCTGGCGGATAAATCTTTATTTCCACTGTCCCGTTCATAAGGATGACAATAGGATAATAGTGAGGTTTGGTGCACCCTAGAACCTGGTTTAAACCACCAGCGGCCCACTTTATTTCGCCACTGATCGTTCCAAGGCGGTAGCCATATTGTCAACCCTTTTTGTGTTTGTGATGTCTTATTTTGCCTTGTTTTCATCTTTAAAGTTGTTCTTTGTGAGTGTGTGTGTTTGTGTACACATAAAATCGATTCAAGCTAACCTGTAGGCCTTATTGCCTAATGACCGTTCGAAGTCGGTAACCCGGTCTTCACCACACTTTCTGTTGTATTTTGTCTTTTTCATTGTATAACTAAATATTGCTCCTTGTTTTTAGTACATTGCGGACCTACGATGCCATTGTGTTAAGACGTTGAGTTTTCTATAGGATTCTATATCTCATTTTAGTGCTACAAGCCCCCCACTTTTGCGGCATGGTTGACAGGTGAAGCCACGCCCATCCGTATCTAAGGTGACCTCGATTAGGTACGCGTTTCGACACGTTTTTTAACGAGCGCGCGTGATTTGATAAGTCAAAAGGAGTTTTGTGGAGCATGCATTTCCTACAATACAGTGTTATAATTATTAATTATAAATTACAGCAAGTTTTACAATCTCTGGGTCTTTTGTTCAGTGCCATTTATTTTGGTCGTTCATTTTGATCAATTTAAAATAGAAATAATGTATGTTAAACATTTATAAAAGAATGACCAATCCTGATGTACTCCCTTTAAGTAATCCATAATAATATTCCAGTATACGTTTCCTGATTAAACATTTTAGTTCATATTGTTTTAAAACTAAATATTGAATTAATCCATGACAAACAACTATACAATCAATAAAGTCCAACGGTTTAAAACTATATAAATATAAATATTAATCCTTTGTTTTTGTGTTTGTGAAATAACACTGTCATTCGTATTTGTTTTCACGAGTCTATTCGAATAAATTTCGCTTCTAAATGTATATGAAATATATATTGCGATTTAAATTAATATATTCGAAATGTTAAACCTCCTTCAGAAATACGTGATTGGCACGGTGGATAAACAGCATCTCCCACTAGGTCAAGTGTATACATCTTGTATTTGTTCGAAAAAACCCGCGGTTTATAAAAAGCTGATACACTGATAAAAATTTACCTAATTGTAAAATCGATATACCTATTTATTTTGAAAACTAAAGCGATGACCCTAGGCATATAATACATTTTTAGAAAGGTCTGGGATAAGAGAACTGTTTTTTCTGAATCAAAAATCTCTTTTTTGAGTTTAAAAAAAAAGGTTTAAAAAGTTTTAAATGTTTCTATTTGCCGTTTAGAATTATTTCAATTTTGAAACTATATATATATCGAATGAAATGCCATTTTGAAGGTTGGAATCTCGATACTTGCATAGTATTCGGATAGTAAACGGAATCCGTCTCCAGCTTCGACGGACGCTGAACTGGGTTTGATAGCATTGTCATTGTACTCCACCATCGTATTGAATCCTATTTCGACTGTTCTAGAATGACGTGTGTAAGGTGGACACAATTATCATTGCTGTCACTGTAGGGTAATTAAGCAAGAGGTCAATGACCTTGAAGCTCTACTGATAGGTTTTTGATAGCTAGATCATCATTCCTGTGAAGTTTCATGAAAATCCGTCAAGTAGTTTCAGAGGAGTAGTCGCTACAAGTTTTTACTAAATACCGCTATGTAAACAAAGATGGCCGCTGGCAGTCATGTTTAACGTCAAATCAAAATGATTTTCGACAAGGACCAACATCATGTCATGCTGATCATTTTAGAAAAAGTCCGATATCAATATAACTTAGAGTTTTCAAGAAGTAGTCGCTACAAACTTGTTTTTTTAAAAATATATATTTAGATTTTTCGGCCATCTTGGATTTCACATCAACATGAATTCTTTTGCTAGGATCAACTAGACTTCATGGGCAATATTTCTGTAAAGTTTCATGAAAATCCATTTAGTAGTTTCAGAGGAGTAGTCGCTACAAAAAAAAAGTTTACGGACATACGGACGGCGCACCACGGCATAAGCTCTGCTGATCTCTGATCAGTAGAGCTAAAAAATAAATAATTATATTGTACTCAAAGAGGCTAAAACACATGGTAAGTGCAATTTACTTTTATTGATCAACAAACATATGATACATTACATACAAAGCGGTAGGCATTTATACAAAAAACAAACAAAAACAAAAAAAACACATCTTGCGATAATGTTTCTAAGTCATATTACTGGGTTTCAACAAACTGTCACACTATTTTGGATAGTTCTTCCATTTCACCTACGTTAGGTCACTAAGTTTTGATCATATTTGAATTGTCACTAATTAATCCGCATACTTAAAATGTTCAAAATTCCAAAATAAAACGTTTTATGGTTAATAGTTCTTATCATAATGTATAACATCCTTCTTTTCATGTCTATTTCTCAACAGTCGGCAATGTAACTGAATTAACTATTTCAAGTTACATAGTTGTTCTAAAAAAATCTTTCGATATGGAAATATCCTTTTTTCCTTTCTGTATATTTATAAACATTGTACTTTTGATGTTTGACACTCTCAGTGTATATCCATTCATCATAGTAAAAACCACATACCTTTTTCCTTTAAAACTAATACTACATTGATATTTATAGTGCAACATAGCTTGTGCCATTTTTGCAGTCTACTTTCAATATAGTAACACATCAGCGATAGAATGCGCAATTGAACTGTTGACATTGTTAATAATTCATGTCCATTCAAGCATAGATGGAGAAGCTGTTGTTACACTGTCCGCTTAGTCATCGCTGACGTCACTTTCTCCCTTTAACAACGGTGGTTTATATTCCATTAATAGTTTATCAAACAAATATTTCCGCTGGTTGGTTGCTGACTTCAATGCTTCTTCTGATTGAAAGTCTTCCTCATCTTTAAGCCGTGTTGCCGTCTTTTGGATCGCTCTGTATAAAGAGTATTTTGTTAAAGCCTTAAACCATAAAATCCTATCTAGGAATTTGTTGATCACTGCTTTTCTGTATACTGGCAATAGCTCCTTGTAAGCTTTTTGTCTTGCCTCATTTTTGGTTAGGTCATCTTGCATCAGACTTTTGACCTTTTCCCGGGATTGTTCTTGACAATTAGCAAAATCATCATCAATAAAACTTTGCCAGGGATCCTCCTCTGTTTCAGAGATATCATTGTCATCTTCTGATTCCATTTCGCTTTCACCTTCCGACATGTCATTTTCTAGTTCCATATCACCATCCTCGTCCTTGTACTGGTACCTAACATTTCCCGACATATTTCCCTTGATACTTTTACGGTCACTAGATGAATGAACATCGATTACTTGACAACTACCGGCTTTTTCTAAAATGATCAGCATGACATGATGTTGGTCCTTGTCGAAAATCATTTGATTTGACGTTGAACATGGCTGCCAGCGGCCACTGCTCTGAAACAACTTGACGGATTTTCATGAAACTTCACAGGAATGATTATCTAGCTATCAAAAAACTATCAGTAGAGCTTCAAGGTCATTGACCTCTTGTTTAATTACCCTTCAGTGACAGCAATGATAATTGTGTCCACCTTACACACGTCATTCTAGAACAGTCGAATTAGGATTCAATACGATGGTGGAGTACAATGACAATGCTATCAAACCCGGTTCAGCGTCCGTCGAAGCTGGAGACGAATTCCGTTTACTATCCGAATACTATGCAAGTATCGAGATTCCAACCTTCAAAATGGCATTTCATTCGATATATATATAGTTTCAAAATT
Source organism: Cyrtodaria siliqua (assembly GCA_037043455.1). Classification (NCBI taxonomy): domain Eukaryota; kingdom Metazoa; phylum Mollusca; class Bivalvia; order Adapedonta; family Hiatellidae; genus Cyrtodaria; species Cyrtodaria siliqua. The sequence goes on along the minus strand of JAWPHD010003709.1, from coordinate 101,718 downwards.
GAAATAATTCTAAACGGCAAATAGAAACATTTAAAACTTTTTAAACTTTTTTTTTTTAAACTCAAAAAAGAGATTTTTGATTCAGAAAAAAACAGTTCTCTTATCCCAGACCTTTCTAAAAATGTATTATATGCATAGGGTCATCGCTTTAGTTTTCAAAATAAATAGGTATAACGATTTTACAATTTGGTACATTTTCATCAGTGTATCAGCTTTCAATAAACCGCTGTTTTTTCCGAATAAATACAAGATGTATACACTTGACCTAGTGGGAGATGCTGTTTATCCACCGTGACAATCACGTATTTCTAAAGGAGGTTTAACATTTCGAATATATTAATTTAAATCGCAGTATATATTTCATATACATTTAGAAGCGAAATTTATTCGAATAGACTCGTGAAAACAAATACGATTGTATAGTTGTTTGTCATGGATTAATTCAATAGTTAGTTTTAAAACAATATGAACTAAAATGTTTAATCAGGAAACGTATACTGGAATTATGGATTACTTAAAGGGAGTACATCAGGATTGGTCATTCTTTTAAAAATGTTCAAAATACATTATTTCTATATTAAATTGATCAAAATGAACGACCAAAAAAAATGGCACTGAACAAAAGACCCAGAGATTGTAAACTTTGCTGTAATTTATAATTAATAATTATAACACTGTATTGTAGGAAATGCATGCTCCACAAAACTCCTTTTGACTTATCAAATCACGCGCGCTCGTTAAAAAACGTGTCGAAACGCGTACCTAATCGAGGTCACCTTAGATACGGATCTATTTTTAGATACCCTTTCTATAATTTATGCGTGACGTCATCCGCTGGGGGCGTGGCTTCACCTGTCAATTATGCCGCGAAAGTGGGGGGCTTGTAGTGCTGACTGTCGTTCTTGAATGCAACTTTCGATTTTTATGTCTACTTACCTATAAAATTAACTTTTACTACCTTAAGCAAATAAACATTAAGTGTGCACCAATTATATTGTAAGCGTATCGAATAACTGCTGTTCATTATGCCATCAGGTCTATACAATATTGCATTTTACTTTCGTTCTAATATGTTTTCTTCTCTTATGCACAAATATCATTCTGTAAAGATAATGCGAAATAAAATATGTATAAACCAATGAAAGTTCAATTACTGTATGGCTCTTGTTGTAATGGTATTATTGTGCTTTTGAACATTATAGATATTTGTCGTTCATTATATATGTACCAAACTTGGTCAAAATATGTATATCAATAAAATATTAATCATGTTAAACAAGATGCTATAATAAATTAGAAATAATGAAATAGTGACACTCTAGAATTTAGTCGAGCTCTGTATAGTCACACTTAGAAATATTTGAAAACCTTCCATACCGAATTAGAATAAACAGAGCCATGGCACTTAAATTTATAAGGTATTTAAATAATAAAAATTGTGCCATAACACATTACGACCTTCATATTTCAAGTTAGGAACCAAGCTATATCCGACTTGGCAAAACATAGTTATGGCATTATAACTGTTGGAATAAATTCGGGAATTACGGTTTGTTTGCATAAACAGTTTCGGATTCTGTCACTACGTTTCTTGAATTTACATCTTTCTATTGAAAATGGAGTAGTAATAACTAAACGTTATGATAAGAGAGATGATTTTGATTTCGATATTATGAATTATCCACATTTAGATGAGAATGTCTCCAATACTGTTTCTTTTGTTTTTAACATTTTATTTCTTTTCAATACAATAATGTACAAAAGCTATAATTATGAAATTATATTCAACAATAAATTACAATATAATGTATTGAAAAGAAAACGTTTAGTTTTAATAGAAATATATAGGGAGAAAAAGGTAGATGATAGAAAGATAGTAAAAAAGAAGAGTATAGTATGCGTATAGTAAGAGGTATATCTATGGAAAGTGATTGTTACTAATTAACCTTCTATCTCTATTTCATTTCTCAAATGTCAACAAAGTTCCATTTGGCATTGTGTTGTTCAAGTTTGTTCTTAGAAAATGCAATAATTTCCTCAATATCTTTCCTATAATGCAAATATCTCATAAAGCAATCAATATCAGGGATGGTTTAATAATACTTGTTTCTGTATAAAAAGTATTTTGAAATAATAATAATAAAGTTTAAAATACTAGCGTTTCTGTTGTTTTTACATATTAAACCAAATGATACAGTCTTTAAATCAAAAGTAATTTGAAACCCTTTGCTTTGTAGAATTTGTTGTAATTGTGACCAAAATATCTGGCTTATATGACATTCCCAAAAGAGATCTGTAATCGTTTCCACATGCATGTTGCAAAAGTCACAAAGACTTGAATTCACTAGCTTGCATTTGTGTAGTAGTTTATTGGAAGGTAAAATTCGAGTAAGATATTTATACTGAAATGCTCTTAATTTCGTATCTATAGTACATCGAAAAGGTATTAAATAAATTTGTTTCCACTCTAAATTTTCAAATATTTCTTCCCATTTACTCTGAGGTTTTTTAATTCTTTTTTGACATTTGTTTTCTATTAGTAATTTATATATTAATCCATTAACCTTATTTCCTTCAAGAACTTTGTTTATTAAAGATTGATGCATGTTTTCCATGTTGTTTATTGCTTCTGTCTTGAGTTTTTCTTTCCAGTCAGGTGGTATACTTGTAATAAGTGAATGGTATTTTAAAAAATCTACTTCGCTAATATCATAAATTTGTTTGAATTCAGGAAATGTGAAAAATCTTTTTTTTGTAGAATCGTATAACTGTTCAATATATTTGATCCCTCGATTTTCCCATGTTTTTAAATATGTTGGTTTGCCATTGATTTTAATTGCTGAATTGTTCCATATTATCTCTTTGGAAATGTTGTCTGTAGTCTGCCTAAAATTCACATATGCCCAACTTTCTATTATTTCTGTAAGAAACGTTCCCCTTATTTTTAAACGTTTTACATCTGTAGTATTTAAATTACCTTCAAAAAGCAGTTTTCCTCCTAATTTATTTATTTCCTTTACATATAGTTCTTTCCAATGTCCTTTATTACTATCATCTAAAATTCTCTTAATCCAACTGCATTTTAAAGAATTAAGATAAAACTCTATATTAATCATTTTAAGCCCTCCATTTTCATAATCTTGTATAATGGTTTCTCTATTTATCTTATCTGGTTTATCGTCCCAAAGAAAACTGAAAGTAGCTTGAGTTATTTTTTTCATGATATCTTTTTGTGAGTTTTCAAGAACTGATAGTGGATATATGAGTTTAGGTAGAGCAAACGTTTTTATGACTGTGATTTTTCCCAATAGTGATAAATTGTACTTTCGCCAACTATTAAGACACGTATAAAAATCTTTTATTTTTGGGTCTAGGTTATATTCATGCATTTTCCCTTTATTTTTTGTAAAAACCATCCCTAAAGTAGATGCTTTGTCTGATGTCCATGTGAACTTTTTACTCTTACAAAATTTGATATTACTTTTAGCTAAAGACCCTGCGCGTAGAACAGTTGACTTTTTTGTATTAAGTTTTAAACCTGAAATTCCTCGAAAGTCTTCTATAACGTTAATTAAATTTTCAAAAGATCTACGTGACCCGTCTGTGATAAAAGTAGCGTCATCAGCAAATAATGTCTGTTTAAGTTCTTGGTTTGTAATTCTTATACCATTAATAGTTTCATCTTGGGCGACTGCAATAGACAATATTTCAATAGCTATAATAAATAAAATTGGAGATAATGGGCATCCTTGTCTTACCCCCTGTTGTACTGTAAATCCTTCTGACATGTGACCATTATTTGAAACACAACTTTGTATATTATTATAGAATAATCTTATCCAGCCTACTAGCGATTCTCCGAAGTTAAAATACTCTAAGCACTTAAAAATAAAATCATGATTTAAACTATCAAATGCTTTTTCAAAATCTGCAAAAAATAAAATGCCTGCATTATCATTATCGTTTACAAATTCTAGTACATCAAAAAGCATTCTAATATTTTCTCCGATATACCTTCCTTGTATGAACCCTGTTTGAGCTGAACTTATAATAGACGGAATAACATTTTTAATACGATTTGCTATTGACTTTGTTGCAATTTTATAATCTATATTTAGTAACGTTATCGGTCGCCAATTTTCTAACTTGGTTAATTCTTTATCCTTTTTCGGTAGCAATGTAATAATTCCTTGTCTTTGTAATGTAGTTAAACTTCCTGTGTCGTACGAGTGATTTATTGACTTTATGAAAAATGGTTTAATGTCGTTCCAAAATACTTTATAGAATTCGGTTGTTATTTTTCATTGCCTTAAGAGCTTGAGCACACTCATATTCGGTTAGTTTTCCTTCACAAATATGTTTCTGTTCTTCGTTAAGTTTTTCTACATTTGCATTTGGAAAAAAATTTCGCATCGATTCTATAGTTTCAATTCGTTTATATAACTTTTCGTAATAATCCTTGGTTTCTGTCAAAATATCCTTATAATCTGTTACTTCTGCATCATCTTTAATAAGTCTTGTAATTGTTTTCCTTTCTGCGTTTCCTTTTTCTAAATTTGAGAAATATTTCGTGTTTTTTTCTGCCCCTTCTATGTATTGCGCCTTAGACCTTAAAATAATTCCATCTGTATGTTTTTCTATTATTTTCTTCAATTTTTGTTTTTCTACATTTAAAAGTTCTAATAATTCATTATTATTTATATCGTCTGCTAGCTTTTTTTCTATTTTATCGATTTCCGCTGTAACATTTTTCTCTTCTTTTAAATCTTTCTTCTTTTTAGTTGAACAATATTTTATAGTTTCGTTTCTAATCGATCCTTTCATTATTTCCCATAACGTGTTTGGGTTGCAGTCTTTATTTATTTCCGTTATTTCTTTAATGCCTTCCCGTATATTTTTTTGATAATCCTTATTGAGAAGAACGCTGTTATTAAGTTTAAAATATCCAGGTCCCCTTGGGTGTTTTGACAAATTTATATTAAAATATACAACAGAGTGATCTGAGCGTAGTCCAGCGGAGATTTTACATTTCGAAACGTCATTGACAATATTTGTAGATATCAAAAAATAGTCAAGCCTACAAAATATAGGGGGCTTGTGGTTTGAATGCCAAGTATAGTGAGTGCTATCGTCGTTTAATATTCGCCATATATCATTCACGTCATAGTATGAAATAATATTATTAACTTTATCTCTAGTTTTTCGATTTCCCTCTTGATTACCGTTTTTTTTATCCTTTTCGATATCAATGACGGTATTAAAATCCCCCCCAACTATAAGCGTTTCCCCTTCATGTTCACTTATAAAACTCTCAATTTTTTCAAAGAATGTAACGTCATCACTATTTGGACCATACACATTTAAAAGTAAAACCTCCCTATTTTCAACATAAATTTTTAATGCATGAAGTCTGCCTTCAGCAATTACCTGATGTTCTATAACTTTATATGAAAAATTAGAATTAAGAAGGATGCCCACACCTTTGCTATTTGTGCTATTGCCACTAAAATATGCGTCATGACCCCATTCGTTTTTCCATTTGTCGTAATGGTTCAGTGAACAATGTAATTCTTGTAAAAAACATATAGAGTTATTATTTTTCTTAAGCCATTCGAAAATTTGTCTTCGTTTCTTGGTTTCACCAAGACCTTTAACATTAAAGGTACATATTTTGATATTCATTTAATATTAATAAAATTGAAGATATCTGTATGCTTCGAGAAAAAGAAACATAGTGTAAGGTATACATTGCGTCCGACACCCTCCATAGAAAGCCTTTAGTGAGACGAGTACATAAGAGAAGAAGGAAATAGAATATGGGTTATGCATGAGTGACGTCAAAACAAGAATATGTCCAATTAACAAAAATATGAACATATTGATATGAACAAATCCCGTATAAAAGAATAAAAGGATATGGACTTTTGCCTTTTTCTTAAATATCTCAACATATTTACACTATACATATATTCAAGTCTAAACTCTATATACCCGCAATGCACATTGTGGAATTCATTTTCTAGTTTGAATTAAAACAACATTGTGCAGTAGAACCAACATACAAAAGCATTAAACATTCAACCTAGAACCTGTTATATATAATTGTTATACGTGTTGTCAGTCATCTGTAAAAGTTCATTTCATCTAATAAATAACCTGTTATATGAAATCATTTCGAATATAACCGTTTGTCTTTTATATCAGTTCATTTTATTTTAATCAGCAGCCTATACTATGGGATATCTGAGATTATTAGCCATTCAATCAAAAAGCCTATAATATACTATACTTTATACCTTTTTCAACAATCTACAATATACAATTATTATATATTGAACTATTTGGCATGCGTACATAAGTATAACCATTGCATATTAACGTGCAGTCCATTATATAAGGTAGCTTGTACATATATAGCACATACAATATAATATTTTTCAAAAGCCCATATTATAAGATTATTTCATATTTTACCCGGCAACTTATTATATAGGGTCATTATACTTATATGCAACAATCTGTAATAGTTTAGTTAGAGTATATAGGTGTGCGAAGTTTATAACCTATAGCACAGCTTGACAGGTCATCGGAAAACAAAAAAACAACAACGTCATCTTCAAATTTGAGATATTGAACTCAACAACATCGTGCTATAGTCCCAACATACAAGAGAACTATACATTTAACTAAGCACCTGTAAACAATAATTGTTATAGGCTTTATCAGTCATCTGTATAAAACTCATTTCATCTAATAAACAACCTTTTATATGAAATCATTAAAACATGTAACCATTTTTCCTGTACAGAAATTAATATTATTGTAATCAACAGCCTATTATATGAGATTATTATTCATTAAACCAAAAAGCCTATATATAGTATGTATACGATGCTTTATACATTATACACACTGCCGCCACTCTACAATATACGAGTATTACATATTTAAATCACCTGACATGCACACATCAAGAAGTATGGTACTTGCATATTAACATGCAGTCCGGTATATAAGGTAATTTGTATATTTAACCAGCCACATATAGTATAAGCAGGTATAAGCTTATTTAAAAGTCTATATTATAAGATCTTTTTATATTTTACCAGACAATTTATACTATAGGATCTATAATACTTGATCAGCATATAAGTATACGAAACTTAAAACCTATAGCCCAGACTGGCCGGTAAATCCGCAAAATAGCGCAATCCAATTTGCTACCCATTGTCAGCTTTGCATTTGCCGTTAAAGGGGAACAAAGTCATGTTTTCGAACAGGGCTATATTATAAGATAACTATACATTTAACCAACAATTTGTACTATAAAAGAGTGTACGTTTATGCTCTATAGCTTTTCACATCCATCATTCTGTACAATAAATAACAAGAATATCAGCATTTGTTATTTATCATAGAAGTATTACTATCAAGACTATTAACCCATTTTTCACAGAGCCTATTTCTACGAAAACGAAAATATAGGAACTGATCGGATGGGTTAGCGAAACACCTTTATCAACAGTAATCTAATGAAAATATATCCTTTGTTTCATAACCTTTTTCTACAAAACGAAAATAGAAAAGATATGAAAAGGATATACTTACATTTTTAAAAGGCGAGATTATAAACCGCCGTATTATTCACACAATCAACACATGTGCATACATTATGTTTTGCATATGTTTATCGGTTACGCTTTAGGGCAACTCAATGATATGCGTTTATTTGTATCATTAAGTCAGTATGAACATGTGTGCAATACAAATAAATACGCGATATGTTAAAAAAAAAAAGACAATCGGATATGTATTCAAGTGAAACAAAACAACTAATTACAGTACATCAAGCTTGCAGCGTACCGTTAATACTAGTTTAGAAAGAATAACAATAACATTAAAACTGTATTCCGTTAAAAAAATAATAATACTGAATACCGTTTACCTCATCACCCTTTTATCTCTTCACACACTATGAAATCGACAGCCCCTGTCGTTTGCCGTAACATATATACCAGACTAAACATACACATATATAGACACACACACGCACGCACGCACGCACGCACACAAGAATTAAGAATTGCTTTCTGTTCCAGAAAAAACGAGATCAATGTCTAAACCGTTAAGGATTTTAAAATATATTGTTAAATATCTCGGCTGTTTTCATATTGGCGTCAATTAATTGCTTGCTCCCCAATACAATACAAAGAAAACTGAGTTATTCGATAATTGTCCACCTGTGCATGGTGGACACGTGTTCAGTATTAACTAGTATATAACAGTATATATATACATATAGAAAAATATGCTCTTTTGATCGTGATTTAGAGCAATACTGTTGTGTCCGTGATTTGATCCTGTGTAAGAGTTTTACACTGTCCCGAAAAGAAATGTTATTGTTTACTTTTTGGCTTGTCCGACCGATTTCACTGGCCAAGGTCTCTGTATCCATGCTTGGTATTCATGATACCTAACTTGATGTATTTGGTCATCGCTTTGTTTCATGAATATCTTACCTTCATGAGACCAACACTGTTGCACTTTTTTCGGGTCTTTAAGGCGTAGAGATGATAGTACCTCTTGGTTAATTCGCGTTAGATCTTCATTAATAAAGATGTTCGAACCTTTCAAATTTTTAGCGTTTTTTAAGGTATTAATTTTTGTTAGTCTGTGCACAAATTTCACTATGATTGGCCTGCACTTGTTTTTATCGTATTTTCCCATTCTATGCGAAATATCGATATGTTGTGGTGAAAGCCCAAGCTTCAATTTATTGTTTATAAGGCTCACGACATGGTGTGTTGTCTCTTCGGATGTTTCTCTCTCCTTATCGAATCCGATGCCCGTAACGCGCAAGTTGTTTATGCGTCCATACTGTTCCAGGTCATTGATTTGTTCTTTCAGTTTATCATTTTCTCTTTGTAGTTCTTCCTTCATGTGTTTGTTTTTTGCCTCTCCTCCTCCGTTTGTTTTTTGCTTTCTACAATGTCTTGTTTCAATTTCTCGTTCTCTATAGAGCTCTCATGTATTTCCCCTTCCAGAACCTCAACACGCTTAGTAACAGAACCAAGAAGTGTGTCTTTTATTTCTTCAATTGTTTCTTTAATTATATCTCTAAGGAATGTTTTGTCGTCCTTTGTTAGAATATTTGTAAGTTTACTGTTTATTTCATCTATTTTTTGTTCCAACGTCTTTTCTCCACTTTTTTCCCCCATCGTTTTAACTTTCTTTTTCTGTGATTTCTTTTTACTGTTTTGTTTTGTTTTTGTTGTATCTTCTACGCTTAATTCGATACTGACTGATTTTTCCAAAGTTGAATCTAGAGTTGAATCTAGGTCACTAATGGTTGAGTTGCTTGAACACTTACGTTTACTTTCTCCACGAAGCTGTGTCGACATGACTGTTCGTGCGCATAATTTATGTTAACACTATTTTTATCTGCAGTATACTTTATACTTTGTTTATGAATTATCCACATTTAAATGAGAATGTCTCCAATACTGTTTCTTATGGCGTGTATATATCTCAGTTAATTCGTTTTGCCAGAGCTTGTAGCCTTGTTGGTGACTTCAACCTTCTTAATTTTAGCATTACTGAAAATCTCCTCCCACAGGGTTACCTTTGCCATAAGTTACGTAAGACTATTTCTAAGTTTTATTATCGTAAGTGACTTCAACCTTCGTAATTTTAACATTACTGAAAAACTCCTCCCACAGCTCTCGATGAACTTTCTAAACGTTCATGCCAAGACTGTATTTTATTATCATGAAGTCGTTGTTTAATTGTACCTAAGAAAAGAGTCCCATCTCCGACACTCTGGTTTAGCCACACGTAGTAAAAACCCATTGACGATAGTAAATCGCGATCTAGGGTTAACCATGATACATTTTTTGGGTAAATATCAGCATTTGTTTTTAGAACATTATAAATAACTTTGCAATGCTTGTTTTCACTGCTGTTTAAAATCTTTAACAAATATTTAATAATTCTATAAAAACTGTTATTGATATGGCTCAACCTGCCCAGAATACCATACACAAAGTCTAGCATACACAAAGTCATTTGCGTTTGCGTTGTACGTTTTACTTTCAATATACGTTTGCAATAACGTGTATGTATTCTTTCAATATTGGTTGCACTGTGGAAACCCCACACTTCACAAGAACAATTTAAAATGGGCAATATAAGCTTATCAAATAGTTCAAGTCTATAAGATATAGAAATGTCTGTAAAGTTTAGAAGATACTTAATCAGTTTGAATATTGCTTTTTGTGCTTTACCCGCTAACGTTAATTGCGTTTCACTGAAAGAATCGCCTGGGGTAAAAACAATTCCATTCTCCTTGACGCACTCCGAGCATGCATGAAAACTCGTTGCTTAACGTATTATTGTATTTGACTCGTGACTTAATACTACTATATATACTTTTAACTACATTGAACATTTTACCTCTTACACCCAATTGTATTAATTTATACCACATACTGTTTCTGTCTATATAATCAAAAGCTTTGCTAAAATCAATAAAACTACAATACATCTTCTTACCACTATTTATCATATGTGTAATAAGTCCATGAAGAACAAATATGTTCTCATACCACTGCGAAAGCCTGCCCGCTTTTCAATATATACATTGTAATTTTCAGCCCAACAGCTTAAACGAGTATTTAATAGTCTCGTAAATAGTTTACCCAACATACTTAATAATGTAATTCCTCTATAATTATCTGTGTCATTAATAGAACCATTCTTATGTAGTGGGACGATATATCCTTCTGACCAAGACTCAGGAAAAATACCTGTGTTCAAAATAGTGTTAAATAATGTGTATAAATACGGTAATAATTGGTGAGCACCATGTACAAAGTATTCATTTAAAAGAAAAACTGGACCAGCACTTTTACCATTTTTGAGCTGTCTAATAGTTTTTAATATTTCCTCATTACTTATAACTACAACAAGTTCACTGAACATAACTTGGAACTCGCCATTTAAAAAACGTTCATTAAAATACAAAACATCTTCTTCGAGTTGGACAAAAGGATCAGCAGGATTATCGACAGATTTAAAATATTTTTCAAAAGCAGACAACGATATATTTGGACATTTTACATGCGAAGCCTCTCTTAACATTTCCCAATATAGTTTCGCATTCTTATGCCTGTATGTTTCCAATTTATTGGTTTGTTCATTATTATAACCTCGTTTACATTTTTTTAACGTAGATTTATATTCAGAGCGTGATCTAACAAGTAAAACTCTGTTTTCGTCTGACTGACATTGTCTATAACAATTTAAATGAAATTGAAAAATAGTTCTCAGGTCTTCACAACTTTCATTATTGGGATCATGAACATCAAAAGTTGTGAAATTATTATAAATATATTCCGATACAAGAACATAATCAAAAAGACTACACCCTCTGTGTCCCACAAACGTATATTTACCTATACCCGCGTCTTTGCCGATACACCCGTTTAATATTCGTAAACCAGTCTATTTACAGAAATCTAAAAAGGCAGTACGATTGTTATTTATATGGCCTTTATTTTGGGAATATCTCGGACTAAAACTATCTATGGAATATTCATCTGGCAGAATTTTGAAAGATTCGCTTGAGTCAAACATTGCAAAATCTGGCTTATCAGAGGTTTGACTATTAAAGTCCCCCGCCAATAAAATGTTACAAATACCATTTGTATCATTATGCATAAACGCAACAGAATCGGTTAATCTATCAAAAACATTCTGTTCAATAGTATTAAATCTACTAATCCCCTCGGGCATAACATAACAAAGACCAACAAACAAATCATTTGTTAACGAAAATTATTGACCATCTAGTCTCAGCCACAATATATCATCTTCACTTTGAAAGAATAACGATTTTTCGTTTACAAAAGTATTTCGAACATATATAATTATACCACCTGAATCACGTTTGCATTTATTTGACTTTGACGTTTCCAAAGGTCCATTATCATACTCTTTTTTAATATGTGTAACGCAAAACATTCAAAGTTATTAACATAAAACTCCTGTAAATCATTTGACCATGTCTCAGTAAACATAACAACAACATATATGTTTGTGACTGTTTGTGATGTGCTTTTTTATTAAATGTGTTTGTCATGTACTTTTGGAATCACCTTTGCGTTGTAATACTTTTTGTAGTGACTGTATTCTGTGAATGTTACTCTTCCTGTTGGACTTATAACATTTTCTTTGACAATAGGTACCGCCTTTTCTTTCAGTAACATATTCAGTGATTCATTTTCAAGTTTAAGTTCATACGTCAAGGTGTTGCATTATTGTGTATTGTCTACAACTTCTGAACGTCTTTGGTTATGCTTTATTTAAAATCAAAAGACGGTGTATTGGTCATTAAATTACAAGTCATGGCATTGCTATGTACAATCTCGCTAATGGGATGCTAAAACATTTTAAAAAAGAAAATAGAATACTCTTCTCTGATAATGCAATAAAACAATACGTTATCTCACCATATTATCAAAAAAAGGATTAGTAATAGATAGATGTACGTAGTAACACTGTGACGTCATAGTGACCGTACTCTAAATTCCAATATCTGGTAGATGTAGTACGGTATAGTCACGTCCCTTTAGTTACCCTAAATTAAACGATTTTATGGTCTACATTCATCACAGGAAATCTCACCGACCATGCTACAATTATTGGTATTGTTATTTGTCTTGTATTATTCTTGTTTGTTTGGTATTATTGTTATTGTTGTTTGTTTTGTATGCGCCGTTTTGGTTTACTGCGTCTTAGAATGCTATTTTTCAAGTTCGACTTCGACCAAGGGATCCCCTTTTCCGAGTATATTTTAATCTTTGTTTACAAACGCTTTATTTTGTTTTTCAGAAAAGTACGCATGTAAAGGTATGTTCAGCTGCAGAAAAAGTGGATCTTGTTTACCACGCGACTTGGTTTGTGATGGTATACGACAGTGTCCACATGGGGACGATGAACGACTCTGTGGATTTGAATGTCCATCACAGTGTGAATGTAATGGCGTGGCTGTTATCAGGTGCAATGCAACCTTACCTATTGATACTGCTACAACAACAATCAAACACTTTCGTTATTTAGATTTGAGCAATTCAGTTGTGTCGAATGAACGTTTTAGCGAGATATCCGTATTTCAATCACTTACCTTCTTAAATATATCTAGGTGTGGTGTAAAAACTATAATGTCAAACTTGACGACAAACCCATTGCAGCTTTTGAAAAGCTTAAATATCCTTGATATGTCATACAACATGCTTGAATATATAACTACAAATGACTTTCGCGGGTTATCTGTTTTGCAGCTACTTATTCTTACTGGAAACACCAATCTTGTTACTGTAGAAGCAGGTGCATTTAATGATTTAAAGATGGTCACACATTTGTATCTTGCGTATTGTAGTATAAAAACTATAGATAACACTACACTTCCAGGCATGAAGAATTTGAAATATCTCTACCTTAATTTTAATCCGCTGTATATACATACCGGAGCGTTCCATGCTTTGTCCAGCCTAACATACTTAGATATTCGACAAGCAACTGCTGAACTTGAAATTGAACTTTTTGCTGGTATCAAACAATTGGGGCAACTTTACACGGACTCTTCCGCTTTATGCTGCGTTATGAAAGAAGTTTATCCTCTTAGCGTGTGTGTCGCACCAGAAAATGCCATCTCGTCGTGCGAAGATCTTATCGCAAATGATTTTCTTCGACTGTGCATTTGGATTATCGGATTTTCTGCCGTGCTTGGAAATATGTTCGTCATTGGTTATCATATTAGACATAGTATGCGTATTCAAAGATGGCAGTCTTACAAAGTGTTTGTTACCTTTCTAGGTGTTTCTGACTTATTCATGGGGATTTATACGTTGATTATAGCCTCTGTAGATGTATATTTTAGAGGAAATTACAGCATCCATGACATGAAATGGCGAACGAGTTTACTATGTACGTTTACCGGGATTCTATCGGCTATTTCTTGTGAGTCATCCGCAATGCTTATTTGTCTAATTGCTGTAGATAGGTACATCGCTATCGTATATCCGTTTTCAAAACTGACTCCAACACAATCGCTGATATTTGGTGTGCTTGCTAAGACGATAGCAGCGATACTCGCGGTAATTCCTACTACAATCGATTCATATTTTAGAGGAGAGTTCTATGCAAGCTCCGGTGTATGTATTGCTCTACCACTCACCGGCAGTCGTACTAAAGGATGGCAGTACTCTGTAGGTGTATTCATTGTCTTCAATATGATCTTGTTTGTTGCTATCGGAATCGTGCAAGGCTTGTTGTATAGATCGGTTAAAGCATCAACCATGCAATCCAACAAGAAGCAAGGAGAGGTAGATGCTGCAGTAGCGAAGTCACTTGCGGTCGTCATAGTAACGAACTTTTGTTGTTGGTTCCCTATATGTGTATTAGGTAAGCTGATTCAAAATTAGATTAATAAACCTACACAGCAAGTAACACCACATTTTGCGTATAACATAGTGTATACATTAGTGATGCCATTGTAGTTTTATGAACACTGGCATTGATCACATGTAATTCGGATATGAATATATTTATATTATAAATGCAGGTTTATCAACGTAATTGATTTAAATATATACGCGTAAGAAACTTAATTAAACGGTTAAAGTTTGATAAACATACTAAACTTCTGCGTAAATAAAACCAACGATTCCAATTGCACCCTTGTCATCTCTCCAAACGTTTAATTAATCTGGATAAAAACGTTCATAATGTCTAGGTACAGACTCCTCTGAAGATCACCACTGTCTAACTTTATGTTAGAACATGAAATAAATACCAACTTGCACTAGAAAAAATCCACTTTTTGTGACGCCATTTCGAAGAAAATGTGATACATACGAGGGTGCTTCAAAATGTTCTGTCACTAGGCATATATCCTTTGAACTGGATAGTACACTGAGATAAAGTAATGTATTTATAGTACTACTGGGTTCGCTGTATTAAATTCCACAACAAAAATGAAAAATTTCCGGTTATTTATACCCCTGAATTACCTCCCCCTACCACACCTTTTGGATACTGGCATCTCTGAAAAGTCCTTGTTACAAAACGTTACAAAAATTATTTGAATAAGTCTATGCTTTTAAATTTTCTTGTACGCCATCTGTTGTTATTCACCCATAATCCCTGAAAATGATTGTCGAGAATTCGGAAAGGTCTTGCTGCAAACCAGATATGAGTGAATGCATATCCCTTAATTTTAGCAGAAATAACACTGATTTTCTGAATTTTGTTTACGGAAATGTTATAATATCTTTTAAATGTCGTAATTATTCTAATAGTTTTAATATGTTTTCATATTTGTTTACAAATCATAGTCCTTCAGTGTTTAAATTTCATATTCAACACATTATTGTAGAATTGTGTACAATGTTTAGAAAAAATATTGATCATCCAAAAACGCTATTTCAGAAGATTGCCCTTCCATTTAATGTCCATTTATCATTAAATTAATTTTACACGTTAACTTAAAATGTTATTTTCTAAGACAATGCCTTTTCATCTACCATGCTTTAATTCTGAATCTTGTAATGCACAGATATAACTGGTAATGTACGAGAAATTTCAAAGGTCTTCGACAAGTACTTAAAGAAAAACAGCATTTAAAAAAGTAACAGTTAACAAACCTGAATAAAACTCAGGACGAAAATGCCTCAGTGTGTATAAGTGATGTGTATTAAATGTTCCATAACTTTCGTCACAAAAAAGATACAGCATTCATTTTACCATCAATGGAATGGTATGAAAATCTCGTTCATTTGGTATCAAACACCAACACTCACAATGAGCACATAATTGTTAAAACGCGTTAGTGACAGAACTTTTTGAATGACCCTCGTAGGGATCATGTTTTCGTCCGTCAGTCCGTCTGTCCGTCCGTCCGTCCTTCACGAAAACTTAACGTTGGCTATAACTTTCTCATTTCTTGATATTTCGTTATAACGCTTTCAATATACAGTCATCAAGACTACTTCGACATGACCATTCTAACATATAAAGGTCACGGTCACACTGAAGGTCATTATATGGGTTAAATACTCATTTTTTTCTTCACGAAAACTTAACGTTCGCTATAATTTCTCATTTCTTGATATTTCTTCGTCACACTTTCAATATATACTTATCAGGTCAACATCGAAATGACCATACTAAAATATAAAGGTCAAGGTCACACTGAATATCATTATAATGATTAAATACTCATTTTGTTCTTCACGAATACTTAACATTGACTATAACTTTCTCATTTCTTGATATTTTACATCAAACTTTCAATATATAATCATCATGTCAACATGACCATACTAAACTATAAAGTTTAAGGTCACACTGAAGGTCATTTTATGGGTTAAATACTCAATTATTTCTTCACGAAAACTTAACGTTGGCTATAACTTTCTCATTTCTTGATATTTCTTCATCAAACTTTCAATATATACTCCTCATACGAAATATTGCAGTCTCGGTTTGATTGAGACTGTTCATGAGCGGTAGTGAAATATGCTACCTACCGCTCACGCCCTCTAGCCCCGGGTTGAGCAGAACTCAATATTCATAAAATCAATAGTACACAATGTTAACAATCCCGAAGATGGCATGCATACGGCGGTGGACATGGAGTTATTTGCTTCCCCATGTCGTACGGCGTATGGTCCCAGTATCTAATAAAATTAAATGCCCCGAAGAGCGAAATAAACATAATGGAATTTAGTTGGGAGCAGCGGTTATGAAGCCTGTGTATCGCAAAGAACAGCCAAAAGTCTAAATAAAAAAGCAGACAACATATCCTATAAGTGGTTAAACAATACCCAAAGCCTTTTATCGGCCGGAGTAGTGGAACCACCGAATCAAAAATTAAGTAAGAAAACAAAAGAAATTGAAAATGTACCACCGATAACTAAATATAAGTATCGGGCTCAGCTATCTCGAAAGATCGAATGAATAACAGTGAAGGTCATTATATGTGTTAAATACACAATTTTGTCTTCACGTAAACTTAGGCCAGTTTGTCCAGGTCATTTATCTGGTCCAAAACACCTTGGTATACTGACAAAGCCCTGACAGGCGACACTCGTATTCCGCGGAACACTCGTCTAGTTGTTGAATATATGAAACTCATCATTTGGTAAGCGATAGCATCAAAGGTAAATTTCTGATATATGCAGATTCATACCTTTCACATCCGAGCATTCGTTACAAATGTCCGAGAGGTCGAAATATTAAATAGGTGAAAACTAACGGTTTTAATCCACGGCCCGATGACACGCGCCACACATATGTTTTATTATTATTTTATTTTATGAAGTTATATCGATCATAGAAGAAAAGGTGACATATTCAAAAACTTGCCATTTCAGACTAGAAACGGCAGACTTATGAAAAATGCTCTAAAATGCTTTATTAACTCCCTAGCTACTTCAGTTGTGTTCATCTGATCTGTGCCAAACGCGTTTAGAATGTTCATATCAATAAAGTTCGTACAACATTGAAACAAATCTTACTCATATTAATCCGTATCTCTCCACTTCCATATATTCTATTCGATGAATTGGTCATAAAAGGAACTGGAACAAATAAAAAAGCAGCCATTTGAGTATAGACACAGCTGAGTCATGGCACTTGATTTATTTGAAATTATTTGTTAGCAAGCTATAGCTTCTGCAATTTTTCTTTATGCGAACTTGTTAAACATGTTAATATCCATATAAGCTTGAATAAGCTTGAGTAACAGCCATATCTGACTCACAAACAATGCCCTCAACCCTCCCACTACCCTAGAATGTATATTTATTTTGTAAAGTGACCTCTTTAAAGTGATATAAGAAAGCGTGATCAAATGCAAAACTAGTAAAGTCCGACCGAAAACAGCTGAGTTATGGCCCTTGATTTATTTCTTATATTATTTCATCTGATCTTTACCAATGTTCGTCAGAAAAGATATATAGCGATGGCAATAAAGAAGTCCAGTAACAAAATTTGAACAGAAACAGCAAAAGTGTGACCATTGATTGAGGGGAAATTGCTAGCTCTAACCACTCTAGGTCTTTCATTGTTTTATCCGATCTTTGCCAAACTTGTTCGGAATGTTAATTTGAATGAAAGTTTAGATCTTTTATTTTTAACCAGATATATCCTGTCCATACCCCACCATAAATCCACCCCTGCCAATAATTTTGGAGCATTGAAGCTTTGATTTTCATTTGATTTCCACCAAATGTTTCTAAAAGTGTTTATCAATAAGACATCATCGTTAAATACAAACTCACCGACACCTTAAAACAGACTTAAAACAGTAGAGCGATACCGATCCTCTAGGGTCTCTTGTATTTGGATCGCTGTGAAAGAAGTTTCATTCTTAGTGTTTTTTGTTAACATACTCACAGGCAGATGTAATCGAAGCCGTTAATATCACATCGCGATGATATATTTAACGGCAGTAAAACAAGCAGTTAAACGTTCGGAGATATTTCTAGATACAGATAGACTTCTGATACAGGCACTAGATTAGAAATAAAACGGTCTGTATAAGGTTGTTTGTCCAATTTGAGTTGGGAGTTTATTTTGCCGTTCGTCCAAAAAAGCCTTGAAAATGATCACGACATCATCTTCAGTAGATTGAACTGGAGTATACAAATTACCTCCACCGTTCCAGAACTAAAACGTTGACGTCATGTAGGCATTACAAAAATGGTTACGTTATCAGCAGATTTATAACCGGGGTCTAAAATAAATGTGCTATGAAATTTTCGGATTCCCGATTTCAAATTACGAAATGAAAATCTAGATCTCGGAGCAGGTAAAGAGGGATATGCTGTATAAAGAAAATAATACGGGTATTTATGATTTAACAAATTTACGTAGAAAGCGAGTTTAGTGTGTATATCCTCTACGCCTCTTCATGTTATATTAATTGTGTACCTTGTGATGACGTCCACCTAAATTCTGAAAGGGATGTTAAAGTTTACTGTCTTCATTATTGTCTTGTCGTGCTCTTCACGATTTATTCTGTTATCACTTCGGTTTTCTGCAAGTCACTGAGTACTTTCATGGCGCTCTCTGCTTTGTTTGCTTACCTTGTCCGTCGTATCATTGTCTGTAGACTTGTTTTATCATTTATAATACAATAATTACCTCCCTATAATCATGGTAATAGAACAACATATCAAAACATATGGCTCACTTTAAGAATACATATAACATATACAAAGCAATGTACCCCAATTACATTTCTTTATATACAAGCTACTAAACTAGAATCTAGATCCCCAATAGTTGATAATTAATTTAAATCAATAAGTCGCCCACTGTGTATTTCCGGCTTATTATGAGCCCCGAAGGCTGTATAACCCAGAGTCAAACACTACAGTCCAGTGAATTGAAACCAACTGATTACGATTTTGTTATTGATTCCGACAACAGCCAAAGATACTTATAGAGCAAACATGTACAATTGAAAAGTATTTGGTCGGTCTACATGGTCTAGCACTGGAACAAATTGCACTATAATACCATTAAGCCAAGACAGATTCAATTCAATTCTTCATTAGATATATGACTCAATAACATGGTTGTCTAACAGGGTTGTCACAAATACATGTACATGAAACAAACAACGTTTACATATTAAATAACTATTAAGCATATATCAGTATAGTAATATATAATTATTATAACCACATCATAGATACATTTTGGTGATAATATTGTTAAATGGCTAGCTCGATACATGTAAATATGCGAACTGCCACAAATGTAAATGATAAAACTCCGGTTCAAAATATGAATATGTCTAATATACCATGTTATTCTTCGAGTCTTTGAATTTATATGTATGACTGTTAACTATATTTAGTCAAAGTTTCAGCTCATAATGTATACATGTTAAAAACAAAATGTATACATACGATATTAAAATTATATTCTTTACTTGTTAGGATTAACAAAATGTTATCAGAATGACATATGTTAAGAAAAGTAGGGACACTTCACACAACCTTTGAAAAAAAAAAGTGGTATTCTAATTTGACTAAGTTCGGAGTACTTGATCAGGAAATGGAATTATTCCTCAACTTAAGTTTTACACAAAGGGCATATACTTCGGTCCACTAGTTCACTAATTCTGATTTTGGTAAAAGTAGAAATAGAAGTCGAACACGAAATGTAGCATTCAAGGACCATAGTCAAACACAAACACGCACAAAACACAAACGACAACTACACATATGAATAAAAGGCAAGATATGACATCGCAAGCATAAAAATGTTGATATCTTTATTTACACTGTCCCGTTTTATTGGGGTGACAATAGGGTAAGTGTGAGGTTTGGTGCACCCTAGAACCGTGTTTAAACCCCAGCTGTATGTTTCGCCACTGATCGTTCCAAGATAGTAGCCCTTTTGTCAACCCGTTTATGTTTGTGATGTCATATCTTGCCTTTTATTCATATTTGCAGTTGTTGTTTGTTTTTGTGCGTGTTTGTGGTTGACTGTGTTTTTTGAATGCTGCATTTCCTGTTCGACTTTAATATCTATTTCGACGATAGGACTGCCGCCTTGGGACGGTCACTGACCGTCCCAAGGCAACAAAGGTAGTCGATGGGGTTTAAACCAGGTTCTAGAGTGCACCAAACATCAGTCTTACCATATTGTCATCCAAATAAACTGGACAATGTAAATAAAGATATCCGGCCAGGTTATATTCTTTAACACACAAGGTAGAATAAAGATAGGCAATAAAAGGAAGTCACATAAGTGATCATGTATATAAAATATAAAATAACAAAAACCTAGAAAGCCTCAAAGTAAATACTCATTGACTTGCAGAAACCGGAGTATAACGAGAAGAAACCGTTAAGGTAACAAAAGGGCAAGATTTAAGACAAACATCAAACTCTACCATCCTATAAGGATTTAGGGTCAACAATATGTCCGTTCATCGCACAATCAAAGGAGAAAGAAAAAGGGTCAACCACTTAAAAATGCAATACGTTGTAAAATGATAGGGTCATAACCTCTTTTGATACACGTTTTAGCAAGATTAATACACAGTGTATAAAAGTGATTATGATCAAGGATCTTACGAATTTTGTAAATCGCATAACTATAGCTTGTCGCAGAAGTTCTTCAATTACTTTAAAAGTAGATCAAGGTTCAGATAATAACATTTTGCAAAGGTTTTTCGAAGTTTATGGTAAATATTTATATTCAATAAAAATTTCAATTTCACTGTTTTTGTATAAACACTATCATTTGTTTTAAGCTGTCAGCCTTGTTAAAAATATTTATCTTGTTTGCTCTTTTTTTTTTTTTATATTTTGTTTTATTAATTTACAGTAAGATTCCGTTTCCTATAAACTGGTCAAATTTATTAAGAATGAAGTTAAGTCATCCAGCAGAACAATGCCATTTGCATGCATCAAACATGATATTTTTGTAAAATCAATAGAAACCATGTCACATGTATCATCAAACAAATTAATCAAATCGTGTATGTACAAAGAAATTATAGTTGGATAGCGGATACAGCCCTGTTTAACATCAGATGTAGTGTTAACTCTTTCACAGAGGTGTTTATAAATCTTACTGGAACAAGACGGGTCTTCATACAGGTTTTTCAATAAATTCAAAAAATGTCCATTTATGATATATTTTCTTAGTTTGTACATAATGTATATTCTATTTATAGAACCAACGGCTTTACTGAAATCCACGAAGCATGTAAACACTTGTTTTCAAGATTTGAAACTTTTATCAATTATTGTTTTGAGTGTAAGAATGTGGTCACTTGTTCTGCAGATCTTTCTAAATCCGATTTGTTCCTGACATACAATATCGTATGATTCAAGGTAATTATCCAGACAATCAAATAGTATCCTACTAAGCAGTTTACTGGAACAACTAGACAACGAAATGCCTCTACAGTTAGACGCCTCTGAAGAGGCCCAAGTTTTATATATCGGCATCATATGTTCCTTCCACCTAAATATTTGGATAAATACCTTTTTGCAATATGTAATTAAACAAAAAGGCATACTGATATAGCTAATGATGGGATAACAACTTAAGCACTTCATTTGAAATCTTATCAGTGCCACATGATTTACCCGCCTTAAGCACAATCATAGCTTTTAAAACCTCGTCGTTTGGAATGCTTTGATTAAGTATCTGATTATCATCAAAAGAAAAATTAACCGTTTTTTCAACTCATCATTTGTGTAATTTGCATTAATGATTGGTTTCAAATGGGTCATCCAGGTATATATTGAAATATCTACTGAGTTCTGTCATCAATTAACTGATTAACTGAATCCTAAAATAATGTTGGGTTTTGTATTTCATTTACTAATAAATTATCTTAACTTTTATTTGTATATAATCTGTTCTGCTCAGAAGTCTTACATGTTTATGCAAAGACAGACACTCATCATCAAACCATACTTTTTTCAGATTTCATTTTCGGATTATAGTTGCTAGGGCCAGAGTCCTTTTCGTCGTCCTGAGACTCATTTTTAAGAAAATCACAAAGTATGACAGGAGAAGAGTGAAGATTGATTATGTGAACTTCGTTTTGATGACGTAGAGTGTTTATCTAGTGACGGAATAACGAAAAATACTATTTCAGAACAGTACAAGATCGGTCATTGATAGATTTTAAAATTAATGATCTTAATATGCAAACAAATAATAATGACCAGTCACAAATATAAATGCGTTGCACATTGACACTTACATAATGTTATATTCAAGAGAGATGTGCGCATTTATTTTCAGGGTTTATGTCCTTAGGCGGGTTTGAATTATCTTTGGAGATGTATGCGTGGATAATCGTCTTTATTTTGCCAATAAATGCGGCACTGAATCCCTTTTTGTATACGGTATCCTCCATTCGAAAGAAAAAGGTAATACTTTATTTGTTGTTGAATGTTTTGTGTATTTTATAATTGATAAAGTGTGTGCCTATGCACCTGTAAAATGTTATGCTATCCAGGCCAACGAAAAATACAATACTCCATAGGGAGTTCACAGTTACAAGGTACCTTGGAAGATATATTGTGAGATTTACATATTTGTATACGGTATCCTCCATTCGAAAGAAAAAGGTAATACTTTATTTGTTGTTGAATGTTTTGTGTATTTTATAATTGATAAAGTGTGTGCCTATGCACCTGTAAAATGTTATGCTATCCAGGCCAACGAAAAATACAATACTCCATAGGGAGTTCACAGTTACAAGGTACCTTGGAAGATATATTGTGAGATTTACAAAACCACGCCAATGTAACGTCACGTCCACGACATTTTAAACATGCCATTCTACATGTTCCGTCTGAATATTGTTCTTCTGTTTCAGCAGTGTTTTCCATGCCTTTAAAATTTAGGTGTAACACATTTTTTCTAATTTAAAATATTAAACATTTCATTGTTTAAGTGTTATAAAGTTATGTCACATTGCGCCTCGTTTCATCTGTTTATCTACTCCTGTCAATATGTCTTGATCGATTCTCGTATCTACTTCTGTCAATATGTCGGCATCGAATCTCATTGTATCCGATTGTCTATGCATGTCACAACATGCGCTTAAACGCTCCGTATCGATTCTCGTTGAGTTTCGTTTGATATACTTAGCTAACCTAGCAAACAACAGAAGTGCATGATCTCGGATCGAGTCTAGTTTGATGTGTTATCTACGCCCATCAATGACAGGCGTCCATACTCTCCTGATCGGACCTCATTTAATTTGTCTATCTACCACCATCATCAACAGGCCTTTTCTCTGATACGAGTATTGTTTCATTTAGTTATCTACCTATTCAAAAAAAAAATCGTACTTTCCTTAGACCTCGTTGATCTAAGTGTTAACGTACTGTGTCATAAGCAAACGTTCATACTCTCCGGATCGACTCTGTTTTAATCTGCTGATCTATCCATCGATCTATGTATCTAGCCCCGACAACATCATACCTTCCTATTCTCGTCCGGGTCGTACCACACATGCTCCTATAAAACATAGAACTTCATACTCTTCGGATCGAATCTCGTTTGATCTAATCGTTGATCTACTTTATAATATGTATCTCCATCATAAGCATGCGGTGAACTTTCGTTCGTGTCGAATCTAGTTTGATCCAGACCGGTGTGTACATACTCTCATACATAAACAGATGTTCAGACTCTCAGGAGCGAGCCTCGTTTGTTCTGTTATCTCGCCCTTGATCTATTTTGGTTCATCTGGAGCAATGTGTCCGTGCGCACCAGATCGAGCCGTTTTCATCTAGGCATATATCTCCGTTGACAACTACCAGATTGAGCGTCTACGTACTGACCACTGTCAATAATAGGCGTGCATACGTCCTGGATTGAACTTTGTTTGATTTACGCACTTACCACTGTCAAGAATAGGTGTTACTACTTCCTGGATTGAGCCTCGTTTGGTCTATGTACTTATCACTGTCAAGAAAAGGCGTTACTACTTCCTGCATTGAGCCTGGTTTGATCTAAGTACTTATCACTGTCAAGAATATGTGTTACTACTTCCTCGATTGAGCCTTGTTTGATCTACGTACTGACCACTGTCAAGAATATGCGTTACAACTTCCTCGAGTGAGCCTTATTTGATCTACTTACTTAACACTGTCAAGAATAGGCGTTACTACTTCCTGGATTGAGCCTCGTCTAGTCTACGTACTGACCACTGTCAATAATCGGCGTTACTACTTCCTGTATTGAGCCACGTTTGGTCTGTCAGGAATAGGCGTTACTATGTCCTGGATTGAGCCTCGTTTGGTATACGTGCTGACCACTGTCAATAATAGGCGTTACTATTTCCTGGCTTGAGCCTCGTTTGGTCAACGTACTTGTCACTGTCAATAATAGGCGTTACTATTTCCTGGATTGAGCCTCGTTTGGTCTACGTACTGACCACTGTCAAGAATAGGCGTTATAACTTCCTAGATTGAGCCTCGTTTGGTCTACGTTCTTACCACTGTCAAGAATAGGCGTTACTACTTCCTCGATTGAGCATTGTTTGATCTACTTAATTACCACTGTCAAGAATAGGCGTTCCTACTTCCTGGATTGAGCCTCGTATAGTCTACTTACTAACCACTGTCAATAGTAGTCATCACTACTTTGTGGATTGAGACTCGTTTGATCTACTTACTTACCACTGTCAAGAATAGGCGGTACTACATCCTGGATGGAACCTCGTTTGGTCTACGTACTTGCCACTGTCAATAATAGGCGTTACTACTTCCTGGATTGAGCCTCGTTTGGTCTGCGTACTTAGCACTGTCAATAATAGGCGTTACTACTTCCTGGATTGAGCCTCGTTTGGTCTACGTA
Source organism: Cyrtodaria siliqua (assembly GCA_037043455.1). NCBI lineage: Eukaryota > Metazoa > Mollusca > Bivalvia > Adapedonta > Hiatellidae > Cyrtodaria > Cyrtodaria siliqua. The sequence goes on along the minus strand of JAWPHD010003709.1, from coordinate 76,299 downwards.
CTTACCATTGTCAAGAATAGGCGTTACTACTTCCTGGATTGAGCCTGGTTTGGTATACGTACTTACCACTTTCAAGAATAGGCGTTACTACTTCCTGGATTGAGCCTCTTTTGGTCTACGTACGTACCACTGTCAAGAATAGGCGTTACTACCTCCTGGATTGAGCCTGGTTTGGTCTACGTACTTACCACTGTCAAGAATAGGCGTTGCTACATCCTGGATGGAACCTCGTTTGGTCTACGTACTTTCCACTGTCAACAATAGGCGGTACTACATCCTGGATTGAACATCGTTTGGTCTACGTACTTACCACTGTCAAGAATAGGCGTTACTACATCCTGGATTTAGCCTGGTTTGGTCTACGTACTTACCACTGTCAAGAATAGGCGTTACTACTTCCTGGATGGAACCTCGTTTGGTCTACGTACATACCACTGTCAAGAATAGGCGTTACTACATCCTGGATTTAGCCTCGTTTGGTCTACGTACTTACCACTGTCAAGAATAGGCGTTACTACTTCCTGGATTGAGCCTGATTTGATCATAGCGCATATATCTCCGTCAACAACAATCGTTTATTATGTCGGCATCGGGTCATATATGTTACATGTCATTTGTAATCACTGTTACGATAACTGTACAAATGTCTATAGTATCGTGAAAAACTAGCCATGTCAAATAGTTCACACACATATACAATGCCTGTGTGTACTGCTCGTAGTTATAGTAACTTTATGCACAACTGTGTTTTGTTTTATCTTGCAGTTAATATGGTGTCAATACATGGCCTTTTTCGTTTATTTATTTTTCAGAAAGGTGGAGAACGTAAAACAGGAATATCAGGTATGACTTCCACTGATATAAGAATAAAACTCAGGTGTACACATTTCTTTATACACATACATGTACTTCATGTATATACGCCAAGGACGAAATAGTTAATACTCTTAGGAATTTCTGTCACAATGTCATCATCATCATCATCATCATCATCATCATCATCATCATCATCATCATCATCATCAGCATCATCATCATCATCATCATCATTGTCATCATCATTGTAATCATCATCATCATCTTCATCATCATCATCATCATCATTGTCATCATCATTGTAATCATCATCATCATCATCATCATCATCATCATCATTGTCATCATCATTGTAATCATCATAAGGTTTGCTGTTCATTAGTGTCATTGTCATTGTTCATCATCATTATCATCATCCTAAAATTAAGATTTTGGACGACAGACAGTAAGGATATCCTGTCAATATGTGTTGTAACAGTTAACATATAACGAATTTTCATGTTTACTTTCTTAAATTCGTTATAAATGTAGTTTAGTAAATGTATTCCAAAATATCATCTAAAATGTGAGACTTCATTAAGATTTCCGACCTTTTACAATGGTAAAATTTGTCACAGATTGGCAACGGTTCTATTTTACTATCACTGATGTTTGTTTGACAGCGTCACAGATTACGAAGCAGAAATAGTTTAGATTTTATTTTGCGTGTTGTATTACATGTTAAACTTCATGTTATAATCAAGTTTGTGTTCAATGTACTGTCAAGAGGCATTCTTTAAAGGTACAGTTGTGGTTGTAGAGCTAAATTAATTAAAACGAGAATAATCAGATAATGTGCTTCAAATTAAATACGTTTATTAACTACTTTCAATTTGATTATTATGCATGACATTGTTGCCTGTGAAACGTCTAAGTCTTAGTTCTTTTATTGCGGTTAATCATAAACAATATATCAAATGGGGTTATTTCGTTTTTGTATGAAAATCCTCTTTGATCTCGCAACATAAACACTCCTATAGCCCGATGGGATTAAGTGCATAACTATTTAATTAAGACAGCAACACGACGTGACTGCTACTCAGTCATTCAAGTTTCCCAAAGCGGGGAACAATATGAAATCTAATTGGATGCTTTTGAAATTGAAACAATAAACGATTGTTTTAATTTAACTTGCATTGACCACACCTCCTCTATAGTATGTAGTTGTGATAACATGTGTAAAACCCTTCACCTATATCATGTATGTGTCATCTCGTGTACGAATTTCCCCCCATATCATGTAGATGTCAAGACGAGTAAAACTCTTCACATATATTATGATGGGGATGATATGACGTGTAACAACCTTCACCTATATAGTGGGGGTGGCAAACGTTTATCACTTTTCATCTATATCTTGTATGTGCTATAGAATGTAAGATTTCCCCCCCCCCCCCCCCCCCCCCCCCCCCCCCATATCATGTAGATGTCAAGACGAGTAAAACTCTTTACATATATTATGATGGGGATGATATGACGTGTAACAACCTTCACCTATATAGTGGGGGTGGCAAACGTTTATCACTTTTCATCTATATCTTGTATGTGCTATAGAATGTAAGATTTTCCCCCCGTATCAGGTAGATGCCATGACAGTAAAACTCTTCACCTAATATGATGCAAGGGGTATGACGTGTAACACCTTCACCTATATAGTGGGGGTGGCAAACGTTTATCACTATTCATCTATATCTTGTATGTGCTATAGAATGTAAGACTTTTCCCCCGTATCACGTAATATATGCCATGACGAGTAAAACTCTTCACCTAATATGATGCAAGGGGTATGACGTGTAACACCTTCACCTATATAGTGGGGGTGGCAAACGTTTATCACTTTTCATCTATATCTTGTATGTGCTATAGAATGTAAGACTTTTCCCCCGTATCAGGTAGATGCCTTGACGAGTAAAACTCTTCACCTAATATGATGCAAGTGGTATGACGTGTAACACCGTTCATCTACATTATTTAGAGGTCTTGAGGCATAACAACATTCACCTATATCATGTAGATAGCATGACGTATAACGGCCCGTCATTTATGTCATGTAGATGCCATGACGTATATTACTCGTCACATATATCATGTAGATGTCATGACGTATAACATCCTTGACCTATATCATGTAGATGCCATGACGTATATTACCCGTCATCTGTATCATGTAGATGTCATGACGTATAACATCCTTGACCTATATCATGTATATAGCATGGAGTGTAACGCTCTTCACCTGTAGCATGTAGGTTGTCAGGAGTTGTAACACTATTCACATATATAGGTGACGAGTGTTATACGACATGGCATCTACATGATATAGGTTAACGGGTGTTATACGTCATGACATCTACATGATAATATAAAGGGTGTTGCACATCATGGCATCCACATGATATTTCGATTAAAACAGGGGGTTGGGATTTCCATATCTGCACCGGATACCCATGATTGATTCTTTTTCCTGCATATTACATACATTCTAAACATAGTCGTCGCCAATTATTAACAGTGTGCATGCTTATTGACACAAAGCCGTCATGCAACTGTCATTGCTGATATCAACACCCGCCTTTTATCTTCCCCCATTCGTAAGATCAAGCTTTCCATCACCCATGTACAACACGGGAAACCTTATCAGGTATGAACTGAAAAGTTTGTTAACGTCATGATATATACATGATATAGATATAATGTATACATCATATGAGGGAATCGTGCTACAAGTCATAACGCTTCACCTATATCATGTTGGTTGTCATGTAGGTTGTGATGTAGTGTAAGACTATTCCTTATATCATGTAAATGATATGATGTAAAACACCCTTTTCCTATAGCATGTAGATTGTCATAACGTGTAACACCCATCAACGGTATCATGTAGATATGACGTGCATCACGCTTCACCTATATCATGTTGGTTGTCATGTAGGTTGTCATGTAGTGTGACACTATTCCTTATATCATGTAGATGCTATGATGTAAAACACCCTTGTCCTATAGCATGTAGATTGTCATAACGTGTAACACCCATCAACGGTATCATGTAGATATGACGTGCATCACGCTTCACCTATATCATGTTGGTTGTCATGTAGGTTGTCATGTAGTGTGACACTATTCCTTATATCATGTAGATGCTATGATGTAAAACACCCTTGTCCTATAGCATGTAGATTAGCATAACGTGTAACACCCATCAACGGTATCATGTAGATATGACGTGTGACACTATTCCTTATATCATGTAGATGCTATGATGTAAAACACCCTTGTCCTATAGCATGTAGATTAGCATAACGTGTAACACCCATCAACGGTATCATGTAGATATGACGTGCATCACGCGTCACCTATATCATGTAGGTTGTCATGTAGGTTGTAATGTAGTGTGACACTATTCCTTATATCATGTAGATGCTATGATGTAACACCCTTGTTCTATAGCAATGTAGATTGTCATAACGTGTAACACCCATCAACGGTATCATGTAGATATGACGTGCATCACGCTTCACCTATATCATGTAGGTTGTCATGTAGGTTGTCATGTAGTGTAATACTATTCCTTATATCATGTAGATGTTATGACGTAAAACACCTTTCGCCTGACGTGGAAGACGTTCCACCATATCATGTAGATGTGATGACTAGTAAAACGTTTCACCTATATCATGTAGATGTCATCTACGAGAAAACTATTCACCTATATCGTGTAGATGTCATGACCTGTAACACTGTACACATGCATCTTGTAGGTTTCATGATTGAAACGTCCTTCACCTATGCCATGTACATGGAATTACGTGTCAGACACTTCATCTATAGTATGTAGGTGTAAAGGGAAATAACAACCTTCACCTATGTTATGTATATGTCATGATGTGTAACACCGTTCATCTGTATCATGTAGGCTGTCTTGACGTGTAACACTATTCACCTATATCATGTAGATGTCATGACTTGAAACACCATTTTCATATATAATGTAGATGTCATAACGAGTACAACGATTTATCTATATCATGTAGATGTTACGATGGTTAACAAAATGTACCTGTATCATGTATATGTCATGACGTGCAACGCTCATCCCCTATGGCATGTATTTGGAATGACGTCTAACACAATTCACATATGACATGTAGTTGGCATGACATAAAACACCCGTCATCTATAGCATGTATGAGTCATAACATGTATCATCCTTCACATCGTTCATGTAGGTGTCAGGAAGTATAACACCCTGTAGCTAGATCATGTAGATATCATGGCGTCTAACACCTTTTACATATATCATGTTGATGTCATGGTATGTAAAACGCTTCATATATATAATGTAGATGTCATGACGAATAACACCCTTCTCCTATATCATGTAGATTCCATGATGTAAATCATCATTTGACCATATCATATAGGTTGTCATGACGAATAACACCCTTCTCCTATATCATGTAGATTTCATGATGTAAATCATCATTCGACCATATCATATAGGTTGTCATGACGAATAACACCCTTCTCCTATATCATGTAGATTTCATGATGTAAATAATCATTCGACCATATCATATAGGTTGACATGACGAATAACACCCTTCTCCTATATCATGTAGATTTCATGATGTAAATCATCATTCGACCATATCATATAGGTTGTCATGACGAATAACACCCTTCTCCTATATCATGTAGATTCCATGATGTAAATCATCATTCGACCATATCATATAGGTTGTCATGAGGAATAACACTGATCGCATATATCATGTTAATTACATGACGTGTGCCATCCTCCAAGTATATATTATCGCATTCCTGAGAGTACTTTCTATTGTCCAAAGTCGTATGATATGTTGAATACAGGAAAACGAAAGTTTACTGATATTTCGTATAACGGCACACTTTTCAAAAAGTGTGCCGTTATGCCAGATATCATACAAGGGTGCGTGGCTAGCGATAACACAGTTATAAAATATCCAACTTGGTGTTACACGCATATATCATGAAAATATCTTGGATTACGCCTAGATATATTTCATGATATATGCTCGTAACACCTCATTGGACATTCTATAACTAATTCATGTAGATGTCCCGAAGTATAACAACATTAAAATATACCAGGAAAGTTACATTACGTGTAACAATCGTCGCATGTATATTATGACCTGTATCACCGATCAGCAATATCATATAGATACATGTAGCAAGACGTGTAACAACATTTACCTATATCATGCAGGTGTCTAGACGTGTTACACCATTCAACCGTATGCCATGTTAGTTGCAATGACTTCAGAAACCTTGACCTATATCAAGTATCTTGCCATGACGTCAAACAACCTTCACATATATTACTTGAATGCCAATGGAAATTGTATATAATGTAAAAATGATCATGTAGTATTTATCGTTAGTAATACAATAAAGACTTGATGTATAAAACATTTATTGTTGAACTGAATTAAGTTTATATCTTTAGTATTACTACTGTATTCGTGTACACATGCATTATTGAAAGGAAAAACACTTTAACACGTGGGTATCAACACTTATTCAGAAACATACCAGATACCTCAATACATGCTTAAACTAATTTCATATTTATAGATGCTGTCACGACAAACGCATTTCTGCAGACTTATAAAGCAGTTACAATGGACGGACGTTTTGTACATGTACCCGACAGTATGACACTGTCTCGATTCCTGGCTAACAACAACATTTCAACACACGGTGTACAGATGATTAAAAGACAAATCATGAAATACATCGACACGTTGCATGAGATGCACATTTGCCATGGCTACATTTCCGAGGATACAGTATTTGTTATCATGGAAGAAAACGTAAGAGCATATACTCTTTGTTTAATATATGACATTGTTTGCTTTTCAAGTACTAATATACTCTTTTGTTTTAATTTCGATCTTCAAATTAATGGTAAACCATTTACCGATGTAATATGAATACCATGTATATATCAACAGTTTTTAAAATATTTAGAAGAAAACAATGCATATCATGATTAGAAACTGTATGAATGAGGAGTTTTTTTTCGGCCCCCGAAAAGATTTCGGGGGCATATAGTAATCGCACAATCCGTCTGTCTGTCCGTCCGTCCGTCCGTTATTCCGCAGTTCGTGTCAGGACTGTACCTTCAAAACCCTAGCATGGATTTTTACTTAGTTTGGCACAAGTGTTCACCAAAACAAGAGGCAAAACCCAGGTCCGTACCTCAAAGGTCAAGGTCACACTTGAAATCATTGGGTCAAAAACAGGTACGAAATTTCGTGTCCGGAACGTAACGCAACAACCCCTGAAGGGATTTATAAATAACTTGGCACAAGTGATCACCATAACAAGACGATGTTTTGCGAGCAAAGCCCAAGTCCGTACCCCAAAGGTCAAGGTCACATTTGAAGTTCATAGGACAAAAACAGGTACGCAATTGCGTGTCCGGACCGTAACGTCACAACCACTCCAGGGATTTTTAAATAACTTGGCACAACTGATCACCATAACAAGACGATGTGTCGCGCGTAAAAGCCAGGTCCGTACCTCAAAGGTCAAGGTCACACTTGAAGTTCATATGTCAAAAAGAGGTACGCAATTTCGTGTCCTGACCGTAACGTCACAACTCATGCAGGGATTTTTAAATAACTTGGCACAAGTGATCACCATAACAAGAAAATGTGTCGCGCCCAAAACACAAGTATTCAAGGTCAAGGTCACTCTTGCAGGTCAAAAGTCAAATTGTGTCCGGTCAATAACTCTGGCATTCATGGACGGATTTTTAAAGTTCTCGACACAACTCACCACAACAAGACGATGTGTCGCACACAAAATCCAGGTCTGTGGCCCAAGGTCAAGGTCATACTTAAAGGTCAAAGGTAAAATCGTGTCTGGTCAATAACTTTCTTTTGCATGCCTGGACGGATTTTCAAATAACACAAGGTCAAGGTCATACTTAGAGGTCAAAAGTGACTTCTGGGGCATTTGTCACTTAAAGTGATATTTCTTGTTTCTTTACAATATTCATAAGAAAATACAATTTTGATGAAAGGGGGTCTCTAGAATCTGAGCGTCTTTCAAAAAAATTGTATTTGCCAATACACCAGATTGCTGTGTATCCCTTTAAATTTTGAAAGCAGTAAACATTTACAAAATTTTCAAAATATTTATTTTGTTACTTTAAAACGCCTTCATTGATAATTGTAAAGATTTTTTTTTTTCAAAACCCAGCATATATAAATTTGTTTAACGTAGATAAATACAGTGCTAACATAGACAACGTATGAGTGTTTCTGTTTTTATACAAGATCCACATACATGTACTAGCTCTGCTAAGTTTTCCTACAGTTGACTGTGTGCAACAAAAATGGCGTTATCTAAAATAAATATATAAAGAAAAGACAATCTGTTTTTATACAGGTTTGACTTTTCATTATTCAGTGGGAACAGCGGGGAACATAATTTAACTGATATAATTACACATTTCTTGAGATTTTCCTTTTGAATTTTCTTTTGTCAATTAAAAAGACAAAACAAAAAACAAAAACAAGAAGAAGGAACATGATAGATGTGTTCGCCGTGTAACTCTTAAAATTTAAGACAAAACTAATTATTAAGTAGGGATTTATAATTCAACCAAGGTTTTTAAAATTTATTAAATGCAAAATTTAAATTGCGTTTACTTTTTCGGTTTGATATATGTATTTAATTGGTGGTTTAAACTTTACGAACAATGGTTATCTTCCATCTAACTTGCATTTATATATGAAGTATTTTGCATGCAGAATAAAAATGTATGGGGAGAGTGGATCTCCCTGTCGGCAGCCTCGGTAAATAGAAAACCACTCTGATAGATGGCCATTAACTAAAATGCAAGATTTAATGTTTGTTTAAAATACTTGTATCCATTTTCTTATATCTTGTCTAAACTGAAAAAGGTTAACACCTCATCAATAAAAGACCAGGAGAGGCTATCAAAATCCTTTTCAAAGTCTGCAATAAGTAATAATCCTGGTATATCATTTTGCTCAGTGTAATAGAACAAATCATCATAAATGGAACGTGTATTTTAACCTATATATCTCCCCGCCAAAATACCAGTCTGATCATCATTTATAAGCAAGGGTAGTACTTGTTTTAAACGCTATGCAATGCATGCAGGTGATAATGTAAAAGAACAGTTTAATAAAGATGGTCTCCAGTTTTGTAAATAATGTCTATCTTTGTTTGTCTTTGGTATACATGTTATAATACCCTCCTTTTGAGTGACTGATAATTTACCTTTTAATAAACCATGGTTAATAGATCTCACGAGGTAAATTCCTATATCTATCCAGAAAAACCTAATATCTATCCAGAAAAATTCCATCATGTAACCGCTCGAGTCGGGGCTCTTAAGATGGTTTCCTTTTTTAAACAGAATAATAGTTCATCTAATTATATTGGGCCTTCTAAATTGTGTTGTTGCTCTCTAATTGGCTTACGTATAGGACAATCTCTAAAAAAGATCATTTAATTTTATAATGTTTACTGGTTTGTGTGAATATAGGAGTGATACAAGTTTCTAGTTTATTTTAAAATAAAATCTAGATTTTTTAAAATATTTCCGTCTTTTGAAATGAGGGAAGGTATACATTCACTTACAGAATTCCTGTTTTCTAAAATACTAATACACTTTTTGTTAGGTATGCCATTGTTTGTTCTTCAAGTATATACGTTTTACGTCTGCTTCGATCTCTGAATCGCGTGTTTGAATGTCGTGCGCTATTCGATATGCAACCTTGATTTTCTGAAAAATGATATAATTTGGCCTCCTTAACACAATAAGGCCTTCATTTTCATCCCATATTTACCAAACTCTACCAGATTGTTGATATCAATGAAAGCTCGGACGAAACCCAGCCATATTTGACCATTTACACCGGAGTTATGACCCTTGATTTTCTGAAATATGCTGTAATTTGGCCTCGTTAACACGATAAGGTCTTCTATTATCATCCGATCTTTTTCAAACTTTGCAAGATTGTTGATATCAATGAAAGCTCGGACGAGTTCGAAAATCAGGATATCGGACCATTAACACCGGCCTTATCATGCTTCTGGCCCTTGATTTATTTAAATATTCAATATGCTATATTGGGAACTTGGTTCAACTCATGGTTTCCGCTAAATAACTTTTGTTAAGAATGAAGTATTGCGATGATACTTGAAGGGTATGTAGCTGTTAAGGAACGAAAGCTTGCAAGTGGGGTCACTGCGTTTGAGGCCAAGGTCACTGTTACTAAAATAGAAAAACGGTTTCCGCTCAATAACTTGTGTTAAGAGTGAGGTATTGCAATACAACTTGAAAGGTAGGTAGCTTATATGGAAAGAAGAGTTGGGTTTTCCTTTGGGGCCTCTTGGGTTAAAGACAAGGTCACTGTTATTAAAATAGAAAATATCGTTTCTGCTCCCTAACTTTTGTTATGAGTAAGGTATCACAATTTGTGTCGATACCGTCTAAGGATCTTGACTTAGCGATCACAATGGTTGTCCGGTTATATGTGTGTCAGTTCTTCCTGTCAATCGTTCATTCGTTAGTCCATTCGTCCGATATTCGTTTCTTAATATCTTCTTTGTAACGTGCAGAATTTTCACCAAATTCAATCATTATGTGGATTCAACATCATGTGCATAATTTCGGGTCGCTGTGACATACTTTCAACGAAATATTGGTCACGTACAATATCCGCTACGACATGCATATCTTGTCTCGCAGGATGTTCACCAAACTTCAACATAATGTTCCTTATATGCATGTAACATGATCTGCAAAAAGTCAGGCCGTTGTAACCAACTTTCGACAAAATATAGATCACGTCTGGTCTCTGCTGCGACATGCGCACCTTGCGTCTTTCTCACAGGATTTTCACCAAACTTCACCAGAATGTTCCTTATATGCATACATCATGTGCAACATTTCGTCGCTGTGACCTACGTTTCACGAAATATAAGTCATATCCGGTCTCGGCTACGACATGCATATCTTGCTTCTTTCTTGCAGGATTTTCACCAAGCTTCACCAGAATGTTCCTTATATACATTTAACATGCTGTGCAAAATTTCAGGCCGTTTTGACCAACTTTCGACACAATATAGGTCACGTCTGGTCTCTGCCACGACATGCGTATCTTGCTTCTTTCGTGCATGATTTTCACCAAACTTCATCAGAATGTTCCTTATATGCATCCTACATCATCTGCAATATTTCGCTACGAAATGCATCTCCCACTGTTAATGACATTCATTTAATTTCTTTTTGGATTGACATTGATGTTTGTCGACTACTTTGACACCAGGGACATTGCAGTTTTTTCAAACTTTATCGATCGTCGCCACCGAGTTTTTTCCATAGTTGTGCTTAATTTACGCTACATACTGACATCGACACATCGAATATCAACCAGTTGGTATCAGTATAGTGCCTGTTGACAAAATAACAACACGGAGAACGTTTCAGGAGGAAAAATACAATATTTTCTAAATGAGATAGCTTCGGTGACTCTGAGCTAGTTCCAAAGATACAGAGATACATGTAGCACCAATGCCAACTTATGAGGATGTAATCATTTACCTATTCATACGACATTCCTCTTCTTTAAAACACAATTCACATTCCAAACTCCTTGGTGCATTCACTAAAGTCTGCGTGGCTATTAAGCCATCCTATTCCATCTACTTTGGTACAAAACTGTTTTGTGCGGATATATTCATAATCTTGTCATTGTTAATGTTATAATGTGCTGAAACATTGCAACTTTAATCTCATCGACCTTATGGCTATGAACTGTGCAGCGTCATTAAATGCTATCAAAGTAAAACATATACTATTCACATTTAATTTAGCATTACATATTCTGCACTTTGATACGTTTTCTTCCGCAGATAGAAGCGTTCAAAGCAACGATAAAAAAGGACTAACTCTGACAACATAAAGAGTATACATATTTAGGCCCTATTACAGTGTTTGTCTTTGAAAATCATTATTCTATTGAATATATACTAGAGTATACACTACTTTACACATTACTTTGCAAATACAAGTAAACAGTTTAGCTATACGTAATACAACACTTTCTTGAACAAATACAATAAAAAAAAACATGCTAAACGTAATACAACACTTTATTGATAGTTCTTTATTGTTTTAGGGGTGAAATACAATAATAAAATACTGGCTTCCATGTGGTTAATATGTTTACTACATACAGCAGCTGTATTTGACGGGCCTCATCTTCTAACACAAAGTTGAATAGCACCATTTCTTGATGCAAATGTATAAAGAAATATAAAAAGATCGGACAGGGAAAGTAGCATTCAATGAGGACAGTCAGCCACAAAACACAGAATCAAACACGCAAACAGACAAACAAGAAGGCAAAAGTTATAATAAATGCAAACGACATCACAAACACAAAAGGGTTGACAATAGGGCTACCGCCTTGGAACGGTATGTCTAACATTGAGTTCGTGTTATCAATACAAATTCTGGTGTTGAGAATAAATACTGAAAGAAAATAAATAAATTGTGTGGAACTTTTCTTTATACAGAATATATGTATGCATTGTATTAGACCAAATGCACCGACGGATTTCAACGCCGGGGTGAGTACAGTAATGTGTTGCAGACACTAGGAAAGATAAAGTATAACAGGAAACACAGAGCACAGTAAACCCGAGGAAGTTGATGCAAACAATAGTTTCGGAATATACACATGAAAACAAACTCGGTGTCGACCATTAAGTTGAAAAAAAAATGCTATATTCGAACGGCTGAAAGTCCTTGGGGTCAAAGTAGGCATCTGTCGAGAAGAAATATTGGGCCGTGTGCGAAGTGTAATATAGTTAGTCATATGATTAGATTACATGTATAGATTGGTCAGCGGTAATTGGGTACTACAGGTATGACACACACAAACACGTGTCTTATGATTGTAAGAAAGGACAGGCCACTAGCTCAATGTGAAATGCAAGTACTTTAACCGGGTTAATTGTGAAACGGTGGTTGTACCAGTCATATCGTAGCGTACAATTGTGACGCACATGCCTGACTGGCGCACCTGCGTCACAGCTATGTTTGGCTCTAGATGAACAAAGATTCACATGCCCATGATACCAGAGGTTGTATAGATCCGGTCCAGGAACCAGGTTAATTATCTTGTTTACTCCAAAATGCTTAGATTTGTACTCTTAAATAAGTTTGGACGATCTTTGAACCGGTTTTAGAAGTCATGTGCATTATGCTTAAGTGCACGTGGCAGTCAATAGCTGGGTCATCATGATGCTATATAAATGTGGTGTGAGCCACAACAAGGGGATATTAAATTGAGATTCACAGAGGGAGATATACTGGTGTATTGAACTCCATAAGTGGAGGCTTGGTGTGTCCCGGTCGGAGGCAGACTCATTTTGGCAAACTAGATCGCACACCATTTAGATTGTAGACTTCTTGCACGTTGTAGAAGGCAGTAGGTTTATTCGATGTTATATATTTTAATCTGGTTTCTAATCTGTCTATTGTGACAGGAAATTAGTAATTAGTAGTTTTTTTATTTTTATTAAAGACAATTACTTGTGTTAAATACTTCACTTCAATATAGTACAGAAGCTTAAACATAACAACATGGGACTGCATTCCCGGATTGTTCATATCAAGGCAATTAAAAAAAAACGCGAAGAAATATTAAAGCATACTGATGTAGTTTACCTTTATTTTTGGCGTTGGAACTAGCTCGGAAGTGGCGTTGGAGCATATTCCAATATACCTCTAAACGGAGGTAGCTCCACTGATTACCAGCCCTGTTCTATGGGTCCGCTTTTAAAAGAATACGTGACAACCGTGTGGGCGAGATAGCGTAAAGATGGGCATTGGCTTCTTCACAATATATATACATAATATTGCTAGCCTAAATTTAGTACTTAACGCTGTGTTTTCCTTTTGCAGGATATAACCGACGCGTATCTCGAATTTCAACACAAAAGGATTACCGAAACAATGGATAGATACAAAGATGTAGCTGACGTTGATGCAATGATTGAGCGTCTTAGACGAGCAATTCCATCAGTCTCAAACGGCGACAAAGATGACAGAATACTCGAAACACCAATATAGTACTTTGTTGTGGTACACTTAACGCTGATGAATGTAGAACGAACATAGTGACTACATTTATAACACGGGCCTTGAGGTCTTCTAGAATAATTAGTGCTAACAATGCAGCAGTATAAAACGCTGGTGTATAAAGGACGACACCTTTGTTGAAAAAAATGTAGCCAAAGAACTTACCAGTTGTTGACGCAATTGGCACTCGTGGTTCTCGTGGTATGTACTTGTAACGGTAAGACTTACAGCGCAAATTAGTACATGTATTAGACGTTGAGGTATAAAAAACATGAAGTAAGTTTGTACTTTACATTGAACAAAAGGGCAAGCTGAATTTTATTGCACTATGTAAACAATATTAAAATACCTGCATTTATGTTAATTATTGAAGGTACTGATATAATTACTCTATTATATGAAACTATAATACATGTAGTAAACGTTATTATAGAACTGCGTATGTTAAGTATGTTGTACATTACTGTTATCACTGTTATTGTCTAAATACGTATTATTTATGTAGTACATGTAATGACAGGTGCAGACATTTAAGTGACAAATAAGTGTCATAATATATTTTAATAATTCCACTAGTTATACTATCAATGGTTTCATAGGAATTAAAGACATTTTCTATAGTTTTTTCTGCATAACAGATTTTCTTTAAACTTTTGTACAGTAAGTCTGTTATATATATAAACAAGAAAGGCATAAATAATGGTAGGTCACCATGCTTGTTAAAATTTTAAAAAATAATTTGTAATGCCACCGTCATGTCAATCTGTCCAAAAAGTTGAAAAAGTCCATGAAATAGCTAAATAAGATATTTTTGAAGTCTAATCATTTATTCATTGGTCACAATTCTGCTAAAATTGTATTAAAGTAAAGAACATTTAATTACAATAACATTTTAAAGCTCATCTTTATGTAAAACCTATATTTTTTTACAAAATCTGTTGAGACCATTACCACAATTTATGCACAAATTAGCCCATAATGATACAATTTCCTTTTTTTTTTTGGATGTTCCCAATAACAGAATTTTTTTAAACTAAGCACATAGTTTAACATATATAAAAACAAAATGTACTATAAAAATGATAGGTCCCCATTGTTGTTTAGAAAAAGAATTTGAAACCCTATGCTAAAAGGCCAAGTTTTGTATGAAATTATATAGAAATGGTATATTTTCCTTTTTTGTTATGTTCCTAATAACCGAATTTGTTCAAACTTTCTAGGCACTTATTTGAAAATATATTTAGACAATTTATTCAATTAAATTTATAGGTCACCATGCATATTGAGATTTAATATTGTTTTATGGAACCATACCATTATGCTTAAATTTTTTAATTTTGTTGGATTTTTTACAAAATGCTATATTTTTCCTATTTTATGTATATAATAATAGGCCTTTATTAAAATAAAGACAATAAAAAAATAAAAAAAATAAAAAAAATAAAAAGAAGACAAAAATACAACTAGACATCAAAAGCAACATTCCTGTAACTTTTTAGGAAAATCCATTCAAAAGTTTTAGAACAGAAGTCGATATTCGTGATTCGTATTAAATGTTAAGGGTAAGTAACTCTTACGGGTTTCACACGCAGTGTCTTGGATATGACTTGTTGGACGTTTATATGTATGTTGACCATGTTTTCATCTACAAGAAATATATGTGAATAATAAAAAGGTAATACTACTGTTAACCGTGCTATATGGATGTTTTGTTATTGTAGGGCGTCTCGTCCCGTCCAATGCAGGTTTTCAACACAACATTGACATGTACAATAAAAATCCATATTGTACAGTTGAAGAAACTAACCCGTCAATAACGGAAAAAATACACTACAAAACTGTTCATCAACACTCTGTCCAGTTGTTCATTCATATAATAAGGTATATGTTGTTTTCGTTAAAGGGTTCTTGAAATACCCATGATTGAATATACGTAAAATGAAATATGAGTTGACAACTCTTAATTCGACGCTCCTGTCTTTGGGTTTGGTCTGTCTGGTTAAAGACGTTTATATTGTGTATATTGAGTATGTCTAAGTTATACTTCTATCTTTTTGTCAATAGGTTTAGACACGGTTAACATATGTTGTAAATGTCGGCTGTTCTTGGCGGGATACCTACTTTAACTGTATAATGACCTTGTAAAATACCTTATATTAAACTTGCTTAATGCAGGTATTATTCTTTTTTAAAATGTTATTCTTTTTTTAAAATATTAAATATTACATAGACACGTTGTATGAAACACATATTTCAAATTACGGATTTCTTTTTTTTATTTATTTGGTATCGTTGCAACATTTTTGAGTGTGTGTTTGTATAACCATTACGTTACCACATTTTTCATCGTTTTAATGAATTTTTTGTAGATCCTTACAAAGTTTTATGTTCAAGTGTGTGTTTTAATAACCATTACATAACAGAATACTGTCGATTTTGCTTGTTCTATTTGTGTGGGTTGTATATTAGTAGTTAAACGTGTGAATACTATGTGTCCTGAATCTAGGTAACGATCCAATTAATATTTATATATTTATATATATATATATATCTTATATTAAACTTTTGGAAATTTTCCACTTTTTAATTTTAAATAATGCATAGAAACTTTATATAATAAACTTATTTCAAGGTTTTTATGCATTTGTAATTCGTTGTATATCTTTACAAAGACTTTTTCCAGTGTGAGTATTTATAAACATTACATAACCGCATACTTTCGGGGTATGAAATAAAACTTTAATTTCGGCTTAAAACGTTTGCATATTGTAAAATTAAAACACTTAATTGGTACTTTTAAACAGGTTATCACATTTTTTCACTAAAACATGTTGTTTTAACGTCTTTTATTGTCGAAATATATGTTATAAAATCCTACTAATATAAGCTTTCATTTTGCTTAATGGAATTAAGGCGGGACCACGTAATGTACATGTATATATCATATAAAACTTGCATGATTTTCTTTATATGTTAAACATTACATCGACATGTTAAATAATACACATAATTCGTCGTTTTAATTTATTTTTAATTACATAACAACATACTTTTGAGTTGAGTTTGCTTATTCCATTTTAGTGGGTTGTATATAAGTAGTTAATAGTGTCAATACTTTCTGCACTGAATCTAGTTTACGATAAAATTAATAGAATCTCATATTAAACTTTTAGAATTGTTATTCTTTAATTTTTAATTTTTAAATAATACATAGACACTTTATAATAATACAGATATTTTGAATTGTCTGAATGCATTTTCAATTTGTTGGATATTTTCTTTTATCAGTTTTGCGTGACTGTGTACTTTTATAACCATTGCATAACTCTTCTGTTCAAATGCTATTGATCATATGTTATAGTGAACTTGTCGCCGTCGTCCTTCCTGCGTCCGTCCGTTCGTTCTTCCCCTGGCCATTTATTCTAAATACTTCTCTTCATCAAACGCCTGTCCGATATCACATGGGTGATCCTGAGAAACCTTTAATATGTGTGCAAATGTAAAAAATTCTACCGGTATAGCCATAACACATTAACAAATAATGCTCTCAAGAAACGCTGCTCAGAAACCGTTCAGCAAACTGTACTGCTCAGGATCAATGCAGCCACTGTTGACCGAATTTTAAATATGTTTAAAACAACGTCAATAGCCACGATGGCCGCCGTAACTGAAACTGCTCAAATCGTAGACTAAATCTTATCAATAACCGTTGAATAAACTTCGGTACTTGTTTTTTAGAAATGATTGTTGTACAAAGCCTATGAAGTTCAAAATTGAGCCATAGTGGTGAAAGAATGTCAATGTCTGGAAGATTAAACGTTTGTATAAAGATATTGGGAAAATGGGAACAAATCAAATATTGTCATGAACGGTTGGACATATTTTGGCAGTGGTTTATTCAGGAATAATAGTATACCTAAGATTATGAACAGTGTGAAAATGAAATCCCAAAGTTGATAGAATATCAAGTACGTTTTCTTCATACATATATTAAAACATATTTCAATTTCCTAACTATACGCAGGTTTAATAGGTTTCAGTCTTAAATATTTTGATATTTGTTCACATGTATTTACTCTTGACATATATTGTTGTAATTGTCCTTCCTCTTTTGATGATATTAGTTTAGCACCAAATGAAGCTCTGTAGCGTTTTTAAAACTACAGACTGGATCACCAGAGTTAGGTCAAATGCATGCCGCAACTACAAATTGGATCCCTGACTGTAAGCCTAAGGTTAAATGCATGCCAAAATTACAGACTGGAACCAGGGCTGTTATGTTAAATGCATGCAAAAAAACAGACTGGATCATGCCAAAACTGCAAACTGGATCCCGGACTGTTAGGTTAAATGCATGCCAAAACAACAGACTTGATCCCGAACTGTTAGATCAAATTCATGGAAAAACTACAGACTGGATCTCAGTATGTTAGGGTAAATTCATGCACAAACTACAGACACGATCCGGACTGCCAGGTGCATGCCACTACAACAGAATGGATCCCGGACTAGTATGTCAAATGCATGTCAGAATTACAGACTGAATGCCGGACTGTAAGGTAAAGTGCATACCACAACTAAAGATTTGATTCCGGACTGTAAGGTTAAATGCATGCCAACTCCGCAGACTGTATCCGGGACTATAAAGTCAAATGCATGCCAAGAACTACCGACTGGACCCCGGACTGTTATCTCAATGCATGACAGAATGTGGCTGTATATAAACATAAAGCTGCATACTGTTCAATTTACTAATGATAATAATAAATGTGGAAGAGTATTCTTGAGTAAATATTAACATACGAGCAAATTAAATATATTTGCAAATTTGATAAGATACATCAAAAAAGTATTTAACATTTCCTTCAATAATTTAACACAATTTCAACATTCTGGTATACTGTTGTAACATGCATAGCATTTTAAAACCAATGCACGTCAGCATATAGAACTATTTGAATGATACTGAAGATACTGGAATTCGTCATGAAGAAGAGCGTTACACAAAGTACATAGTTTCATGTTTAGATCTTAAATGTTCCCTGATCCAGTTTCAACAGGCATTTATTTGTCTTATGATAAACGTTTTCATATATTTAATCATTGTTTTGTAGTAATAAAGTTTTCAAATTCAAATGTGTGTTTAAATATTCAATAGCCAGTTCCTGTATTCCAATAGTTAATGAGTTTCCCATTATGTAATACAATCCACATTTAGTCAAAATCAAAAATGATTTTACACTTTGTTACCATTATATGTGGTCTGCAGTTTGACGTTATTCAAAGCAACGTTATATATAACATAGGTATATGTTTGTTTGCTTGTTAATGTACAACTAATGTAACAGAGTAACACGTGTCTAGCAGTGATTGTAGTTATATTACAGTTACTATTGCAAGTTCATCTATTCACAGTTACGTTAACAAGTTTAAGTTATTGAAGAAGTTATTATCAGTTTCGTCAAAGTTAAAAAACAAGGAGAAAACTGGTTGTCTAAAATCAATAGTACACAACACAGTAACACCGTATGCTTGACACGTACCATAAACAGAAGGACAACACACCACATAAAGAGTGTATCAGACAGGAACACGGTTAGCCTTACAAGACCCGCTTTATTTCGAATTCTAGTGCCTGCACCACCGCAAACATCTCCAAACTTTTAACTTCTTGCCTTACTGCCGTTAAAGATCACGTTAAACAATACTGTGATAAAACCTACACTGGCCAAAAGATCTAACTAGACCCCTAATACTATTATAAATAACTCAACCAATTTTCAAGGTATCGTAATAAAATTTTATACACAGCTTTATCAATCAATTATACACAGACTGTGGAAATTTCATAAACATCCATTGACTAAAAACTAAACATTTTAACATTTTTAAAACTGACCCACGAAATCAAAAGTCACAGATTTGTGAAAAATCAGTCAGTATTTAGTGTGGCCCTCGTTTGCTTGTATTACTGCCAAACATCTCTGTCTCATGGAGTTAACATAGTTCCAAATGTATCGTTGACCGATACAAGCCCACTCACGTAGAATCGCTTGTTCCAATTCAACAATATTTTGAGGGATATTAGGGCCTCGTCGAATACGCCTATCAAGTTCATCCCACAAATGCTCAATGGGGTTTAAGTCTGGTGATTTGGACGGCCAGTCCAATACCCTCACATTTCGCTGTTGGAGCATGGCTGCGGTTGCCCTGGCTGTATGAGGTGGTGCCCCATCCTGCATTAGTTGCATTCCTCTGTTTTGATTAATGTGAGGGATAGCGACGGGCAACAATTTTCCTGTTGGTAGCGAGCTGCATTTAAATTTCCCCGTATAACGACAGCAGGGGTTTTGGTGTGAAGAGAAATTCCAGCCCATATCATAATTGATCCACCGCCAAAACTGTCGAACTCATGAATGCAATTATCAGAAAAACGTTCCCCTCGACGTCTATAAATGCGGGTACGTCCGTCAGAATTACGGACATTAAACCGACTTTCGTCGCTGAACAAAACCCTAGCCCAGTCAGCACGGGTGAATCTCCGATGAGCTCGTGCCCACCTCAAACGTCGTTGTCGGTGCCGTTGGGTCAAAATAACACATCGCAGAGGTCTCCGTGAACGAATACCGCGTTCACGTAGCCTATTTCTTACCGTCTGCGAGGATACGTTACGTTGATGTATCCCAATTGTAGCTCTCGAGGTAGTAGTAGATGCCTTAAATCTGTCTCGGAGGTGTTGTTCGGCAATCTAATTGTCCTGCCTAGGTGTTGTAATTCGTCGACGTGGACGTCGTCTTATATCCGCGGTACTTCCGGTCACATGGTACTTCCGGTAAAGGTTGGAGATTGTCGTGACGTGACGTCCAAACCTCAGAGCAACCTGAAACGTGACAAAAAAACTATTGTAACCTTTTTTTTTGTACGAAATCGCTTTAATACTAACGTTCACCCCTAGGACAGTTAGTTGGAAACAAAAAAAGTAATTAATAGAATTTAATTTTTTTTTACCTGTCTAAAAGACATTCCAGCGTCGAGCATGCCAACGGCTCTCTCCCGTTCAAATCTTGTTAACCTTGCCATTCTTACAATGTAAAGTGTTTTTCGAAAATGTTTATCGACTACAAGTACACAAACCCGATAAACTGAAAACCGGTTTCTTAAAATCAAAATTTTTACATGTATCGTGTGTAGTATACTGTCAAATAGACACGTGCCAAATATAAATTAGTTTAAAATAGTTTTTTAGATATTCAACTTCAAAAAGGGTCTAGTTAGAACTTGTGGGCAGTGTATGAAAACTCTGGGATTAATTTATTTTGGTATATTACAAATTCAGGGGACGTTCTTGATAAAATGTGCAATAAACATCAAGTTTTATCTATACGCACTAACACAACCTTACCACATCACCTTATCGAAGACAATTGATCTTATTAAAAAAAAAAACGCTCGCTAGAGAAAAAACAACATTGTTGACCTGTAATAATATTAAAGCATTTTTTACTAATATCAGTTTAGACATTTACAATATGTGGACTTGCCAAGAAGTTTGTGAAGCACTCATCTTCCTATTAGATACTATTTTCGTCAGGTATGGAACTATCGTTTATAGACAAATTCTTTGTATCCCTATGGGTACGAACGGTGCATCCCTTGTGGCAGAAAGAGATTTCATGTTGAATCTTTCACCAGATACCAACGGCATATATTATTGAAGCCTGTACTGACACCTCTCGGTATCTGGATGACATATTGAACATTGACGACCCAACATTTTCTTTTCTACTATGGTTAATAATATACATCCTAAAGAACTTCAACTTAACAAAGCTAATATGTCTGATTCTAACGCTTCTTTTCTCGATTTACATCTGTCTATTGAAAACGGTGAAATAATTAGCAAAATCTATGACAAGAGAGATGATTTTAATTTTGATATTGTTAAATATCCCCATTTAGATGGGAATGTTCCTCGAGCAACTTCTTATGGGGTCTATGTGTCCCAGCTTTTTCGTTTTTCTGGAGCTTGTACTCGAGTTGAGGACATTAATATTCGTAATCTTTGTATAACTAAAAAGCTACCCCATCAGGGCTACCGTTACCAAAATCTTCGCACAATTTCATTATCGTAACCCTGATCTTCTTTCCAAATATACAAGTAATTTAAGAACTCATCTGCGACAAGGACTATCACAACCTGACTTCTATGGTGACGTGATTAACAAACTTCGTAAGATCATAGGTCATGGTCACTTCCATACTATCTTTGCTAAACTTGTTAAAAAGGTTTGCCAAAAGAGGTTATGACCCTATCGTTTTGCAACACACAGCATGCTTGTTGGCGGACCCATTTACACATCGCCACTATGCTTTCCTCTTTAATTGTGCGATGACCGGACAGGCTTTGAACCCTATGATGACGTCTACCTAAAGCCCAAACAGACGATGACGTTTGATGTTTGTCTGCAATCTTGTCTTGTCGTGCCCTCAATGATTTATTCTCTTGTTGCTCTGCCTTCTGGCAAGTCAATGCACACCTTCTTCGTGACTTTCAATGCTATTGTGTTTTATATTTATACGACACGAGCATCTTTGTGTTTTACTTATATTGCCTATTAATGCTGCCTTGTTGGTTAGAGAATACTTCATGGTGGGGATTTCTTTATTTACACTGTCCTGTTTTATTGGGATGACAGTAGGGTAAGTGTGAGGATTGGTGCACCGTAACCTTGTTTAAACCCCCAGCGTCTTTTTTGCCACTGACCGTTCAAAGGCGGTAGCCATATTGTCAACCCTTTTTGTTTTTGTGGCGTCATATGCCGTTATGCCTTATTAACATTGCCATTCATGTTTGCTTGTTTCGCGTGTTTTTTGGGCACTGAAACAAGAACACAGTTTAACAAATAATATAAAGCTAAAGAAACAGACGATAGTCCTAGTTTGTAATTAAAGGGGCACATAGATATCTCGAAGTGTATATCAAGCACTGAAATTAGCATCTCGAAACATGTTTTGCTGTATTTAGCGGGACTCGTCTGATAAAGCAAATGTCACTTGTCAAGTAAAATTCATTGGGATGAAGAGTGCTTAAAATATATCCGCATGATGGATATATTTATATGAGAACTGAACACTTATTTTTGTGTCGCCTGCTTAGCATGGCAGACACTTATGGATCACTTTGTCCGTCGTCGTACGTCCGTCATGCTTTAACCTGCAACCTAACCTTGGCCATGACTTGATAATTATTTTAACTATGTTTATGAAACTTCACACACATCCTCATCTCAAGGAATGCTGTTACACATGTGCAATAACTCTGACATTTCATTTTGGCAGAGTTATGCGCTTTTTAAACGCCTAACCTGCAACCTAACCTTGGACATAAGCACACGGCACTGTCAGCAGCAAGTGTTCCATGGAACACATTTCTAGTTCAAGGTAGACTGGCGGCAGTAAAACGTCTCCCCGCGCTTGCAATCAGTACTGTTATTCATTCGATCTTTGGAGATCACTGAGCCCGATACTTATATTTAGTTGTCGGTGGTACATTTCCAATTTCTTTTGTTTTCTTACTTAATTTTTGATTCGGTGGTTCCATAACTCCGGCCTATAAAAGGCTCTGGGTATTGTTTAACCACTTATAGGATATGTTGTCTGCTTTTTAATTTAGTCTTTTGGCTGTTACTTATGATACGCAGGCTTCATAACCGCTGCTCCCAACTAAATTCCATTATTTTTATTTCGCTCTTCGGGGCATTTAATTTTATTAGATACTGGGACCATACGCCGTACGACATGGGGAAGCGTATAACTACATGTCCACCGCCGTATGCATGCCATCTTTGGGATGGTTAAAATTGTGTACTGTTGATTTTATTAATATTGAGTTCTGCTCAACCCGGGGCTAGAGGACGTGAGCGGTAGCCAGCACATTTCACTACCGCTCATGAACAGTCTCAATCAAACCGAGACTGCAATATTTCGTATGTGTCGTGCTCGGCCGTTTCCAAAGGTCCATTATCATACTTTTTTATAGCACAGTGGCGTTGCTTGTGCAGTGTGGCGGCAGTAAAACGTCTCCCCGCGCTTGCAATCAGTACTGTTATTCATTCGATCTTTGGAGATCACTGATCCCGATACTTATATTTAGTTATCGGTGGTACATTTTCAATTTCTTTTGTTTTCTTACTTAATGTTTGATTCGGTGGTTCCACTACTCCGGCCTATAACAGGCTGTGGGTATTGTTTAACCACTTATAGGATATGTTGTCTGCTTTTTAATTTAGTCTTTTGGCTGTTACTTGTGATACGCAGGATTCATAACAGCTGCTCCCAACTAAATTCCATTATATTTATTTCGCCCTTCGGGGCATTTAATTTTATTAGATACTGGGACCATAAGCCGTACGACATGGGGAAGCGTATAACTCCATGCCAACCGCCGTATGCATGCCATCTTTTGGATGGTTAAAATTGTGTACTGTTGATTTTATTAATATTGAGTTCTGCTCAACCCGGGGCTAGAGGGCGTGAGCGGTAGCCAGCACATTTCACTACCGCTCATGAACAGTCTCAATCAAATCGAGACTGCAATATTTCGTATGTGTCGTGCTCGGCCGTTTCCAAAGGTCCATTATCATACTTTTTTATAGCACAGTGGCGTTGCTTGTGCAGTGTGGCGGCAGTAAAACGTCTCCCCGCGCTTGCAATCAGTACTGTTATTCATTCGATATTTGAAGATCACTGAGCCCGATACTTATATTTAGTTGTCGGTGGTACATTTTCAATTTATTTTGTTTTCTTACTTAATTTTTGATTCGGTGGTTCCACTACTCCGGCCTATAAAAGGCTCTGGGTATTGTTTAACCACTTATAGGATATGTTGTCTGCTTTTTAATTTAGTCTTTTGGCTGTTACTTGTGATACGCAGGCTTCATAACCGCTGCTCCCAACTAAATTCCATTATTTTTATTTCGCTCTTCGGGGCATTTAATTTTATTAGATACTGGGATCATACGCCGTACGACATGGGGAAGCGTATAACTCCATGTCCACCGCCGTATGCATGCCATCTTTGGGATGGTTAAAAATGTGTACTGTTGATTTTATTAATATTGAGTTCTGCTCAACCCGGGGCTAGAGGGCGTGAGCGGTAGCCAGCACATTTCACTACCGCTCATGAACAGTCTCAATCAAACCGCGACTGCAATATTTTGAATGTGTCGTGCTCGGCCGTTTCCAAAGGTCCATTATCATACTTTTTTTAGTGACCGCTTCCCACTTATTACAGTCTAGAAACTGATATTTCCATGTCTATACTAGTTTGACATAGTAAGCCGTCATATTTTTTTGTCAAGTGCCGGTGTAGTGGATATTGAAGTGCACTTGAAAGCACAGGATCCGGGTTCAAGCCTCAACGGCGCCACTGAGTTTCCTCAGTGTGTTCGTCATTTCAATTAGCCTCATCCATCGTAAGGGGACATAAATCATCCTATCCAAAGTTTATTTATCTAAGTCTATTTTCCGAGCATGTTTAATAACCAGAAGTAGGAGTAGGGCGGTTTCACAGATTCCAATGATACACCTACCCTGACCAGATTCGCCTTTTTCGACCTGTTTATTTGCATTATAGTTGTTTTCAGCATCTAATACGTTCGGTTAGCATAAATCAGCATGTATGTACGACTTCAAGCCTCAATTTGTGAGAAAAAATGTAGGTTATCCGCCAGATGACGATGAGGCGCCAAAAGCAATGACTATGAATGCAAGTTGATAAATCAACCTAGCATTTAAAAACAAATTGAAAAGCATATGCCTCCGTAAGATATTGCTCGAGAGCATCCCTGTCTAGACTAAGTAGTGATTATTTTAAGCTTAATGGGCCTTCTTGCGGAAATGATTTTAAACGAGGATGTATTTTGAATACGACTATTTTATTAAAATGGTATGTCTGCTTTTGTCCTTCTTTTCTTTGGTTACAGCCTCGCATCATATAATTTTATCCAACTCGTTTAATAAGTTCAATATTAAACAGGCACTGATGTAAGTGATGTAAGACTCTGACTCACTCTCTCTCTCTCTCTCTCTCTCTCTCTCTCTCTCTCTCTTTCTCTCTCTCTATCTCTCTCTCTCTCTCATTCGCTCGTAAAATGTAGTATTGGCACAATTTAATAATCAATCAGTTAGTAATATTCAATCAAAACCTGCTTTGCACTATTCAAATAAGTATTAATTCTGATTTTCAAATCGCAAATTATGAAAAGCTAACGGAGCTCCGCGAGTTTAAAAAGAAGCCACGGATTTCGGGCTGTGACAGACGATACGTATGTTTGCCTGCATTAATAAAAGTTACTGACAGTGTTTAAGTATAAATTATATATACTTTGTATATAGTTACCACACATATGCAGAAGGCTATTTTTAAACAAATGAGCAAATATCTCAAAAGGAAAAGCTTGCAAACACAAGCGTATGCTTCGCTAATATACGGTTGCGAGCTTGCCGTGTACATGCATTTGATTTATAAGACAGACTCGTTATCTCCAATTATTGTATTGTTGGAAATCAGAAAGCTTCGATTTAAACGTAAAACTATATACTGCCCGATCTTCAACTATCGGATGAAATTCATGGATTTGGTAAGTATATAAACCGTCTACTGCATGTACTGTGGTCAGGTGTTTTCCAATGCGGTATGGATGTGTTACAGAAATTATCTAATTTGGTAAGAACTATATGTATTGTATTTTAATTTATATACTATGTAAATGCCACTTAAATTAAGGTTGATATAATTAGTACCTCTTAAAAAAACTGACGACGTGAGCGGAAGATTGTATTCAGAACACTACGTCTTTATAATCTTCGATTGATGTCCACATTATTTCAAATATATAAAATAATATACTAGCCTATTTTGATGTTTTGATTTTCTCTTTGTTTTAAATGTTCGAATTGTGGTATTCTGTTTCGTTCTAGCTTTCAGATGTTTGCAGTTGTGTACTATTTCCCTCTCACTATCACTTTCATACCTGGAGAGTAAGAAGCAGGAGAAAAATGTATTGACTTAAACTGTAACATAGTTTTTCATCATATTAACACAAATATGCAAATAAAATTTAAACACGATAACAAGATTACTACAATTTCACCAATTAATAAAATAAAACTGAGAAAAAGACGTAAACTTGAACATAAAACATAGAGAAAACATTTAAAATGGTACTATATAACGACTTTACTATAGTAAAAGAGTATGCAAGTGGACCTATGGAAACGGCCGAACTCGACACATACGAAATATTGCGGTTTCGGTTTGTCTGAGACTGTGCATGAACGGTAGTATGCTAGCGACCGATCACAACCTCTAGCCCCGGGTTGAATAGAACTCAATATTCAAAAATCAATAGTACATAATTCTAACCATCACGTAGATGGCATGCATATGGCGGTGGACATAGAGATCTTTTCTTCCCCCATGTTCAACGGCGTATGGTCCCAGTATCTCACAAAATACTATGCCCCGAAGAGCGAAATAAACAAAATGGAATTTAGTTGGGAGCAGCGGTTATGAAGCCTGCGTATCACAAGTAACAGCCAAAAGACTAAATTAAAAAGCAGACAACATATCCTATGAGCATATGAGTGGTTAAACAATACCCAGAGACGTTTATCGGCCGGATTAATGGAACCACCGAATCAAAAATTAAGTAAGAAAACAAAAGCAATTGAAAATGTACCAGATGAACGATACTATAAGTTATTTATCATGGTAAGTTTTAATGGGAATGTGTTTGTTGGCTGAAAGAGAGCAATGAGTTTAAACATACTCGGCCGTTGGATATGATATCGTTTTACTTCTGATTGTATAATAATTAAAAATGGAACTCGT
Source organism: Cyrtodaria siliqua (assembly GCA_037043455.1). Lineage (NCBI taxonomy): Eukaryota > Metazoa > Mollusca > Bivalvia > Adapedonta > Hiatellidae > Cyrtodaria > Cyrtodaria siliqua. The sequence goes on along the minus strand of JAWPHD010003709.1, from coordinate 48,370 downwards.
CCTCAATATCGTTAGTGTTACATATTGTTGCATATTCATTTATTTATCATTTTATGCCTTTCCATATTTTGAGAGACTACATGTACTTTTCTGTTTCGATCTTTAAGCTATGAGAGGAGAAACGTAATCTTGTTAAACGCTTGCGATCGCGCGAAGTATGCAATAAATTAACATACTTGTCATATTCAAATTATATTTTTACGGATTGTAACATTGTCCATTCTTTACTAATTTCACTGTCGGCTGACTAATTTTGAACATAAATATACAGTCTGTGCACATGTTTGAATAGCATTACACAATATATGGGTTTTAATGAGATTGGATCTAGACATGAACACATTAAACCGCTAGTATTCAGTAATGGCAATAGCTATGAAAGTCGAGTAGAAAATGTAGCTGTCACAGAACACGGTCAACCAAACTCACAGATTAAAACTACAATTAATGTGTTAACAAGAAACAGAGCATGAGACATGACAAACACAAACGGGTTGTCAATAGGGCTACTGCCTTGGACCGTCGGTTTTAACCAGTTTCTAAGGTAAACAAAACTTCCCTCTTACCCTATTATCATCCTAATAAGACGGGATAATGTAAATAAAAAAATTCCCGGGAGGCAGTGTTCTCTAACAAACAAGGCAGCGTTACTATTCAATATAACAGATATATGTGAATATAACAAAACAAAAGCTTAGAAGGGTTCAATGCAAGTACTCACTATATTGTCAGAAGTCAGAGGAACAAGATAACCAACCATTAAAAGGTAAGACAAGACAATATTTAAGATAAACATCAAACTCTACCTTCCTTTGAAGATTTAGGTAGAAATAACCATATGGTCTACACTCTGTCCGGTCACCGCACAATCAAAGGGGACAACATTGTGACGAACTGTAAATGGGTCAACCACTTAAAATGCAGTGCGTTGTAAAATGACAGGGTAATAATCCCTTTTGATAAACGTTTTAACCATTTTAATAACGATTTTATGAAAGTGATTATGACAAGGATCTTAACGAAGTTTGTAAATCACATCATCATAGAAAAAGTAGATATAAAAATCGAACAGGAAAAGTAGCATACAAGGACTACAGTCTACCATAAACACTAAAAACTGAATCAATGAATGTCTTACAATCCCTGTGAGGTTAGGTTGTGATAGTCCATGTCGTAGAAAAGTTCTTAAATTACTTTTATATTTTAAAAGTAGATTAGGGTGACAATAATGCAATTGTTTAAAGGTTTTTCGAAGTTTATTGTAACGGTAGCAGAAACCTAATTATTTAATCCACTAATATTCATGTTTTATCATTACATTATTCAATTGCTATAGGATAAGGCACATACGCATTCCTTCTAAGACACCCACGTAAAGTATGATGTCACGATATTCACCCTTACCGTTTTCTTAACGTGGTTGATGCACTATTTTCAAACAAATTTATTTTAAAGGGCTCTGAAAAACTTGAAAAAAGCTGAAAGATATTTTGTCAGTATGCCATATATGGTAAAAATGCGCGATGACGTCATCGTTCCAAGAAGACCGCGTCCAATGATGTTTCTTTGAACATTTTCAATAGATCATATCTGCTTTATTTGTCATGGTATTTGGATAATTCTTTCAGCGTTTTTTAAGTCTTTTCAGATCTATTTTAAATAAATATTGTTTGGAAATAGCGCATCAACCACTTTCATATGTATTTTAATGTTTTAAACATGGATTTGCATTCGTTATTGTTTGGTTCTCAACATCCTTAAAGTATTATTCACATACTTGTGAGGAACCTTAAATCATAATAGTTTTCAATATCATTAACATCATATTGTCTCCGGGCATGTAAACCCATGTACGATTTCGACAGTAAGAACTGTATAAAACTTGATTTGTTTTAATCTTTTCTTATGTCTGATAGCGGCTCGATTTTAAGTATACCAGTCATGTTACACAATGTGATGAGGAGCCGTTAGCCATTAATCAGTCATACAGTCCGATTGTATACACTGTACTGATCGGAGAGTTCGGTACACCTTTAATTTACGGCAAGATCAACATCAGTTTTCGATAGGCTGTTAGTCATGTTATAAAAATGTACGCTCAAGCCAAAAGATACAGCCTATCAGCCATCAAAGGAAAAACACGAACATATACATACTAATAAACCGCTGAACAATTACTTTTGACAAGCAGTACGTTAACACATTGACATTAACGAGACCATCGCATGTTGACTAATAAATAAAGTGTGTCGAAATGTAAATGGTAATGATTGGCAATACATTATATCAGACACTACTTACTTTTTTTCAAACAGCTGAAAAGAGCTTATTGAGTATCATATTGGGGCAGACTGATGTGGACGTCTTAAAGATCTAGATTCAATATACAAATGTTAATTAAAGTCGTCGTTTAAACGATACCCTTACGAGAGACAGTACCATTTATAAACTACTCAAAAAACATACAGCATTAAAACGCTTAATCAATTAAGGAAGGCATTAGCGGTTAATACATGCAGACATTCTGAAGGAGTGTATTAACCATTGAAATGTAAGACTGATCATTTAGTAACAGTACATTATAAAGGCATTAATATAGGTGGGTTCCTTATTGTTTCTCTACCAGTTTCGATCGAGCAAGCATTATCTGATTATTGTATCGCATGTTATTCGAAGACGTGTTCAGAAATACTAAAGTACTTTTGTATATCGTGTTCTACTGTAACAATACGACGTCCATTCATATAAAGTAATTTTATATCAAATACATTTATTAAAATATGGTACTTTTTGCAGTTATAAGGATTAACAGCAACATGCCACAAGTACGTCGGTAGATATGAATTTAAAATACTACAAAAGTCTAAACTATCAATATCTCATTGATATATACACTAAACGAAGTTGCTAAGTATCTACCGAAGACTATGTCAATAATAATCTCATTGTTTTCTCTATTTTGAGCCTGATTAGAGATACGGTTAAACTGCAAAATAAAGCGTGTAAATCGTCTGTTCTGATTGCATGAACATATTTTAAAAGTTTAAAGTCAATGTGTTTTCTTAGAAATAAGTTATAACACTTATACAACTGGGTATATAAGATTTTATTAAGTACTTCGAATTAGTGAAGCGTTCGATGTTTCTAATTCTAAAATATGCCAGTTAAAATTATTTTGACATCATGTTTTACTAGCATTACCACTACAAATACGTTTGCAAAAGAAATTTTCGAAATATTTAATGCTAACGCTGAATTACAGTTAATTGAATTTCAAACAATATAATATTCAATTTAAAGGAGGTAATTTAGATTTATCCATATTTCATGTTTTTATAGACGGATAATCTGCAATAAATGGGTGAAATTGTTATGTTTTTTTCTGTTATTTCATACCGATTTTAAGAATTTTATATCTTTAAGCAATCTTTGACTCATGTTATGTGTTTTATCGGCACATTTCATGTTTTCTTATAAAGGGAGGGTAACTCTCAAAAGATGTAACAATTTAAACAAAAATTAAATGTTTTACAAACCATGGGTCAAAACAAAATACTTATCATATATATATTCTAAAATATATTTAAAATAAAAAAAAATAGCTATGATACAAAAGTTGATACTTTGAAATTGTGTTCAGTGTACTGTATAACTTAATTTTGACGTTGGTTTAACCATACAAGCCGACATCATTGTTTTTTACATATTGCCGTGTTGCTTGTTTATTTCATATTACACCTATAACCACCCCTCCCCCTTTAACCAAGTTTTGTTTATCGCAATGCAAACACTACCTTATTATTCGGTATTGTAAACAACTAAAAACATTTTAATGTTAAATTGTTCAATACGCTTGAACAGTAATCTTACAGCAGTGACTGCAGAACAAAAAAAACATTTCGATGATTTATACAACAGCAACACTTTATCAGAAAGCCGCAATCATATAAAACATAAATAGGGATTTGATCCAGTTTAACGTTTTTATTGGTTGATTTTTGAGCAGCTTGATAGATTTATTTATCCATCATTAAAATTTACAAGGACTTGAAAACATGAGTGGTACTTGAAAAAAGAAACATATATAATTGTTAGAATCGCCAAATCTCGTGTATATGAACATATACATTTTAAATTACCTAAATATTAAGCAATACATATGTATTGGACATAACAGAGGTCGATTCAGACTGTTAACTAGGCAGAGGGACCGCACCAAGGGTCGTATTGTAAGGAAGGCAATGGAAGTCTAGGATGTCGATGAAGGTTTACGTACCCAGTGTATTAAGCATTGCTCCACCATTTATTTGGCTCCTCTAGATCCCATGTACATGTATATAGGGTGCTGTGGTTTAATCGCTTTTATTTGACTGGTTAGATCACCAAAGGAAGAACAAATTTTGATTTGACTTTGTATTTCATGTGCATATAGGGATGACTCTCCTGTTATTTAGGGCTACTCCAGTGCCTGTCATTGGCTGGTGAGATAAATGGAGTAAAAAATAAATAATTCGAGCCGATTCAAGACAACATCATCGGGAATAGCAAAGTAAAAAGGAAAACAAGTAGAATGCCCATAAGTTGAACCTGAGAGTTGGTGATCCCGTGAACTTGGTTTAACCTCGTTTAACACCCCCACAACAACCTTTTTGCCTCCGTTCTCCGTACCCACGTTGTCAACCCTGCAACATATTTTACTTCTTTTCCCCCGAGGAAAGTTTGATTATTTTGTATGCATGCGTCTTTTTATTTTTGGCTGCACTCTTTGAATGTTAAGTTTCCTGTAGGACGTTTGTATATTTGTATCCACATAAAAGTGTTCCCTCCGTTCCTGTATTGGCTTAGTTGAGGAAGCATATCTCACGGAAAAGGTTTGGGGGAAATATAGGTCGGTAGTTTGCAACTTTTGTGTTTTTACATATTTGCATGTATTGTTACATGTGTTGCTTTCCAGTTCTCCGTTTTGACTGTTTTCTTAAAAATAGCATGTGTAGGACTAGATAATATTTGTACTTACAGTTTTCAGATTAATACATTTCATCGATTCTGGTCCTGTAGTTTTATGTGCCGTTGTCAACCCTGTTCTGTGAAAGCTACCTAGTTTTATATTTATGCGCATTGTTTATTCTGGGAAGTAAGTAACAAACAACTAGTGGGTGTAGTGTCGATATATGCCACAAAGTGACTTTTTATTCACAAGGGTGTGATCATGTTTAAAGTTCAAATAGTAGACATGTAATAGTGCATGAAACATTGTAATATTATGTAACACATATTAATTTCCTTTATTTGCATAATGAAAATGATATAGAATAATGCACTATAAAATTAGATGTACTAAATATTATTATGCAATATTACGTAATCTAAGTTGTTACACGATTTGTCGTTAATTGGAAATAACTGTTTTTTATATTAAAATCATTAATGGTGTTTATATAATCTTTAATTAACTATGGCGATTTTCGCCTAATCATGAAGCTTAGACGTAGAATAAAGTCAATACGATCGCCATGATATAGTGTGCATTTATATATATTTTTTTTTTGTATGGTGGTTGGTTAGGGATTGTGGCGGTTTTAGAATTTTCTACTCAGACTGGCTGTTGTAAAACACAGAGCCTGAATCATGTGAATGGGATATGTTACAGATAACCCTGGTGATGAAACGGGCCCGCCCCCGCTATTTTAATAAGCCAATGGTCTTCGTGTTGCGTTATAAACACTGAAGGCGTAATAGGTTATAAACCGGGGTCCAAGCCATACGTACAGAGAACAAACGCTTTGCATACATATCCAATTACTTCGCAATTAGATTATATAAGCGCATTGTTTATTCTGGGGAGTAAGTAACAATTAACCAGTGGGTGTAGTGTCGATATATGCCACAAAGTGACTTTTTATTCACAAGGGTGTGACTATGTTTAAAGTTCAACTAGTAGATATGTAATATTGCATGAAACATTGTAATATTATGTAACATATATTAATGTCCTTTAATTGCATAATGAAACTGATATAGAATAAAGCACTATAAAATTAGATTTACTAAATATTATTATGCAATATTACGTAATCTAAGTTGTTACACGATTTGTAGTTAATTGAAAATAACTGTTTTTATATTAAAAACATTAATGGTGTTTATAAAATCTTTAATTAGCTATGGCTATTTTCGCCACTCTCATCAGACAATTTGACTGATGAAATCGCCATAAGAAAGGGAAAGAAACAAATAAAAACGAATGACTTTGGCATATATCGAACACAAAACAACAAAAGAAAAACAAACCAATTAATTACGCGTATTTTATGCTGATGTTTTAGCGAAATGCACATAATACCTTAACGCGTCTGAACGATCGTACATGAACCCATGGTGCGATTCTGACATAAATGTACACGTGAATAACAAATAATTCACATACATTAAATCACTCAGCAAAAACAAATTCATATACGTTGAACCTCTCGTAAAGTGATATTCCGTCGAATGTACGACTTCAAAATGTCTCTTTCAAGTGGACCTTTGGAAACGGCCGGACACGACACATACGAAATATATGTATATCCATGTAGTTTATAAACAAGAACGATCCTACATGAACACATGGTAAGGTCACTCCCCGTGTGTACGAATACAACCCCACATGAACCTACGGTGGGGTCAATATTTGGTAATGAGTCTAGTCTGAATGCAAACCGCTCACAAGTAATCAGCGAAATGAACGCATGGATGTTCCGTGTTACCTTTATCTGTAATGTTGAGCGACTATGTAATGAAGGCCGTGAACCCACTGGCCTCTATTTATTGATGGATGTATTTCACCGCAACTGCGCGTCGGACACGTTGTAAATAGCTCCACCGCCGACTTCTCCACTGGCGTCTGTAAACGGCGAAAAACAGCATGTCTGAAAATAAAACGTAGAACTTCCGCTGGGCGATGCTACAAATTGTTTACATATCAAAAGGTATTGTTTGACACCTGTTGTCAGACGGACGCAATCATATGGCTTTTTCACATTAAGCGTAGGATTTTTTGCCTATTTTAATTAATTAAAACAAATAGTCAGGTTTTACCACAAATAACTCAGACATACATTTATAACGTCAAAGAATTATTTTGTATACATTTCTAAAGTGCCTATCATAGCTTGTTCAGGGGTAGGACCCCAGCCCTTCCATTCCTATTCATTTTGTTATTTTTAGTTCATGCTCATTAATGGTCTTCATCACGACCCCTGCATTGTTTCGGGTGCCATTTCGCTCACGTCACTGAGAGCAGTGGCAGAAAACAATAACGTGACTCCAGCGTAATTGGGGTGTCTACAATAGAATTTGCAGCAACTCTGCAGTTCAGGGTGAGAAGGTCCTAGGCCCATTCTCCATATTTTATCTCGATGTACATGGAGCATGAGCCTGGAATGTTCATGCCTGTTAGGCGCCATATAACCTTCCATGTGTTGGTGCGCTTTAACACCCAATTCAATTCAGGCATTTTATCGTGAGCCTGTGTGCTTTTAAAATGTATTTGGGTATTGATACCACTATTTGATTTGTAGTATGAGCCAATTTCATTTTGTTTGCAGTATTCAAGTTAAATGTTAATACACATGTGTTTATTGTCTGTGGGATATTCTGTGATTTATTGTTATAAAGGCTGGTTGTTATTATGTTCAAATTGCTATTCCATCATGTTGATTCTATTGAAATGTTGCTTAAACATTGATGAAATAAAGATACAGACTCTAACTGTTAAAGGTACACATGGCAAATTTGCAGAATTTTTAAGCATAATGTGTGAACTATAATCTCGATGTATTATCATTGTGTGTTTTAATATGCTTGCCATTACGTGGTCCGAGTATTAACTTTCATAACCCATGGAATCCCTTCTCCAAGAAGCGAAAAAGGAGTTGGCTGGGGTATGAAAAAAAATTAATTTCGACTTTAATTTGAAACAGATTATCACATTTTTATTGCAGTAAAAAATAGTTCAAAACGTGTTTTAATGTCGAAATATCCGTTATAAAATCCTGCTAATAAATGTATAAGCTTTCCTATCCATCGCTTAATGGAATTAAGGCGGGACTACATAACGCATATATCTAAATAAAAGGTAATTAAGTCTCGAGATGTTGAAGAACAATATGTTTGATTACATAATTTTTAGTGTTTCATTGAGAAATTGCCATGTTCACCTAGGAAATTAATATAATAAACGTACTTGTTCTTTATCTCAGGCGTTTGTATGTTTTCGTCTGTATTGTTATGGACAAAAGTATGGCCAACCATGTGGTTTGACTAACCTTTGCACAGGTTTAAACATGATTTATGACCCTGGAACATAAACATGTACTTGTGACACCGGTTATGTGTTCAACTCTGTAGAATTCAAACGATGTTTAAACGGTAAGTTATTAAAGTGGAACTAAACACGCTTTGAGATAGCAAATCAATATTATGTTTTCATTTTAAATTATTATAACTTGTGATGAATAATGCATTATTGAAGTTTAATCGTTCATGTCGTATGGTGGCCTTCCCTATTTTGTAGGGAACGCCACCATACCCTATTTTGTAGGCATGTCGGTTTATTTGAGTGATCAGTTAATTTGTAATTGCACATATTTTTCTACAAATAAACAATAGAAAATTAAATTTAAATTGCAATCGTAAAATCGAACAGATACATTTATATTATCAGTTCAGATTTTAAATCATTCAGATCTATATTAAACACATTTAGCAGGCATCTACCACATACATGTACCGCTTTACTCTTCTTTTGTACTGTATGTATCTTTATTTGCTGAAAGTGTGTTGCCGTACTTTGAGATCTTTTTAAGTGCATTTTCTTTACTGAAAACTGTGAATCAGATAAATTATATAGGTAACAACATATGGCAATCATTGACACAAGTGTATTTAAAAGATATAGATATGAAAGGGTCAAGGTTACTTTAAGTCGGTACCTCAGATGATCCTGCGTTAGAAATAATCCATTTACATTCAGTTCATATCTGCTCTACCTATTTCGTATGAACTTCGGGGCATAGAATTTTATTAGATACTGGGAGCATACGCCGCTGGACATGGAATAATGGCAGTAAATATGGAATCGTGTTCGGCCGTTCCCAAGGTCCACTATCACAGTCTTTAGTATTGCCACTGTTCAAACGTCAGTTAGTTTATATGAAGCAACAGCGGTAAGACGTGAGTTTATACGTGAGTTTATATAAAACTACTATGACTTGATTTTATACGTGAGTTTATATAAAGTTACAGAAGGGTGACGTGAGTTTATGCGTACTCTTATTCATTCGATCTTTGGAGATCGCTGTGCCCGATACTTATATTTAGTGATCGGTGGTACATTTTTATTTCTTTTGTTTTCTTACTTAATTTTCGATTTTGTGGTTCCACTACTCCGGCCGATAAAAAGCTCTGGGTATTGTTTAACCACTCATAGGATATGTTGTCTGTTTTTTAGTCCCCTACCGGTCCGGACCGGAGGGGACTTTAGGTTTGCCCCAGTCAGTCCGTCAGTCAGTCAGTCAGTCCGTCAGTCTGTTTTTTATCCGGATTGTAACTTTGTAATGTATCGTGGGATTTTGAAATAACTTGGCAAAAATAATAACCATAATGAGACGGCGTGTCGCGTGCAAGATCAAGGTCTGTAGCTCAAGGGTCAAGGTCACACTTGGAGGTCAACGGTCAGAAATAGGCTTGTCCGGGCTGTTACTTTGTCAAGCATTGCGAGCTTTTGAAATAACTTGGCACAGATGTTCACCATAATGAGACGGCGTGTCGCTCGCAAGACTCAGATTCATAGCTCAAAGGTTAAGGTCACAGTTGGAGGTTAAAGGTCAGAAATATGCTTGTCCGGGCTGTAACTTTGTCGTGCATCGTGGGATTTTGAAAAAACTTGGCACAAATAGTCACCATAATGAGACGGCGTGTCGCACGCAAGACTCCGGTCCGTAGCTCTAAGGTCAAGGTCACACTTGGAGGTAAAAGGTCTGAAATAGGCTTGTCCGGGCTGGAACGTTGTCATGCATCGTTCAACATAATGAGACGGCCTGTCGCGCGCAAGACCCAGGTCCGTAGCTCAAAGGTCAAGGTCACGATACCCTCAGAACACAGGAACACATATTTTGCAGCTAAACATGGTAAGGTATTCAACATTTCTTGCATGATCTTTCACATGGCTATATTCAACCTTTCATATGTGTACATTCAAAAATTAACTGTTTCTTCAATAACTTCAGAATTAGCAAACTGGCTAATAACAACTTTATTTCTTTGAAATTTTTGCTGTTATTGTGTTGACGAAACACAGTTACCTTTAACAGCAGTTTGACATTTGTGCAATTATTTTGTTGACAAAACAGTAACCTTCGACAACTGTGCAGTTTCTGTTCTGAATTATTAATTTTGCACAAGACCCGGTAGGGGACTATGGCCGTCCCTCGGACTGCTTCTTGTTATTTTAGTCTTTTGGCTGTTACTTGTGATACGCAGGCTTCATAATCGCTGCTCCAAGCTAAATTCCTTTTTGTTTATTTCGCTCTTCGGGGCATACACTTGTATTAGATCCTGGGACCATACGCCGCTGGATATAGGGGATGAATAAAGATACAAATATTGCTATATCCACCGCCATATGTTTGCCATCTTCGGGATGGTTATACGTGAATTTATATAACGTTACAGAAGTATGACTGGGGTTTGTACAAAGTTACTGTGACGTGAGTTTATACATGAGTTTATATAAAGTTACAGAAGTATGACATGAGTTTATAAAAAGTTAACATGAAGTGAGTTTATAAGTGAGTTTATATAAAGTTACAGAAGTGTGACGTCGGTTTATACGTGAGTTTATGTAAATGTACGTTGACGTGAGTTTATACCTGAGTTTATATACAATAACAGAAGTAGGATGTGAGTTTATACGTGAGCTGCCATTCATGGTTGTCCTTTGCGTGTTTTGAGGTTAACTATGTTCTGTGAAAGGCGCATTTCCTGTTCGTATATTGTATATTTTGTTGGCTATTTCTTTTTATATTAACGTTAATCCAGATAATTTCAACCTCATAATGCATTTATTATATAAACGTGAATAATAATTATTAAATACACTTGGGATTTCTGCTGTTTTACGAGGATGGCACAAATCATCAAATGAACCGTATATTAAACACACCACGCTATAAAATAATCATTTATGCCGTCACGTGTTTTCGTCTTGTTTTACATATCAAATTCTGGTTTGAGAGACGTTTCAAATATTATCAAACTATGATTGATTGTTTTAGAGGAAACTGGCCATTGTAAATATATACATGTATACCAGCAAATCCTATACTTTTTTTGACACAGGTTTTTGACACAGGTACAGTGAGGAGCATTCTGTACTAGCTATGCAGAGGCTTCAGAAACGGGTATAGATATGAACGCTATTAGCCGTTGGGAAACCAATCACTGCACGTGCAAAGAGGATTACTATGATAGCAACGGCAGCCTAGACGGAGACGAATGTGTTGGTAAGTAGAGTTAAAGCACCTCTGCAATAAACTAGCCTTTTCCTGAAAATTAGAATGGTTAATTCTAGAGCAAGTTCGTGTAATTCATGTTTTCCTCACGCAAGCGGCAGCCCTTTTTGGTTTATTTAAACATGTTGTTGATGTATATCTAATTATAAAGCTATACATGTACACCCTACATAAACAAATTGATAAAAGACAATACTTTTTTCTCAGTTATTGGACAGATTTATCCATCTACAATGGATATTTATAAGACAGCATTCCGATTACGTAGTATTCCTAAAGTTAACCAGTTAGCATCTTAAACGGACGTCGAAACCCTATCAGGCGTATAAAACGACGATGTACTACAGTCTGATTCAGCAAAGTCTGAAGTTTTAAAATTGAATAGTTATAATTGTAAACTCATTTCATTAAACATTTAATAAAAGTAGTGAACATTTTCCGAAAATTAAGTATTTTTTCTGAAAAAATCACTGTTATTTTGATATCCAATAAAAAATAATTAATTCACAGAATCTTAAAATATTCATGTTAATATAAACTTAAAAATATTTTAAATTAAAGACCTTCACATGCCTGCAGTAAAAATAAACATTCGTAAAGAAACATTAAATTTCTCAAGTTTGATGTCACAGCATTTTTCATTATGACATTCTCCGCAGCTAAGTACAATTATTGAGCCCCATTAAAAAAAACGTAATTTATACTTCCCATTTCGACTAAAGCTTAATTTGTTCCCGTTTATATAAAAATAAAAGACAATAAATTGTCGGTAGTTACCATGACAATTGGTATACTGTTTTCTCACAAGTTGAATGTTAATTCTAGAGCAAGTTCGTGTAATTCCGGCTCATCAACACAGTATAAGTTATTTAGAACCGCCCCAGAGAGAGGGGGAAGGATACATAGGAATCCGGAAACCGTGCCCTACTCTTATTATCGAATAGATTCCTATGGTTCTTTAACGTGCTCGGAGGATAGACCGATACACGGGACCGCCCGTTTTACGTCCCCATCCGACGGACGAGGCTAAGGGAAAGTGTCTTGCCCAAGAACACACCGACGGAACTCAGTGGCACCACGGAGGATTGAACCCGGGGCCTCCGGTTACAAATCCGCCGCGCTACCGACTGCGCCACGCCAGCCCCACCTTTTTACTCAAGTTATTGATGTTTCACTCTTTGTATTCTAGTTGACACGTTTTTATCAATTACTTTTTACTCAAGTTATTGATAAAAACGTGTCAACTAAAATAGAAAGAGTGAAACATTTACAACAGCCTGAACGGATAAATCTCGATTAAAACAGTGCACTTGTAAATTAAAGAATGAAGAGGGTCAATAAGACCCGAGATTTGGAAACTGTTTAATAAACCCCGCGAATCTTCAAAAATATACTGCAATTGTAATATATATTGTCATACCGCAATAAAGCGGGTCCTTTTCGTCATTCTCCTGGTCGTGAGTAGACATCCAGTGTGCCGCAAATTGAGCATTCTCAGTAAACTTATTTTTCATTGAATGACGTTTTACCTGGCGTTGCCAAACACACGTAAACTCTAAGATTTCCTAAGCAAATATAAAGATAAATGCTTGAAGGGAAATAAATAGATAATAAAGCTATTTCATATGTTGGGCCAGACAATTTTGATTGACAAACCTTGACCCTTTCTAAGGAAGACGATATATTTCTGAAAATAATTTATTTAAACTGGCAACGTATACATTACGTATTGTCATATTAAGACGATTGGATGAAATTCTTAATCAAGTTATTAGTGGCATGCACATTTGCAACTATTGCTATGTTAAAAGCTTACAAGTACCATTTACAAGTCGAATAATTCAGTAGGATTTCCTACCCTTAAGACAAATGTTACTCTGTAAAGGAAGATGTTTTTGCAGAAAAATAAAATAAATATACGTATATATACCGTATCCCATAAGTTGTCCAATGTCTAGACGTTTCTATATGTTTGGTATACACCATACTTATGTATTTCAACGAATTATACGTAAAGTCTGTACCGTATCAAATAGATTGCCTCTAAGTATCTGTCTCAGACTTTTATGATTAAAGAAAATGACCAAATACAGTGTTGGTAGGTGGACTATCAAATTGAATAAATGTCCAAAAACGTGTCAACCCTATGCAAAAGGTGGATCCGTCCTTCGTGAGAATTGTTACATCAGCAACTGGTGCGCCTCAAATATCTGAACAAAAGGGAGGCTAAGCGTCTGCATCCATCCCTGATGAAACAGGAAATAGGGTAGATAAGTATCTAAGGTTGGTACCAGTACCATTGAGCGTTGAACTTAAGAAGAGACTACTTTAGCCTAACAAAAGTGCGAGCGAAAAAGGTTGAGCCATAAACACAGAATCTAGACGTTTAAGTCATTGGGATGGAAGATATGAGACCTAATGAACAATATAACATTGCACTAAATTATAAATAAACACAACTTGTGCAAGTAATTGTTTTTGTCTTTAATCAATGAGAAATGTATATACTTTTTTTATTTAGGCCATGATTTAGCATTTGTATGCTATGGTATGGCGTCACTTCCCTACTACGTGCACTGCTGCTTCTTTTTCATGCTCCCCGAAACTTTGCCCTTCCATCCTTCCGTCAGTCCGTCCTATTATTGTCCGCAGTATAACTTCAAAACTACTTAGGGACTTCAATGCAACTTCACACATTGATAGAGGGCAATGAATGGAAGTACAGAGTGCAAGAACCGTAACAGTATTATGTCGCTATTCAAATTAAAGTTATCGCCCCTTTTTTAAAAGTCTTGTCCGGAGCATATTTTCGAAACTACTTATACTCATACTCACTTTCCTGATCAGTGGAAAAACTGGAGTTGTTAAAGATCACATGAGGTAAATGTTTCAGTTTCATACTTTTATTTTATAAATAAAATGCTTATAAAAATACGTATTTAACAAAAAATAAACATATATCATATACAAAACACAATATAAAACGAGATCTTACATGAGCTCGAATATTCCGTCATTTGTTTGTATAGTACCATCTGTGTAATAACATGTAATGCTCAACCTATACTATACACTATAACTATTAACCCATTCTTTAAGTGTATAACTTAAACAAATAAAGTCTTACTCATATTATTATAATAAATAGAATCATATTACTTTCGTGATCGTTTCATATATTAAACACAAATATGAATAATCGCTAAGGCTTGCAAAAAATAAATATTATACACCTCATGTCATTTTATTCATATAAAACAATCATTTTTTAAAGACCCCGTATATAATAAAATGTAATTCTTTGGATAATTTGCAGATTATTTGTTAATAATCCAATCGTCAAGACAATTCCAACGTGTGGTAAAACTATTTTTATATTATATTTTGAAGTAAAACATTATACCGAGGGTTGGAATTTCTGTTCATCATTTCCGTTCAAACCATTCATGTTTATGTTAAACAACAACAACAACAACAACAACAACAACCTACGTATATGTGGGCACACACCGTCATGTTCCCAATATAAATTAATAAGAGGTAAGCCATCTTGAATTGAATTGGGTTTTACAGCGCACCAACTCAAAAATGTTATATGACGCCATCAGGAATAAACATTACAGGCACACCCTCCATTTCCATCGAGATAACATTGTGCAGAATGTGCATATCATCTTTTCACTTACAGAACTGTTAATTTTGCTCTAAACACTGCATCTTTTACTGAGAAGCGGGAGTGGGTTAGGGGGCAGGGGGGAGGGTGCAACATATATGTGTAAGAATTGACTAAAACATCACAGAAATATGTAAAAAAAAAAAAAAAGTTTCAAGTGTGGGGGTTGGGGGTGCGGGGGGTAGGCGGTGTGGGTTAGGGGGGGGGCGGAAGGTTGCAACATATATGTCTAAAAATCGACTAAAACAACACAGAAATATGAAAAAAATAGATTTTCAAGTGGGGGTGGGGTGGGGGTGGGGTGGGGGTAGCAAGGGTGAGAGGCGGGAGTGGGTTGGGGTGAGGGGGTGGGGGGGATGGGGGTGAGGGGCAACACATATGTATAAGAATTGACAAAAGCAACACAGAAATATGTAAAAAAAAATAGTTTCAAGTGGGGCGGGGTGGTAGGAGGGAGCGAGGGTCAGAGGCGGGAGTGGGTTGGGGAGCGGGGGGAGGGGACAACATATATGTGTAAGAATTGACTAAAAAAACAAATAAATATGTAAAAAAAAATAAAAAAGTTTCAAGTGGGGGGGGGGGGGGAAGTGTGGGGTGAGAGGCGGGGGTGGGGCAGCAACATATATGTGTAAGAATTTACAAAAGCAACACAAAAATATGTAAAAAAACAACAGTGTCAAGTGGGGGTGAGTCGGAGGGGGAAGGGGGGGTTGGAGCGTTGGTGAGAGGCGGGATTGGGGGGGGGGGGGGGAAGGGGGCAACATATATGTGTAAGAATTGACTAAAACAACAAAGAAATATGTAAATAAAAAAAAGTTTCAAGTCTGGGGGGGGGGAGATGGTGAGAGGCGGGTTGTGGGGGGTGGGGGGTGTGGGCAGGGAGAGTTGCAACATATATGTGTAAGAATTGACTAAAACAAGACAGAAATATGTAAAATAAAAAAAAAGTGTGGAGGGGAGTGGGGACGGCGGTAGGGGGGTGGGGGTGGGGAGGAGGGAGCCCATGCCCCAATATGGGTGAAGTAATAACATGAATAATGCTATAACAAATCCCAATCCAAAATTATAGATATATACTTGCTTACATGCAAACCTAAATCTGCCTTTATTTCACATTGTATAGGCCATCACAATTTGGGTTCCATGGGAGCCAAGAATTTGCAGAAGACAAAATTACATATCCAACCCTTTACAACATACTATAATGACACCAATTCCAAAATTTACTTCAGCTTGGACAAGAAATGTAAGAGATATAGACCTGTAAACACAGCTTACACGCAAAATTTGATGTGAAACAGACATATTTTAAGGGCTATCAGAATTTGGGTTCCATGGGAGCCCAGCGGTTACAGGAACCAAAATTACTTAAGCAGCCCTTATGATAATGCTATAAGGAAGCTAATGGCCAAATTTGGTTGTCCTAGGGTAAGAATTGTAAGAGATATAGACTTGTAAACACAGCTTACACGCAACATTTGATGTGAAATGGGGCACATTTTATGGGCTAGCATAATTTGGGTTCCATGGGAGTCCATGGGTTACAGGAACCAAAATTGCTTATGCAGCCCTTAAGATAATGCTATAAGGAAGCCCAAGAACAAATTTGGTTGTGATAGGATAAGAAATGTAAGAGAAATGAAGATGACCTCATCTCTGAGGTGTCTTCCCTGTTGAAAATGGAAAACATTGACATTGATAAGTCAAAGATTGTCGCCATTCACAGGATCCCGGGAAAGACAGGCCATGTCAAACCAGTCCTGATTAAATTCTCAAACAACAACGAGAAAACTAAAGTTATGACCCACCGCAGTGCTTTTAAAGCAATGGGTCGTCGCCTGGTGGATGATGTTACCAAATGTAATGCGCAGCTGATAACCCGTCTGACGGAACACAACCAAATAGTACAAGCCTGGTACTACAACGGCTCGGTATATGGAAAGACAGTGAATGACAAACGCCACAAGTTTGACATATACGACAGCATAGATGACGTACTGGAATTGTAGATACACTTAGGATAGGGGTTGACTTTAAAAAACTGTTTGTTTTCTTGTAGTGAATACCTAATATTATTTAAATTATTTTCTGGAATTATTAAGTGATTCAGTTATCTTATTTCAAACGATAAATGGATATTATTTACATGAATTTAAGAGAAAATAGTTTAATACCCAACAAAAATGTGATACCCCTGTCAGACTGTGGAAGTACTGTTTTTAATTTAGTGATACAAATTATTGTGTTTACATGTGTGTGTGCTTAGGTGTGGAAGGTATTATTTTCTATATATGGATAAATATCAATGATCAGATGAACTATCAGACTGGAGTTATTATAGCATTGTGATTATAAGTGACAATACCTATTACCGGTATTCTAATTTAACCTACTTAGGTATATAGGCTAGACAACCAGCCAAGACTATATAAACACTATTGTACTTTATTGTACTCTAATTTATATCAATTATCATGGATTTTATACACAATCAGGTAATTATTTATATTCATGAAAATGAGTCAATATATAGTAAATGCTTAGGAATCTTTTATATTGCAATAACAAGTGGACTTATTTTTCACAAATTAGTGTACATTGATGTAAATTACTATATAGGATTATCTGCCTGTATGTATGCTATCAACTCGATGATAAATAATTATATATATAATTTTTGATAACCTACATGAAATGAAATATATTGTTTGTTTAGAGTTTTTCTTTTGTTTTTTTTTTCTTTTTTTGTTTTTTTTAATTTCACAAGATTCTATAGGGTTCTGAACCTTTCTACTGAAAATTTCTTTAAACCCTTTTATTTTTAGAAGGCGTTTTTTTTTTTCATAAATAATCTAAACTTGTACTCAAAACAAGTTTATTATGTTTTAGAGAACTTTAAATCTAATTATATTAACCTTTTGCATTGATAAACCAAAATATCGAAAATATTATTTTTAGTATATATATACAAAAATAATTTTGAAGTACAAATATAAAATATTTCAGCAAAATTGTATCTAATCCAAATATTTGATTTCAAATAAAATGCAGATCAAGTTTTTTAGAATCTGCTACTTTTTTCCAGAATGCTTCAAAGTTCTGTCTGTGTGTAACATAATTGCCTTTTCTCACCGTGGTCAAGATATTTTAAACATACTAATATATGATGTCAGAGATTAATATTTTAACAGTTAACGTCCAAGGGCTTTTTACAGCTGAGAAAAGATTAGATGTTTTTAACTATTTGAAAGCCAAAAATTGTCAGATATATTGTCTTCAAGATATGCATTGTATTAATAACTTTGAAAATGCTATTCGAAGTGAATGGGGTAGTAATTGTTTATTTTCTTCATGGAAATCAAATGCGCGTGGTATTGGCATACTTTTTAGTAAAGATATAGATTATACTGTACATTCTCATACATCTGACCCTGGGGGCAATTATATTATTGTTGATTTAACCATTGATAATAGAAGGATAACATTAGTTTCTTTGTATGGTCCGAACCAAGATACACCTTCCTTTTTTACTAATATAATGTCGATTGTGGATAATTATAATAATGAGGACTTGTTCATGTGTGGCGATTTTAACCTCGTACAAAATACAGAATTAGACTACTATAATTATAAACATATTAATAATAAAAATGCAAGGGAGAAGTTGCTAGAAATTAAATCATGTTATAATCTTATTGATCCCTATAGAGAATTCTTTCCCTTGAATAAAAAATTTACCTGGAGGAAACGTTCACCTGTTCAATTAGCGAGGTTAGATTTCTTTTTAGTATCTGAGAGTTTACTCTCATCAATTATGAACTGTATTATAGAACCTAGTTATAGGTCAGATCATTCTATAGTAATACTAAAATGCAAATTTAATAACTTTGTCAAATCCAAGGGTCTTTGGAAATTTAATAATTCTCTTTTAAAATATATTGACTATTTAAATACAATTAACCAAAAAATTAAAGAAATTAAATTACAATATGCTTTACCAGTTTATAACTTTGATAACATAGATAATATTTTAAATGAGGATATTCAATTTACAATAAACGATCAGTTATTTTTAGAGACGCTTTTAATGGAAATTCGTGGAAAAACTATTTCGTATGCTAGTTTCAAGAAAAAACAAAATGATGGTCGAGAAAAACAAATAATAAATGAAATCTCAATTTTAGAAGAAAATGAAACAAAGAATATACATTCAATTGATAACTTAAAAAACGAGCTTTTGTCTTTACGTAAACTTAAAATGCAAGGTTGTCTAATAAGGTCACGTGCTCAATGTGTAGAAGAAGATGAAAAACCCTCTAAATTTTTTTGTAATTTAGAATCCCATAATTATCTTAGTAAAAAAATCCCTAAAATTGAATTATCAAATGGTAACATAATAACAAATCAAAATGAAATTTTATCAGAAACTAAACTATTTTATGAAAACTTGTATTCAAGTAAAGATAACCATTTGGATGATGTAGACTTAAACGAAGAACTTAATTTTTCAAATATTCCAAAATTATCAATCGATGAAGCGAACAGCCTAGAAGGTCTTTTAACTTTTCAACAAGCATCACAAACTCTAACTGGAATGAAAAATAATAGATCACAAGGGTCAGATGGCTATGGGGCAGATTTTTTTAAAGTCTTTTGGAATAAAATAGGTCATTTTGTTGTTCGGTCAATTAACTATGGGTATGAAAAGGGGGAATTATCAGTTACACAGAAAGAGGGGATTATAACTGTTATTCCAAAAGAAAATAAGCCTAGACACTTTTTAAAAAACTACAGACCAATATCATTACTTAATTGTGTATATAAAATTGCTTCAGGATCTATTGCCAATAGAATTAAATCTGTGCTTAATAAATAAATTCATGAAAATCAAACAGGGTTTATTTCAGGTCGATATATGGGGGAAAATACAAGAATCGTGTATGACATAATGAATTTTACGGAAGAAAATAATATTCCAGTGCTTTTATTACTAGTTGACTTCGAAAAAGCGTTCGACTCAATTTCTTGGCAATTTATCTCAAAAGTTTTGCATTATTTTAATTTTGGGGAATCCATAATAACTTGGTTTAAAATATTATATAAAAATGCAATATTGGCTGTCAACCAAGGGGGCAACTTATCCGAGTTTTTCAATATTGGGCGCGGTTGTCGTCAAGGCGATTCGTTGTCGCCGTATATCTTTATTTTATGTGCAGAAATCTTAGCAATAAGAATTCGTAACAATAAAAATATTAAGGGCATTTCCATGAATGAAAATGAATTTAAACTGACCCAATTTGCTGATGATACCGCAGTCTTATTAGACGGCTCAGAAACCTCTTTAAAAGAAACACTTAATGAACTTTCATTTTATGCTAAAATTTCAGGACTTAAAGTAAATTTTGAAAAAACACAGATAGTTTGGATTGGGGCAAAAAAATACAGTACAAACTCAATAAAAACAAAATGGAAATTAACATGGGGAGGTGAACAGTTTAAATTGTTAGGCATTACTTTTAATGTTGATTTAGAAAAAATATTAAATATAAATTATAGAGATAAAATTACTAAAATACAAAACCTAATAAAATTATGGAAACGTAGATATCTTACTCCAATTGGCAAAATAACGGTCATTAAATCACTACTTTTACCAATTCTTAACCATTTATTTATATCACTACCTGATCCCAGTAACTCTATTTTAAAACAGTTAACAGATTTATTTTATGACTTTTTATGGCGGGGACCAGCTAAAATAAAAAGAGATACCATAATTAAACAATATGAGGAAGGAGGGCTTAACATGATCAATATAAATGCTTTTATCCAAGGGCAAAAAGTAACATGGGTAAGAAGATTAATAGCAAATAAAGGACAGTTACACCACTTAACTAAGCATACAATAAACATAAATAATATAGTCAATCTTGGATCTAAATATCCAGAGGGTACACTTAGTACTATTAAAAACCCTTTCTGGAAAGATGTCAGAAAATCATATGTCAACTATTTAGAACATAATAGCTGCAAGCTAAAGGAGGATGATGTTTTAACTTCTTCTATTTTTTACAACCCAAACATACTAATTGGGTGTAATCACATATTTTATAAATCTTGTTATAATAAAGGAATATGTCTAGTAAATGACTTGATAAGAGAAGATGGTAGTTTTTATACATTTACAGAGTTTAACTCCATATATAATGTAAATAGTAACTTTTTAAATTATAACGGAATTGTTAAGTCTATAAAATTGTGGGTTAGCAAGCTAAATATAGATTCATTCAATCATAAATTAACATATCCTATTATACCATCAAATATCCAAGCATTAACTAAACAGCAAAAAGGATCTAAACATATTTACAACATCCTCAATAATGACTATACTTCAAAAGCAAAATGGTTGGAATTATTTAATATTGATAATGAATATTGGAAAGAAATATACAAATATCCATTCAAAAAAAACATAAGTACCACCTTACAATGGTTTCAAACAAGAATCAACCACAGAATTTTAGCAACTCGTAGATTTTTACACAAAATGAATATCAAAGACAATTAAAAATTTCTTTTTTGTAAACAGGAAGAAACCCTTACACATATGCTGTGGTCCTGCCCTGAAACACAAACAATTATTAATGAACTTAAAAGATGGCTCTTTAATAATGAACAGGATTTTAATATTGATGAAAAAACCTTTATTTTTAACACAAACAAAAAGTACACATGGGTACAGTTATATCTTCTCTTAGAAGCCAAATATTATATATTTTCATATAAAAATCTCGAAAAAAAACTTTCAATTATAACTCTAAAACATAGAATTAGAAAAGTGCTACAAGTACAACAGACAATAGCCACCAAAAACAATGACCTAGACAAATTCAATAGGATTTGGGACCCATATAAAGAACAAATTTTAAACCTTTAAGTCCTAAAATCTCAAGAATACCATCCCATGGACAAACATAATTTTAAACTTGTGTTAATATATAATAATAAAGTTGGACCAGGTGAAGAAGGCAATACCACACCCAAAACCTTATCTTCTATAAATAATCATAATCCTTAAATAAGTTAAAAGTTGACTATTTATTGTTCCCAATATAAATTGTTTGATAAACGTACATTATCATAAGCCGTAAGCCAGATGTATTATATAAATGAATAATGTGAAAAAATGTGGTGGGAGAGTGTTTTCTACTTGTATATATGTATGTGATGATTGTACAGTGTGCGGTGGGAACCCCGACCCACAACACACTTATTTACGGGGACAATAAATGGGTTGACCACTATGGCAACTGGAAAGAAAAAAAAAAAAAAAAAAAAAAAAAAAAAAAAAAAAATGTAAGAGAGGTAGACTTGTAAACACAGCTTACACGCAAACCTTGATGTGGGACGCCGACGCCGACACCAACGCCGACGCCGACCCCGGGTTGATTACATAAGCTCTCTTATTCTTCGAATAGTCGAGCTAAAAATACAATAACAATACAATATCAGATATATCACCGTCATAATCTTTTTGAAACATTTAAATAATATGAATAAAAGTTCACAACACTGACTACAGTTATCACGTTTCCAATGTCAATAACATATAAACCAAGACAATAACTATGTAATGCATGCGTATATTTTGTTCATTGGCAAACTCGTCCAAAATCTTGTCAAAACAACCCTTTTTCTCGAATTTAGTATTTTTCAAAGAATAAGCTAACACACGGAGGGCCGACAAGGACAGACCACGCGCCATTCTAGTTAAAATGGCCGTATGCGATTATCTTTAAATCCTCATGCGCATAACCTAATTCGCGGACAAATTTCATGATATTCACATCATCTTAGCTAAGGTTCTATATGAATAACTCAAACTGTTATAAAGGGTATCGATCCTATTTTGAAAATTATTATTGGTGGCCATCATGAATTGTGTAGGAATTTGAATTATAGGTAGAACAAACTTGACATCATAGGAATGTTGTAGTGAGGTTTCGTCAAATAACACCAGCTAATTTTATTTCATTTTAGAAATGCATTCATTTAACTGTTAACCGTTCTAAAAAGGCAGTCAGTGCCCATATTGAGTTCCGCACCTACATTGTTTAGCTTTCCGTGTGCACTGCGTTTGCATTTCAAACGTAGGTTGTTACCGGTTCATTCGCGTTTCATTTTCGTTCCGACCACGTCTATGTCTGGTACTTGAACGGATTTATGCAGTGTTTCCTTCCGTTCCACTATCATTTCGGTTTTCAATACACACCACTTGCAGAAATCCCAAGAGCCACCACCCCAGAATAATTTATCGCCAACTGAAGCTCTCCTTAATATCTCTTCTGGTGTTCTACAATTTAAAGGATGAGAGCGATACATCCAAATGTTATCGCGTTTTGGATTTAACTTCTTTTCATATGTGTTAACTGATCTCTCGATGAAAAAGAATCCTCCCCTTCTAAAGTGACAAACTGTTATTTCACTTTTGTCCTGATCAGATTTTGTCAGTATTCCGGTGTACCAAATTCCGAATTCTTTATATTCCACAATGCTTCCCATGGTAAGATCCGACCATGTATATGCCGCAATCCTTTGGAAGTGGTCATACTGCTCCCCAGTTCTTGGAACTAGTAAACAATCCGTATTCTCCAGCGTATTAGTTACAATAACTGGAGTTTGTATAACCTTAGCCCAATGAGCAATATCATCGGACGTATTGTCGTAACTAGAAAATCGTTGATTACCTATTCGGTCTTTGCTCGCGCGACAGTCACATCCTCTGGATAGGTACAATACCCTGCAAAGTTTTTCACGTAGATGCGATTTGCGGATGATTTTATGTTTCTAGTTATGCTTTCTTCATTCACTTGACGCTCATGATGCACAGACCATGTGTAGTGAATTATTGTCACTTTCAGTGTATCACAGTCATCTCGGCTGCTTACTGCATTTACAACAGCATCATGCATCAACAATTGGCAGAAGATGACATCGCCGGGATGTATCTGATTCCGTCGGCAAACTGGTATGTATCTTTCTTTATGAACTATTTCCTTAACTAAATTTGAAGATCTTGAGATATAATTGTAGCATTTCTGTCCAATTTTTGCGTGTGCTCGTTCTCCAACTGTTCTTGTATTGAAGCAATATAACGGGTGATAATTGTATATCTTTATATCGTCTTTCCTCAGGTC
Organism: Cyrtodaria siliqua; assembly: GCA_037043455.1. Lineage (NCBI taxonomy): Eukaryota > Metazoa > Mollusca > Bivalvia > Adapedonta > Hiatellidae > Cyrtodaria > Cyrtodaria siliqua. The sequence goes on along the minus strand of JAWPHD010003709.1, from coordinate 23,942 downwards.
AAACGGAAACGTCTCTTTCACAACCGTATTTCCATTTCCATAATGTAAAACGGTTACGTTAACTGTTGATGGATGTGTGGTGCTGTCTTCAATACTGGTAGTAACGGCTTTATGTTGAAGGCCTCTGTATTTAAACTGAATGATTTGCCCTGCTTTCACATCTTTTCTTATACGAGCGCAAGCAGTTTCCAATGCCATTGTCGCATGTTTCCTTGCTCTGTTATGATCCACATTGATTTGACGAAGACTAGATAAGTTTTGTTGTATCCTCTTGTTAAACTTGTATATGTGTATATCATCGTGGCTCAGGTCAAACAGAAACGTCACTTCCACAACAGTATGTCCTTTACCAACATTTCTTTCACCGTAATATACAAAGGAAATATATACTTTCGACTGGCATTCACAGTCATTCTCCACCTTGGTACTAACGGCTATATGGTGTCGGCCATCTTTCTTAAACTGAATTATTTGCCCTGCTTCAACATCTTCTCTTCTACGAACACAAGCAACTTCCAATGCCATGGTGTTTTTTTGTATTGACATCTCCTCTTTAAACAACAATTCATTTTTTTGTCCTTTCCTCTTAGTATATATATGTATGTTGTCGTATCTGACGTCAAAGCAAAACGACTTGTTCACGACTTTATTGCCTTTACCATAACGTACGGTAACATAAATAAATGATGAATGTAATGTTTGATTGTGTATCACCTTACTAACTACGGCTTTATATTGAAGATCTTCGTTTTCAAACTGAATGATTTGCCCTTTTTTCACATCATTTATTCCATGAGCGCAAGCAACTCCAAATTTCACTTCCTTATCGTCGTTTTCTCTGTCATAATCAAATCTGCTTTGTGTAAGTTTTTTTTGTTTTTTATGTTTGTCGTCAGGATCTGGATCTTCGCTGACCTTTGCCCAGTGACAAAAATGGCATGAACGATTCGAGAATAAATGTAATTTTGTTTCGCCAATCCTTTGTTTCGCTCTGTGTAAAACGTTCTCCGGCTCATTCACTGCATAGCCAGAGTAATCATGTTTTTCGATCCAAGCCTTGTTTAGATCCACTTGTATGGTATATGCTAATATTTTCCATCTCTCTGAAAGCAGAGCCGGCGGAGAATAGTAAATGACCGTCAAGTCGCCTTTCATTGTGTTGGTTTTAGGTGTTACTTTTATTTCTGAAACAATGTAATCGTACGATATTCTCCATTTTCCAACAAAAGAAATGACATCACCTCAAAGACGTCACATTTGCACCCGCAAATCCCTTAGATTTACTCGCATACCCCTTAAAAGGTGTAAATATTTTATTGGTTAATTTAGGAACCGCCCATACCATGAACACGAGAAGAAGAAAAAAGCCGCAACGTATAGTTTGGCTCTTGTTTATACCATTAGAGTCATCACCGGAAAGCACAAATAAACTAAACAAATATATGAAATATCTACATACAAAAATAACATACCGATATAGAAATGCCCTGTGACAAAGATATCCTCGTTTAGATTGAATAATAAGAGAAGTAAAAGTCAGTATAGGTACAATAGGAAACAGAATTAAGAAATATTCAATATTTAAAACCATAAGTATAAGAGCAAGAGAACAAATAAAGTATTGAATTATATCTGTAACATCTTCGACTTGAACGCTTTTAACGCTCTGTGTACAGCACAGATTACAGAAATGCTCGCAATTGTACGAAAACGGTGAGTACACACAACCGGATTCTAGAAGACTCTCTGCTGTGTTCATGACATGATCAGCAGGAAACAGTTTATGTCGATATTTCACTACATATATCTCGTCGTAGTGGAGATCTTTGAATTATGTTGTTTCCCGAAGAATAAGATGCTTGTCATAGGGCGTTGACGTAAAATGGACTAAGGTAAGAATTGCCGATGACCCTTTCTTATGTTCTACCCTTTTCACAAGTGCGTGGTGATTGTAAAACGCTACTTATTTGGTTTTAAAGTTATACAATGAGTAATTTCCGCCGAAGTAGATATGATCTCCACAACTGAGAGAAGAAAAAGTTGTTAATCGTTTACTTTCTCTGCAATTTATACATAGAGCCATCTTGTCTCAAATTTTGTTCATGCGGAGTAAGGTTTGCCGACGTTAGAGAAACTACTCAATGTGTCCATGGGTCACGGATTCTTCGCCTTAGCACTGTTAGTCAAATACAATATACTTAACGAAACTATTCTACGGAAGGACGGACAAGGTATATCTGCTATAGCTATATTCCCGTCCACTTCATATAGTAGAAACTAGTAGACATATGCTGATTTTAAACATTAGTTAGAGAACAGTCGTAAGCTTTCATAAGTCACCAGTTATTGAGATATACGAGTACTTTTTTAAAACATAAAATCATGAAATGTCATGAAGTATCAACTATTAATAAATCCGTTTACGTACCTATTTCTCCTGAAAGACATACATATATTTTGTTATTATACATGTACAAAACAGCATAGTAAGCATGGTATTGATGCTACGAAACCATTATGTGACTGTTATGATAAAAACATGCCCTTATGTAATGAAGTGGCCTGATGAAAGTAATAACGTTATTCTTAAAAATGAAACCCTTTTTTCAGATTGTTTTAACAAAACACAATAGCCTCAATATTTAGAACGTGAGCTCTGAAAGCAGCATGTGTTGTATGTCCCGAAAAGCAAGAGTTTATATATCAGTGTGTTCATAATTGTCTAAACTTGTAGGATATGTTATACGCATGCCTCTATATATTTTCTGCTCGTACACGTGCATTCGATTCCATGATTGTTAGCCATATCCGTGTTCGTATTCTTGAATAAGCTATATCGGCAGACTAAAAAAGATTATCTTTTTATCTGAACTTTCAAACACACATGACACGCTCCAGTGCACTCCAGTGATGTATGTGATGGAAATAAGTCTTGCATAAGTATACATCCATTTACGTTACTTTTGAAACACCATCCATCTGCAAATAATTTCTTGAATATAACGAACGTGTTCACACGTTAAACAACGGCTATGTTTCTGAACACATTTCACTGAAGGTAGTGGATAATGTAAAGATTTCAATGAACTTGCAAAGTTCTAACGATATCCTCTTGAAGTAGTTTCTGAAAAGAAATACACATATTGGTCACAATGTATTACATTTCATGTTCATCATGTTCATGGTAAATAGTTAACTGAACAAATGCTAGAATTCCTTGAATTTGAAATTATTAAATAAACAAGAGGCCCAAGAGGTCATAAACTGATATATATAATATTGCGACGATAATTATGGTGAAGCATTTAAGAAATTGATTTACGATCAAAATGGTCGTAAGTTGTTTCATAAAACGGGCCCAGAACTTTTAATACATTAAATGTATCTCTGTTTGTCTTTTATTTACAAAATTGTGATGCAAAATCCGGAATATGGTCGGTCTGTCCGTAAATCCATGTTTGTCTACTACTTTTAACATATCGAAACATGTTAACGTGTCAAAAACGACGATGGCCCTTTGGCTCACCTTTATTTCACGTCTATTCTAACTTCTGAATTCTGTAATCTGCTGAATGTCGCATTTTAAATTCTGAATTTTAGCATTTTGTAGTAAGATCTGCAAGTGGCTGTGCTGTAATTAAAGATAGGATCAGGATCACTCATACGAATGACACTATAAACGTGCCTTTATAGTCCTTTGAGGAGACTTATGATTTACAAACTTCGCGCGATCATGATCTATTTCATACAGTCTTTACTAAACTTGTTATCATTTCCCTCAGTCTAAAAGCATTGTTGATAGTGTACACATGCATACACACGGTTTAAAACAAAGGGATATTTACCTTTGACGGGTGCTCTTAATTACATAGATTTCTTAATCGTATACAGGGTACATTAAGTATTGTGTTTCTTTTAAGTATTGTTATTCTTTTTAAAATATAATATTAATATATCGAGTAAAGTGTAAATAAATTAAATGGGGTTTCAAAGATATCTATACACATATACCTACTGACAGGTACAATAACGTAATACAAACGCTATTCCCGTTATAAAACTGCCCCATTTATAAAGATTTAAAACAGAAACTCAATAAAAACAAAACCTCGTTGAATTTATGATTTTTATTTATATTTTTGAAAAATGACTTGATACTTTTAAGATAACAAAACATGTTGCTGTCTTTGTTCAATATAACACTTATATTTAATAAAATAGCATTTATAAGATTTTAAATATCTATATAAAGACTGACATTACCTTCATATTGATATATCATACAGCATTATAACTCGTTTAGAAGAAAGCCTATTCGAAAACAGCTCTCTATAGTTTTCCCTATGTTCATGATGTTAATAGTTAATAGTTACCAAAGACTTACACTTTATACGTGTCTCCATCTTGAACTGTTTTAAACGATTTAGTTATTTAGTTGGGCACACATGTTTTTGAGACATAACGATGAAAGTAGTAGTAGTAGTAGTAATAGTGGTGGTGGTGGTAGTAGTGGTAGTAATAGTAGTAGTAGTAGTAGTAGTAGTAGCAGTCGCAGTAATAGTGGTAGTAGTAGTAGTAGTAGTAGTAATTACGTTACTTCTGAGTCTATTATTTCAAATTCCATACAATTCAAACCCCATCCATCTGCAAATGATTACCTGAATATAACATCAACTATATTTCAGAACACATTTCACTGAAGGCAGTGGATACTGTAAAGATTGCAATGAACTTGCAAAGTTGTAATGATATTCTCTTGAAGTAGTTTCTGAAAAGAAAATATACATATTGTTCACTGTGTATCACATTTCGTGTTCAATGTTCATGGTAACACACGTTAGATAGTAATATTTCTCGAATTTGAAACTATTAAATAGCTACAATAAATCTTGGAAATAGCTTAAATTGTTAGTATACTTGCCATACTTTGTAGCGATAATAATACCAACAGTAATAATAATAGTAATAATGATGATGATGATGATGATGATGATGATGATGATGATGATGATAATAACATTATTCTACAATATTTTCTCCATACATATTTTATTTTAAGGAAAATACTTCATTACCTCTGAACTATGCACATATTTAATTTATTTAAGTGAGTGCGTTGCATTTTTGCTGGGTGAATCTTTCCAACTGATGTGCCTAAGGTTATGTCAACATTATCTAATATAGTTCATTGATACATAACATTGTGTCACTTAACTAGAGATAACGTGGTTTATCATGTATTTTATGTTAAGATAAAAAAAGTATTATCATTTACAAAATATGTACATTATCAAACTTCACACATTTAAAGTACACCATGTCAGTCTAACTTTATATACACTAATTAGTGAACTGTATATTTTTATAGCAGGATGCAAAAATGCATAATTTATACACACAAAAAACACACACACAACCTTTGCTTTTTATAGACAATTTATGTTTAACTTATATCATATGGTTGGAAATATAGTCTAAAATATGTTGTATACATAATTGCATGCAAACATGTTTTGTGTCTGTATTTCAAGTACCTATATACCTAGGTTAATCAGACAATAAGCATGTATGGCAGAAAATAATTATAAGCAAGCATTTTGGGTTTTAGTAAGGTTTCGAACTTATCGGAAATACTCTCCTTTTAATTTTTTTGGCTCATGCATACCAACCATGCTACAAAAAATGCAAACTCACCTTAAACCATCCGTTCTTTACTCCAGCGCTGTTTTGGACCACAAAACAAACTGATATTGACCTTATTGATTTAATGACCTCAACAATCCAAGATGACGTCCTCCATTATCTTTTTTCTTCAAAATTGCACTACGTCTTTCTCATTTACTTGTCACGTGAACTCAACTTGGTCGTTTAAAAAGGTCACTTGAGCGCAAGCTAAATCTGGGCCCTGTTTTATTAAAAAGCTTACGATAAGTCTCAAATTTTTAAATCGTTCACTTTTATCACCTTAGCACTTATGTGTGCACGTAGTGCAGAAAGATAACATGCGTGAGATCACATGTACCTGGTCCGTAACAACATTCATTTTGCTTTGAACTAAAACAATGCCGCATTGATCAGTTGTGTCTGTATAGAAATGTGGAGTAAAACATTCTAACGACTGCCTCAGTCTCTAGTTCTTTTGGTAGGATTTTGACATTATGAGTATTGGGGAAAGTGTATAGCTGGTCCTTAATAAAATTCACGACAGTCTGACATGCTATGTAAACCCAGATTACCGCTGTCAGTCAAGTTGAATCATACCAATCATGTTGGTAAAGGTCATACATCAATACCACTTATTGTTTTAGAGAAGCAGATATCAAAACTATTTTAGCCGTGGTAGCCATTTTGGATTTCAGAGTGACCTTGATTCTAACAGAAATTCCAAATCTATAGTAGCTGTGGCAGTCGACATCGATTCCAGACTGACGAATTTATTTTGAACCAACTAGACATTATGTGCAATATTCCTGTAAGGTTTAGGAAATACACGAAAAGCCTCAGAGAAGAAATCATCACAAGTTACCCCTATAGAATATTTTCAACAAAGATGGCCTCTGTTCAATGCTTTCAATATACAATTATCAACAAAATGGCCTCTGCAGTTTAATGAAATTAAATTTTGTTTAAAATCAACTACAAGTCAAGCCAAACATATTGATAAAAGTCTCATATAAAAACTATTTATGCTTACAAGAAGTATGATCACGAATTTGTCTTTTTAAATCTAATGTGGCTATTGCGATCATTTTGGATTTTCGACAGACCTGCATTTTATGCAAAACTAACATTACCTCATTTCCGTACTTTTTAAAAGTTCTGACTAGAGTGTTGGAATTAGTTGTCATTAGTCTTTTACACTCTGTGTGAACAATATAGCCACTGGCGGCCATATATGAAGTCAAATTGTGTAGAAATTACTACATGTCATGCCAATCATTGTTTGCGTAGGTTTCACTTGATACCGCTTATTGTTTATCCTTCTTTAAATAAATTTTAGCTGTAGCAGACACCTTATATTCCAGATTGACCAGTTTATTTTTAACCATCTAGGTGTTATGTGTAATACTCAGGTAAAGTTTTAAAAAATCCAAATAATAGTTTTAGAGAAGAATTACTGAAATGTGGATCCCTTGGAAGCAAGAGATAAAAGTAGCAGACTCGGTTTTATGGAGTCTGTTCATGAGAGGAAATGTTACATGCAACACTTTTGACGCCTTATAGCACCGGCTTAAGTGATATTCTACTTTAAAGCCAAAATATTGCTCTTGATGATCTCAAAGAACCATTAAGTAATAAAACTACTGATTTGTAGTCGGGGTAACTTTTTGCAGCCACCACACACCACTACACAAACGCTAGTGTGAATGACCACAAGTGTTCAATATAATTCAAGAAGTTGAATGAACTTTGAACTACATATATAGATAATATTTGTATTACAGTGACATATGTACAATGGCATAAATACACAAAGATATATACAATTATTAGGACTGCATGTCATGACAATGAATTTGGTAAAGGCCGCATATCCAAGTATGTCTGGTTTGTCTACCCTTTTTGTTTGTGGTGTCACCTAACTCGCCTCTATTTATCCTTGCAATTGTTGTATGCGTCGGGTTTCTGGTTGACTGGGTTCATTAAATACTTCAATTGCTGTCCGACTTGTATACATATTTTAAAGAGAATTAATGATCACAAACTTGTTTTTCGAAAATCGCTTTTTAAACTGTGGTGGATTTCTTGTATTGACCATAGTTTTTTTTAGGACCTATTAAACGTCATAAGGTCACCTATCTTGCCTCTGTTTACCCTTAAAATTGTTGTTTGTTTCGATGAGTGGTTTTTGGTTGACTGGGTTCCTTAAATGCTCCAATTCCTGTCCGGCTTTTATACGTGTATACCTTTAACAGAAGTAATGATCACACACTTGTCTTTCTAAACTCGTCTTGTTCAGCTTCATTTCACCAAATGTTTCAGCAATATGTCATTTTAAACAGTTCAGGTTCCCATTAATGGTTCTCCCTATTTAGTGTGTGTCACCTGTGTTGGGAATATAAGTGTATAATTGTGTTTGTCGTTCACATACACCAAAGAAACCCATTTGCTCAAGTTTCTTTATCTTTCTATACACATGACCTGGCTAAACTTAACACGGTGATGCTGTTGCAGCAATTTGTTGAGACAATGAGTCGAGAGTTAAGCCTATCGTAACAAAGGGACTGCGGTTTCTGAAGCCCATATTTCTCATCCACAATCTTACTGTCTTTATTTCTCCCTATCTGGTATATGCAATGCGAAGACAATTCACTTACAAACAGCAGTCCAGTAGCAATTGCGCTGTTAATATCCATGCACACTCCAATAGCGTTGGGATGTGTGAAACGAGGCCCGGTGAAGTGGCGGTTACACTTCGGGTAAAATGCAAGTACAATTTGTAGCTATAAGCGATAATATGTCCTTGGCCGAATCGTTTAGCGTTGGGGTCAGCTGCCGTGGAATCGCTTGTAGTAACAATACTCTGCTTGTAGCGTGCGGTGGTAATGGATACTTCGAGTGCGCGGGCCATATAAGTGTTTATAGCAAAACATGTACCCTTATTACCAAACTTCTGACCGACACAGCTGGGAAGCAAATAGTGACATTTCCATACAACATCGTAATCAGTGACAATCGAACCAGCGTCTATATCAAAGACAGAGGGATGGGACTCGTGAAACTCAATAGGACTAGAAATGGGTATGAACCTACTGCCTACCTATTAAAAGACGCTATTGGAGTGTGCATGGATATTAACAGCGCAATTGCTACTGGACTGCTGTTTGTAAGTGAATTGTCTTCGCATTGCATATACCAGATAGGGAGAAATAAAGACAGTAAGATTGTGGATGAGAAATATGGGCTTCAGAAACCGCAGTCCCTTTGTTACGATAGGCTTAACTCTCGACTCATTGTCTCAACAAATTGCTGCAACAGCATCACCGTGTTAAGTTTGGCCAGGTCATGTGTATAGAAAGATAACGAAACTTGAGCCAATGGGTTTCTTTGGTGTATGTGAACGACAAACACAATTATACACTTATATTTCCAACACAGGTGACACACACTAAATAGGGAGAACCATAAATGGGAACCTGAACTGTTTAAAATGACATATTGCTGAAACATTTGGTGAAATGAAGCTGAACAAGACGAGTTTAGAAAGACAAGTGTGTGATCATTACTTCTGTTAAAGGTATACACGTATAAAAGCCGGACAGGAATTGGAGCATTTAAGTAACCCAGTCAACCAAAAACCACTCATCGAAACAAACAACAATTTTAAGGGTAAACAGAGGCAAGATAGGTGACCTTATGACGTTTAATAGGTCCTAAATAAAACTATGGTCAATACAAGAAGTCCACCACAGTTTAAAAAGCGATTTTCGAAAAACAAGTTTGTGATCATTAATTCTCTTTAAAATAAGTATACAAGTCGGACAGCAATTGAAGTATTTAATGAACCCAGTCAACCAGAAACCCGCAGCATACAACAATTGCAAGGATAAATAGAGGCGAGTTAGGTGACACTACAAACAAAAAGGGTAGACAAGCCAGACATACTTGGATATGCGACCTTTACCAAATTCATTGTCATGACATGCAGTCCTAATAATTGTATATATCTTTGTGTATTTATGCCATTGTACATATGTCACTGTAATACAAATATTATCTATATATGTAGTTCAAAGTTCATTCAACTTCTTGAATTATATTGAACACTTGTGGTCATTCACACTAGCGTTTGTGTAGTGGTGTGTGGTGGCTGCAAAAAGTTACCCCGACTACAAATCAGTAGTGTTATTACTTAATGGTTCTTTGAGATCATCAAGAGCAATATTTTGGCTTTAAAGTAGAATATCACTTAAGTCGGTGCTAGGAGGCGTCAAAAGTGTTGCATGTAACATTTCCTCTCATGAACAGACTCCATAAAACCGAGTCTGCTACTTTTATCTCTTGCTTCCAAGGGATCCACATTTCAGTAATTCTTCTCTAAAACTATTATTTGGATTTTTTAAAACTTTACCTGAGTATTACACATAACACCTAGATGGTTCAAAATAAACTGGTCAATCTGGAATATAAGGTGTCTGCTACAGCTAAAATTTATTTAAAGAAGGATAAACAATAACGGTATAAAGTGAAACCTACGCAAACAATGATTGACATGACATGTAGTAATTTCTACACAATTTGACTTCATATATGGCCGCCAGTGGCTATATTGTTCACACAGAGTGTAAAAGACTAATGACAACTACTTCCAACACTCTAGTCAGAACTTTTAAAAAGTACGGAAATGAGGTAATGTTAGTTTTGCATAAAATGCAGGTCTGTCGAAAATCCAAAATGATCGCAATAGCCACATTAGATTTAAAAAGACAAATTCGTGATCATACTTCTTGTAAGCATAAATAGCTTTTATATGAGACTTTTATCAATATGTTTGGCTTGACATGTAGTTGATTTTAAACAAAATTTAATTTCATTAAACTGCAGAGGCCATTTTGTTGATAATTGTATATTGAAAGCATTGAACAGAGGCCATCTTTGTTGAAAATATTCTATAGGGGTAACTTGTGATTATTTCTTCTCTGAGGCTTTTAGTGTACATGTATTTCCTAAACCTTACAGGAATATTGCACATAATGTCTAGTTGGTTCAAAATAAATTTGTCAGTCAGGAATCGATGTCGACTGCCACAGCTAATATAGATTTGGAATTTCTGTTAGAATCAAGGTCACTCTGAAATCCCAAATGGCTACCACGGCTAAAATAGTTTTGATATCTGCTTCTCTAAAACAATAAGTGGTATTGATGTATGACCTTTACCAACATGATTGGTATGATTCGACTTGACTGACAGCGGTAATCTGGGTTTACATAGCATGTCAGACTGTCGTGAATTTTATTAAGGACCAGCTATACACTTTCCCCAATACTCATAATGTCAAAATCCTACCAAAAGAACTAGAGACTAAGGCAGTCGTTAAAATGTTTTACTCCACATTTCTATACAGACACAACTGATCAATGCGGCATTGTTTTAGGTCAAAGCAAAATGAATGTTGTTACGGACCAGGTACATGTGATCTCACGCAAAATCAATAACACTTATGGAAAGCTCTTTATTTAACTAGACATCAAGTTAAATTTTCCTCCGCAGCTTCAGTAAACTCCAATAATTATTTTAGAAGAGTAGTTGTCACAACGTTTAACTATATAACTCAATGAAAACAAATATAGCCGATGGCGGCAATGTTTGCGATAGTATCGAAATGAAATAAGTTTGTGATCGTCTTCATGTCTTGCAATTCAGTTTGGAAAAATCCCAATTCAGTATTACTTATGATTTTTGAGACGTAAAGATAACAATCTCTACTCCGTTTTCAATCTATTTAACCACAAGCCACCCTTGAATTTGCCATGCATTTGCTCACACTAGTTTGGAGTATGTCCAAGCTGTCTTTATGCTAACACCTCTAAATATTGAAGATCATTCACGTAGTTCATATTCATATGCCGGGTTACTAGTTCATATTCACGTGACGGGATACTAGTTCATATCAGCGTGATGGTTACTAGTTAATATTCACGTGACGGGTTACTAGTTCATATTCACGGGATGGGTAACTAGTTCAAATTCACGTGACGGGTTCTAGTTCATATACACGTGACGGGTTATCAGATCATATTCACGTGACGAGTTACTAGTTCATATTCACGTGACGGGTTACTAGTTCATATTCACGTGACGGGTTCCTAGTTCATATTCACGTGATGTGATACTAGTTCATATTCACGTGATGGGTTATTAGTTCATATTCACGTGGCGGGTTCTATTTCATATTAACGTGACGGGTTACTAGTTCATAATCACGTGATGGGTTACAAATTCATATTTACGTGACGGTTTACTAGTTCATATTCACGTGACGGGTTACTAGTTCATATTCGAGGGACGTGTTCCTGGTTCAAATTCACGTGACGGGGGTTACTGGTTCACATTCACGTGGCGGGTTCTAGATCATATTCACGTGATGGGTTATTAGTTCATATTCACGTGATGGGTTACTAGTTCATATTTACGTGGAGGGTTCTAGTTCATATTCACGTGACGGGTTACTGAATCATATTAACGTGATGGGTTATTGGTTCATATTCACGTGACGGGTTACTAGTTCATATGCACGTGGCGGGTTCTAGTTCATATTCACCTTATGGGTTATTAGTTCATATTCACGTGATGGATTACTAGTTCATATTCACGTGGCGGTTTCTAGTTCATATTCACGTGACGGGTTACTAGTTCATATTTACGTGACGGATTACTAGTTTATATTCACGTGATGGGTTATTAGTTCATATACACGTGATGCGTTACTAGTTCATATTCAAGTGGCGAGTTCTAGTTTATATGCACGTTACGGGTTACTGGTTCATATTCACGTGATGGGTTATTAGTTCATAATCACGTGATGGGTTACTAGTTCATATTCACGTGGCGGGTTCTAGTTCACGTGATGTGTTCTAGTTCATATTCACGTGACGGGTTATTAGTTCATATTCACGCGACGAGTTCCTAGTTTATATTCACGGGACGTGTTACTAAATCATATTAACGTGACGGGTTACAAATTCATATTCACGTGACGGGTTACTAGTTCATATTCACGTGACGGGTTACTAGTTCATATTCACGTGGCGGGTTACTAGTTCATATTCACGTGATGGTTTCTAGTGCATATTCACGTTGCGGGTTCTAGTTCATATTCACGTGACGGGTTACTAGTTCATATTCACGTGATCGGTTACTAGTTCATATTCACGTTGCGGGTTCTAGTTCATATTCACCTGATGGGTTATTAGTTCATATTCCCGTGATTTGATTACTAGTTCATATTCACGTGGCGGGTTCTAGTTCATATTCACGTGAAGGGTTACTAGTTCATATTTACGTGACGGGTTACTAGTTTTGATTCACGTGATGGGTTATTAGGTCATATTCACGTAATGGGTTATTAGATCATATTCAAGTGGCGGGTTCTAGTTTATATTCACGTTACGGGTTACTGGGTCATATTCACGTGATGGGTTATTGGTTCATATTCACGTGATGGGTTACTAGTTCAAATTCACGTGGCGGGTTCTAGTTCATATTGACGTGACGGGTTTCTAGCTCATATTCTCGGGATGGGTTAATAGTTCATATTCACGGGATTGTTTACTAGTTCATATTCACGTGATGGGCTACTAGTTCAAATTTACGTGGCGGGTTCTAGTTCATATTGACGTGACGGGTTTCTAGCTCATATTCTCGGGCTGGGTTAATAGTTCTTATTCACGTGACGGGTTACTAGTTCATATTTACGTGACGGGTTACTAGTTCATATTCGCGTGACGGGTACTAGTTCATATTCACGTGACGGGTTCTAGTTCATATTTACGTGACGGGTTACTGGTTTATATTCACGTGACGGGTTACTAGTTCATATTCACGTGACGTGTTGCTAATTCATATTCACGTGACGGGTTGCTAGTTTATATTCCCGTGATGAGTTACTTGTTCATATTCACGTAATGAGTTATTAGTTCATATTCACGTGATGGGTTACTAGTTGATATTCACGTGGCGGGTTCTAGTTCATATTCACGTGACGGGTTTATTTTTTCATATTCACGTGGCGGGTTCTAGTTCATATTCATGTGACGGGCTACTATTTCATACTGACGGGATGGGTTACTAGTTTATATTCACGTGATGGGTTATTTAATTGTATTCACGTGACAGGTGCATGTTCATATTCACGTGACTGGTTACTAGTTCATATCCAAGTGACGGGTTACTATTTCATATTCACGAAACTGGTTACTAGTTCATATTCACGTGACGGGTTATAGTACATATTCACGTGACGAGGTACTAGTTCATATTCACGTGACCGGTAACTAGTTCATATTCACGTTTTCAAGTGATGGGTTACTAGTTCTTATTCACATGACGGGTTCTAGTTCATATTCACGTGACGGGTTTCTAGTTCACATTCATCGGGAGGGTTATTAGTTCATATTCACGTGACGGGTTACTAGTTCATATTCACGTGACTCGTTATTAGTTCATATTCATGTGACGGGTTCTAGTTCATATTCACGTGAAGGGTTACTAGTTCATATTCACGTGATGGGTTATTAGTTCATATTCAAATGATGGGTTACCAGTTCATATTCACGTGGCGGGTTCTAGTTCATATTCACGTGATGTGTTACTGGTTCATATTCACGTGATATGTTACTGGTTCATATTGACGTGGCGGGTTATAGTTTATATTCACGTGACGGGTTACTAGTTCATATTCCCGTGACGGGTTACCAGTTCATATTCACGTGACCTGTTACTAGTTTATATTCACGTGAAGGGTTACTAGTTGATATTCACGTGATGGGTTACTAGTTCATATTCACGTTATAGGTTACTAGTTCGTATTCACGTGACGGGTTGTAGTTCATATTCACGTGACGGGTTCTAGTTCATATTCACCTGACGCGTTACTAGTTCATATTCAGGTGACGTCTTACTGGTTTATATTCACGTGATGGGTTATTAGTTCATACTCACGTGATGGGTTACTAGTTCATATTCACGAGGCGGACTCTAGTTCATATTCACGTGACGGGTTACTAGTTCATATTCACGCGTGACGGGTTACTATTTCATATTCTCGTGACGGGTTACCAGTTCATATTCACGTGACGTGTTACTTGTTTATATTTACGTGACGTGTTACTAGTTCATATTCACGTGATGGTTACTAGTTCGTATTCACGTGATGGGTTACTAGTTCATATTGACGCACGTATTCCTAGTTTATATACACGTGTTGGGTTACTAGTTAATATTCACGTGACGTGTTCTAGTTCATATTCATCTGACGGATTACTAGTTTATATTCACGTGACGTGTTACTAGTTCATCACGTGAAACGTTCTAGTTAGTTAATATTCACGTGACGGGTTCTAGTTCATATTCACGTGATGGTTACTATTTCATATTCACCTGATGGGTAACTAGTTCATATTCACGTGGCGGGTTAATAGTTGATATTCACGTGACGGTTTCTAGTTCATATTCACGTGACGGGCTACTAGTTCATATTCACGTGATGGGTTATTGGATCATATTCACGTGACGGGTTACTAGTTCATATTCACGTGACGGGTTACTAGTTCTTATTCACGGGACGGGTTCCTAGTTTATATTCTCGCTACGAGTTACTAGTTCATAATCACGGGACGGGTTACTGGTGAATATTCACGTGACGGGTTATTAGTTCATATTCACATGATGGGTTACTAGTTCATATTCACGTGACGCGTTACTAGTTCATATTTGCGTGACGGGTTACTAGTTCATATTCACGTGACGGGTTGTAGTTCATATTCACGTGATGGGTTATTAGTTAATATTCACGTGATGGGTTATTAGTTTATATTCACGTTATGTGTTACTAGTTCATGTTCACGTAGCGGGTTCTAGTTCATATTTAGGTGACGGCTTACTGGTTCATATTCACGGGAGGGGTTATTAGTTCATATTCACATGATGGGTTACTAGTTCATATTCACGTGGCGGATTCTAGTTCATATTCACGTGATGGGTATTAGTTCATATTAACGTGACGTGTTACTATTTCATATTCACGTGATAGTTACTAGTTCATATTCACGTGACGTGTTCCTAGTTCATATTCACGTGTTGGGTTCTAGTTCATATTCATGTGACAGGTTACTAGTTCACATTCACTTGACGTGTTACTAGTTCATCACGTGACGCGTTCTAGTTCATATTCACGTGTCCGGTTCTAGTTCATATTCACGTGATGGTTACTAGTTCATATTCACGCGATGGGTAACTAGTTCATATTCACGTGGCGGGTTTTAGTTCATATTCACGTGACGGGTTACTAGTTCATATTCACGTGACGGGTTTATGGTTCATATTGACGGGATGGGTTACTAGTTCATATTCACTTGAAGGGTTACTAGTTCATATTCACGGAATGGGTTACTAGTTTATATTCACGCGACGGTTACTTACTCATATTCACGTGACGGGTTCTAGTTCATATTCACGTGACTAAAAACTAGTTCATATTCACGTGACGGGTTCTAGTTCATATTCACGTGACGCGTTCTTGTTCATATTCACGTGACGGGTTACTTATTCGCATTCACGTGACGGGTTCTAGATCATATTCACTTTAAGGGTTACTAGTTCATATTCACGTGACGGGTTACTAGTTTGTTTTCGCTTGACGGGTTCTATTTCATATTCACGTGCCGGGTTACTAGTTCATATTCACTTGACGGTTTAATTGTTCATATTCCCGTGACGATTGACTAGTTCATATTCACGTGACTGTTTAATAGTTGAAATTCACGTGACGGCTTCTAGTTCATATTCACGTGATGGGTTACTAGTTCATATTCACGTGATGGGTTATTGGTTCATATTCACGTGACGGGTTACTAGTTCATATCCACGTGATGGTTATTAGTTCATATTCACGTGACGGGTTTGTAGTTCATATTCACGGGACGGGTTCCTAGTTCATATTCACGCAACGAGTTACTAGTTGATAATCACGGGATTGGTTACTGGTTAATATTCACGTGACTGGTTCTAGTTCATATTCACGTGACGGGTTCTAGTTCATATTCGCGTGACGGGTTACTAGTTCATATTAACGTGACGGGTAACTAGTTCATATTCACGTGACGGGTTACTAGTTCATATTCACGTTATGTGTTACTAGTTCATAATCACGTGGCGGGTTCTAGTTCATATTAACGTGATGAGTTACTAGTTCATATTCACTTGGCGGTTACTAGTTGATATTCACGGGATTGGTTACTAGTTCATATTCACGTGATGAGTTACTAGTTCATATTCACGGGATGGGTTACTAGTTTATATTCACGTGACGGGTTACTTATTCGTATTCACGTGACGGGTTCTAGTTCATATTCATGTGACGGGTTCCTAGTTCATATTCACGTGACGGGTTACTAGTTCATATTCACGTGATGGGTTACTAGTTCATATTCATGTGACCGGTTACTAGCTCATATTGACGTGACGGGTTACTAGTTCATATTCACGTGATGGGTTACTAGTTCATGTTCACGTGATGGGTTATTAGTTCATATTCACGTGACGGATTACTAGTTCATATTCACGTGATGCGTTACTAGTCATATTCACGTGATGGGTTACTAGTTCATATTCACGGGATGAGTTACTAGTCATATTCACGTGATGGGTTATTAGTTCATATTCACGTGACGGGGTACTAGTTCATATTCACGTGATTGGTTACAAGTCATATTCACGTGATGGGTTACTAGTTCATATTCACGTGATGGTTTACTAGTTCATATTCACGTGACGGGTTACTAGTTCATATTCACGTGAGGAGTTACTAGTTCATATTCACGTGACGGGTTCATATTAAGATGAAGAGTCACTACACTAGGTTCGTATAGTATCTTTTGGCAACTTAACGCAAGATAATTATGAGCAAACATCAACGTTTAATCTCATTATTTTATGATTTGTCGAATACATCTCTCATAATGGAAGGGTAGTAACTCCATTGTGCTGATGCACATTGTCATTATATTGAGTAATCGTTTTGGATTCAGTCTATAACATGTTTTATAAATACATTTTAAGGCACCCTGTATCGTCTGTTTATGAAAATATATGTATATCGATAAGGACCATAATATCATGATATTTTTTTACAAAGTTAACGATCTTGTGAGAGTGGCATTGTGACTGTTATTTTAATATTTTTTACAGTAACATCGAATGTATTTTCTTTTCTTTTGTTATGAAAATATTTTATGTTTCAATTTGGCACAAGTATACAATAATACACATATTTACAAAGAGCAGTTACTTTTTCTAAATACATGTTTACGTTATATAAATCAACAAAAGACATGCTTTATTATACTCTTGTGACTCTTGAAAAATAAGATTTCATCAAATGTACAACAGGGTAAGGGAACTAACTCCTAAGTGCTTAAGTTAATATCTCTGCGTTTGCTGGATGGACTCAATCAATATCCATTATTAAAATACACCAAGGGCACGAAACTGTTTATTTATGATTGTCTTTTAATTAATGCTATGTGTATGTTGCTCGAAAAGCCGCCATGAGCAGCTAAGTATAATATTATAGTCGGTCATTTGTTGTTAGGCATGGAACTTGATGCATTTTGGTTAAACTACCTATCAAGTTCAAAGTCTTCCGTTACTGGGTTTGCAGGATCGGCAGCAAACTGCTCTTCACCTGCATATGACTTAAAACACTAAACTGCTCTTCACCTGCATCTAACTCCTGTTCGGCTTTTATATCTACTTTTAGTTCCGCATTCTGTGGATTGGCCCCAACCCACCACCCCGTGTTCTTCGCTTGTGTTTAAAATTCTGCGCAAAGATTCGTGATGATCACATCCCCAGCACTTTGTTGAATACCTTTAGTTGTTTGGTTTCAGTAGTGTTCTTCTTACTGAGGAAATAGCGGTCTTAATACGTTATCCAGTCTCTAGCAACATTCTTGTCAGCCATCGCCCTCACCATCGCTCGACCTTTGATGGTTCCATCGAATTGCAGTCCTTGTCCGTTTTACGACTCTGGAGTGTATCCTCAACTGAGACGTTATATTCTCCCCGGCGAACGGCATTTACCTTCTTAATAATAAGCTTGTCTTCTGTGTGGCGATTGTAAATTGTTTACCCGACTACAAATCAGTGGTGTTATTACTTACTTGTGCTTTGGGATCATCAAGCCCCATAGTTGTGGCTTTAAAGTAGAATATCGCTTAAGCCGGTGCTAGGGGCGTGAGAGGTATTGTACCTTATATTACCTCTCATGAACAGACTCAATAAAACAGAGTCTGCTAAATGTCTTTCTTGTTTGTGGTTCCGGGGGCCCCGTTTGGTTCCGGGGCGAAGAATAGGGCCACGGCAGATCCCGTTCGAGGGGTAGCAGAGGGGTAGAATCCCCCAAATGCATGTTCATTTATCATTTTTTGTTCATGCTCATTAAAGGTCTTCATCATGAAACCTGCATTGTTTCAGGTGCCATCCCGCTCAAATCACTAGAGTAGTGGCAGAAAAACAATAAACGTGGCTCCAGCGTAAATGGAGTGTCTACAATATAATTTGCAGCAACTTTGCAGTTCTGCAGGTGAGAAGGTTCTAGGCCCATTCTCCATATTTTATCTCGGTGTAAATGGAGGATGAGCCTGGTATGTTCATTCCTGTTAGGCGTTCATGTGTTGGTGCGCCTTAAAACCCCAATTCAATTCAATTCAGTACATCCTGCGATGTTTCTAATTATGTTTATATATATCGTTACAATAACATACATGTGTATCATTTCCTAATTTCTCTGGATGTGAACTTTATTGTTAGAGATTTCCTTTTGATGGGATGTACTTGTATTGACACTGTCTTGTCACTTTGCGCGCTGAATATATGATAGTAGCGAGGTTGTGTACACTTAAAATCGATTACCTACTGACCGTTCCAAGTCGGTAACCCTGTCTTTACTACCACTCTTTCTGTTGTGTATTATCTTTTTCATTGTATACTAGTTAATTTTCTCTTTGTTTGTGGTACAGTGCGGATCTACGGTGTAATTGCGTTTGAGTGCTGTGACTTCTAAAGGACCATTTTTCTCATTGTTTTAGCTATGGATGGGCCTCTGTCTTTTACGTGTCTTAATTGTCGATATACCGAATTTAATTAAACGTGTTCTAGATGTACTCCCGCCATTTTCCAAAAAGGAAATTTGCCCCAACGGTGGAAATTTGCCCCAAAATAATGTCTTTTTTTTAAAATTAGTGCTTTAATGCTCCTTTAAGTACCACCCCTTCGGTATTTATGAAGGTTAACATTTAACTGATTACAAAAATAAAGATTTAAAAATTGAGATTTTGGTATTTTAATAAAAGCTTTCTTGTACTCAGACATCATTACGTGGTCCCGCCTTAATTACATTAAGCGATGGGAAAGCTTATATTAGCAGGATTTTATAACGGATAACATGTTTAAAGAAGAAAAATACTGAAAATATGCGAAAACCTGTTTAAAATTACCTATTAAATGTTTTAATGTTACAATATGCAAACTTTTTAAGCCTAAATTAAGGTTTCATTGCATACTCCAGCCGACCCCGTTTTTGCTTCTCGGAGAAGGGGTTGGATGGGGTATGAACGTTTATACTCGGACCACGTAATGCTATGTCATACTATTGTGCATGATTATTGATGCCAAACATCTACCACAATTTAATTAAAACTACGAAACAATTAAGCGTGTAGAATTAAATAATTCAACAAATGAGCGACTTTAAAAACTGTTCAGTGTATGTTTTTAACCTGTCAAAAGTTATCAATTTCGGGTTAAATTTAAATGTTGCGTCCATTGATCGATTGGTTATGGTTTAAAGTTATGAATTAATTGAGCAAAATATCTGAAATGTTTACTTTTGCTGTTTTATTGTGTTTTTTTATGTTGTTTTTAATATTCTTCAAAATGTCGGAATCTTTTAGAGTTACAGAACAGATTTAAAGTTATTAATTAATTGAGAAAAATATCTGAAATGTTTATTTTTTTATTTTTTATTTTTTTATTTTTTTTTATTTTTTTAAATTCTTCAAATGATCGGAATCTTTTAGAGTTACAGAAAAAAGTCTGCATAATGGTATTTTATATAATGCAGACTACCTGGTAATGTACCGTTTGATACAACATTGCTTGTTCTGTATGTGTACCCGTTTGAAAATTTCATGTAACCAATTTCAATGGTAAGCATATGGAGAAATAATATGGCGGTCCTTAAACCTTGAATTATTCTTAGGAGAAACTGAATTTAAGAACTTCGGCAACTATATATTCTATCAGACAACATCATTGGTTATGTTGAAGATCATTATGAGACTTTACCTCTGTTTCTTTTTTCGTCGAAATGTCAGAAATAATAATACCAAATCTTAATTGTGTTTTTGTTTGCTTATAGTGTGTACCTTTATTTATTATATTATTATTATTATTTTTTTTTAAATTTCAATCACCAAATTAATGGTGATCCATTTATTCACCCCGTCATAGGTTTGTGAGGGTCGGGGTGGGCCACCCCTCAGCAAACCGTACAGTTAGATGATAAAATATGCGTCAAATATGTATTTAAATATAATACAACAAATATTTACAGAAGCTAGACTAAAGCATATCTTAATATAGACATAAACAAATGGGGAGGTGTTTTCTTTCTTTACGATTTCAGAATGAGTGCAAACATGAATATTGGCCAAATTTGTTAAAGGGAGGCATTGCAATATGTATATATTTCAAAATATCTTCAGTGGATAATATGTCATGATTGGCATGTATCCCTTTAAAAATTGGAAGACATTTAATTTCACAATCTTCAAATGATAAACGTTACTTATTTATTATTTTTTGCATTCATTCTTAAATCGCAAACAAACTTTTTCTTTTCAAAAAACCCAGTGGATGATTTACATATATTTATATTGAAAAAAAGTTATGTTACATAGACACTCACAAATATTAGAACAATGAGACATACATGTGACTTTATTACCAGACCTATGTAATATCTCCACTGAGTTTTTCTATTATATTCTTGGAAAAAAAGTTGTGGTATATAAAAAAAAAAGGACAAGATGTTTCTATGGAGATGTGACTCTTCATTACTCAATGGGAACAGTGGGAAACGTAGTGCAACAATATATTTACCGTTGTTATTTACTAAAAGCACAGAGTAACATTTAGCGAAAAAGGATCCGATTAGTTAAAAAGGGTTTTATATGCCAACCAGGGCTTTTCAAATTTTTCCAATTGACTATTTTTAATAGCGTTTATTTTTTCAGTATGATATAGGTATTTAATTTGTGGTTTAAAATTTTCAAAGAATGGCAATCTCTCATCTAACTTGCACTTATATATGAAGTATTTTGCATGTAGAAGTAATTTATTTAAAACAATGTCATATTGAATGGAACCAAAAATAATAATTTTCATAGTCCATTCCGGTTGAATTTGTATATTCTTTTCTGTGCAAGTAAACTTGAAATTATCCCAAAATGTTTTTGAATATCTGCATTCCCAAAATGAGTAATGGTTTCTGAAGTATCAGTGCAAAAACTACATGAATTATCATTTTTTATTTTCATTTTTGTCAGAAGGAGGTTTGTGGCAGTAGTTCTGTGATTCATTTTTACTTGAAACCATTGTAACTTTGTATCTTTTGTGCAAATGAAAGGTATTTTAAATAGTTTATTCCAATCTCTGTCTATATTTAAACCGTACTGACCCCATTTTGCAATAGATGTTGGTTGCACACCTGATTTATTTAAAACTTCATAAATAGGGCGACAGCCCTTTTTTGTTCTAGTTATGAGAGAAACTGCTAATGGGCAAACAGGGTTTTCTAGGTTGATGGCCAGATGTGCAAAATTCAGATTTTGAAGGTACTCCCTAGTTGCCGCAGTCATACCTTCATATTCTATAAAATTTGAAAGTATGCTAAACTTTTCTATAAATAGTCTAAAAGAAAGCAGATTACCATTGTTATCCATTAGATCATTAATAAATATAATACCTTTGTCATACCATCTCTTATAAAATACACTTGATCTTCCGATCTTAATGTTATTGTTGTACCATAACGGCTGTGTTAGAAATGTTTTCCATGACAGTGGTTTAACATTTAATAGAGTATCCAGACTTGTGTATACATCCTTCCAAAAGGGATTGCATATATTTTGCAATTTATTTTTTATATAATCATTACCCAGAAATAACATCTTAGTCGTAAATGGATACATATGTTTATGGATTTTTATACATTTTTTATCTCCAACTAGGAATCTTCTAATCCATGTTAGTTTCAATGAATATATGAATTGTTTAATATTAATCATTCTTAATCCCCCATGTTCATAATCTTGGGTTACAACAGTTCTCTTTATTTTGTCTGGGTGATTATTCCATAGGAAATTAAAACACATATCTTGTAGTATTTTAATCTGACTATTTTAATATATTTATTATATTATTATTATAAGATCTTGGACATTGTTCTTCAACCAGCCATAGCCAATTTTATTGAAGCGAGTTTGTTGGAGTAAGTCGAAAAGCATTTAATTTCGCCATTCGCAACATCTCGAATGTAAATAGAAGGTTTTCATACTGGTTACGTCATCGCGCCTTAGATTTCCGTCAAAAGATATTGCATTCAAAATCAAAGTAATCATCCAAATTTTGCAATGCCTTTTAGCAGATTGCTCCATCAATAGTTTATTAACATGAAAACGGTGATAAAACCTTCATCTGGATTGTAAAAAACAAACATGCAACGCAAATTATACATCAAGACGTGTGGCCAACGGCATATTGTTTACATAGCAACAGTGCAATATTTCCTGTGTCGTGACCTTCCGGCTAACAAAATGTCAAGATTTTAAACATACCGAAGCTCGATATACACACGAGGCGGGATCCCAAAGAATGACGGGATTGGCCGAGTGTTCACGATTGTTAATTTCGCCAGAAAACATATTGTAGTTATGCTGTCATCATAGCATTTTCATATCAAAGTAGAAAACGTATAGGTGAACCTATGTTGCTCGAGTTGTTTGCTCTAGATGTTCTAGGGGTCTGCTCTAGATTGTATAACTACTTGTGCTTCCACTTGAACTGTTATGTTTTTAATAAATAATGATCCATATAATATTCTAATTGCTAATATGGTACATTACAATACAATCATTTATTATTTAGACCTTAAAAGCATA